>CM033682.1:72897386-73414886 GCA_019514585.1 Dendrobium officinale | reverse complement strand
TAATATAATAATAATTATATTGAAATAATATCCTAAAAAAAAAAAGGTATTTTTTACTGTTTTTTAAATAATTAAAAATATATATTTTATTTTTATAAAAACAAATTTTTGTAGTGTAGAGGACGACGATACGAATCCAACGAGGTATTATACGCGAAAATCGGACGAAAAACAAAATTTTGGCGAATTTTTGAAGTTAAAATAGGTTTTAAAATATTTTTTTATATTTATTTAATAAAAATTGAATGGCGGCGACACGTGGCGGCGTCCCATTCGATCCCAGAACCGCGGAGGTGGCGGCACGCGTTTTCCAATGATTGCGCCGTCGGCGCAATCATTGCTGCGTGATGAGCGGCGGCGGTCAGGCACTTAGCCACGTCGGTAAAGGCCGGCAGCCGTTCGATCGCGAGCGGTTGGAGCGGAGGGACCAGATCGTGCCACGTGGTGATCCGAACCGCGTAGCGGAGTCCCGCGGTCAGCCCAAACCGCGGAGGGTTTCGATCGCGTCCGTCGATCGCGGGATCGACGGCTGAGATCAGCTCTGGCTGCTCGGCGGGATGATCCGAAACCCTAATGGGTTTTTTGACGATTTCTTTCGATTGGGTGGATGAAATTTCACAAAATTTTTAACCTACATCCTATGGCTGAACAGAAATCATGGGGAAGAAATATTTTGAAAAATAACTAAACCTGCAAAGAGCTATTTTACTCTAAGTGTTTAAGCTATTCTAAGAGATTGCGCGAGATTTTACCGTCCAATCTTCGAACTCTCGACACGGTTGAGCTTGTAGACTGTCCTCGTAAGTTTTCCTTCTTGAATCCTCGATCAAACGAGCTACGGATCGGCTAGATCGAAACTTCAAACGTTCAAGCCTTTAGATCGTCGGAATCTCGCCGCCGGCAAGCTTTGGTCGTCGGGATTCGATTGAGGATGAAAGTGGAAGTCTCTAGGAATCCTCACAAGAAATCTCAGAGCAAGAGGAGGCCTAGAGCACGAGCAAGAAGAAAAAGATCCCCAAAAATAACCTAATTTTCGCTATTTAAGGCTCCTAATCCTAAGATCAGCGGCTAGGATCGAATTGGGAGACTATTTGGAGGGAAATCAAGGATCCCCAGCCGTGGAATTGATTTCAAAACGAAGGGGTATTGATTAGGCATTAAATAGGCTCTTAAATCCACTTAATTGGGTGATTAAGGCCTATTTAGAGCCATGGTTGACCAAGTCCACGTTTGACTTGGTCAAACCAGTCAAGGGGGTCCATGGGGATGAGGGATTGAGCCAAGCCAAGGTCCAAGCGCATCCAAACTTGATTTGGGCTCTAAAAGGGCTAAGTGGTCAACCTTGGTTGACTTGGTCAACCGGGTTGACCCAGGGTCCAAGCTCGGGCTCAACAGACTCGACTCGACCCAATGAGTCTATTGGAGAGGGTCTTAGGGTCTGACTTGGTCAATTTTGACCAAGTCAACCCTTTGACCAAGGGTCGGGGCAAAATCGAGGTCAACAAGTACATTTTCGATATCTTGGGTCTATTGTTCAGAGTGATGGTGAAATTGACGGGAATATTATTAGTAGAATTCAAGTTAGATGGTTGAAGTGGAAGATTGCATCGGGCTTATTTGTGATAGAAAAATTTCCCTCAAACTTATGGGAAAATTCTATAAGATAGTGGTTAGACATGTAATACTTTATGGTGCAGAATGTTGTCCATTAAAAGAGAAACATAATATTAAGGTTACAGAGATGAGGATGCTCAGGTGGATGAGTGGCTTTACTCTTAGAGAAATGATACGAAATGAGCATATACATGAAAAGGTTGGAGTAGCTCCAGAGGAAGATAAGATTAAAGAGAGCGTATTAGATGATTTTGTCTCATAAAATGGTGACCTTCCGATGACGTGGTTAGGAAAGTAGATGTATTAGATTTAACTTATGTTAAGAAATGTAGAAGTAGACCTAAAATGACTTGGTTAGAAAATATTAGAAATGATTTTTTTATTAGATTTAAATGAGATTTTAACTCTTAGCAGGACATAATAGAGGAAAAAAGATTTGATGTAGCCAACCCCACATAGTGGTATAATGGCTTGATGTTGTTGTTATTGTTGTTATTTTAACTAAATAAATAAGTGAGATATAAAATGCTAAAATACAAGATTAATAAGCAATGTTTTTTTTTATAAAACTAATATAAAGTGGAAAAAATTTTTGAGTTAACAATGAGACAATTCAATGATCAATAGCTATCAATGTTATTTGATTAGATTTTACTCTATAATTTCAGCTAATGAAATAATACACCTATAAATTTATTGAAGGTACCAAATCTTTATCTATCACATGTTCATCAATTGAGCACAAATTATGAAAATTACTAATAAAAATAAGTAATGGTGCAGTAAAATATGAGTCAAGATAAATATGCTGCATAAATCAATTTTTATATGGCTTGGCACTAGCGCTCATGTCCACGCTTTGAGTCCTCTAACCCAATGTTAACTATTCTCTTTCGCCCAACACTGGACGGAGAAGCGCCTCTCCTTTTAGGGTAATGAGGAAACCCTATCCTCTCTAGTCCATAGGCATCCCAAAAAGAACCCCATAACAAACTGTTGAGATCCCATAGACACTTACACTCTTAGTACAACAAGCCAAAATAAGCCAATTGGAGGATTAAGGTGAAAGACAGGGAAACAAACTCACTAGTGCACTCTCACAATGAGATCTCATCTTTTAAGGTTTTCAAATCAAATCAAAGATATCTCTCTTAAAAGCAAAACCTTTCTTTATTTCTCTTAGAAGATTTCAACTCTCTCGTGCCTTAAAATTTGTAAATAAGTATTTATATCTCGTGAAAAGGTTGGAGTAGCTTCAGTAGAAGATAAGATTAGAGAGAGTTGACTTAGATGGTTTGGTCACATAAAACGGCGGCCTTCCAATGACCCGGTTAGGAGAGTAGAGGTATTAGATTTAACTTATGTTAAGAAAGGTAGAGGTAGACCTAAAAAGACCTGGTTAGAAAATATTAGGAATGACCTTTCTTTATTAGATTTAAACGAGAATTTGACCTTTAATATGACACAATGGAGAAAAAAGATTCATGTAGCCGACCCCACGTAGTGGGATAAAGACTTGATGATGTTGTTGTTTATAAATCAAACCCTGAAACGAGTTATTTATACATATAGTATGATGCACTCATCTTATAGTATGATTAGTACAACATAGTAAAATATCATTATGTTTGATCGTTATATACAATATGTGTAATATGTGCAGCATGATTAGTTCAATCATATACTCATTAATGAGCCCACTAATTAGCATGACTTAATTAGATTAAATTAGGAAATATATCTTAAAGTGCAAATTGTTCAAATTTTGAATTAATCTAATTAATAAAGAATGGTTTAGTCGATTAACTCTGAATTTTAGACTTCACCGTATTGACGGTTAGTTCATTGAAATTAATTTTAAGAATCACATAATTCATGCAAATTGCTCTTATTTAAAATGTTCAAATGTAGGGCATATTGTATAGTACGATCAATATCATATAACATGATCTATATGATTAATTTGTATTAATTAAAAATAAAATAAAAAAATTCTTGATTTCTCTCGTGTGTATGCCAGCTGTTTCACAAAATTTTTTTATTTGGAATATATATATACAAAATTACTCCAAATAAGAAAGGTACAAGACTTGAACATGACTACTGTAACTCTCTTTTGAATTGTCCCTGATTTGTTCTTAAATTTTGAATTGCTGAATTTTAACCTTAATATTTTTTGTTTGAGCTATACTCATTTTAGATTTGCACGTTACGTATATATATATAAATTCTCATGTGTACGCTCGTAAGCCTGTTTGAAGAAGGATTAGTCCAAAATATATAATCTTAATCAAATTATGTTTCTGATTATAAAAAATGTATAATGTAGCTCTTAAGTTTGTGGTCAACATAATTTTGCTTACAATAACCTTTTCAATGCTACTACTAGAAATCACTTTTTAAGTGATGCATTGGTCTCAACCAATGAATGCTATAGATATCATACCATTACTCGTATATGCGTACAATGATTTTATAGCTTCATTTGTTGTGGGTGGGCATAAGATTTATTATGATATCAAACAACAAATTGATTTGCGAAGTGAAATCTATAAAACTATGGTGGATCTTCATAGTGGTTATATGTTTCTTCATAGTGGTCCTTAATGTTTTGTGCTAACATATTTTGAAAACCCTATGCCCAAACCTCAAGTCCTTATAAAATACTCAAAAAACATAGACTATATAAGTATATATATATATAAGAATGACGTTTTTGCATCCTTGCCAACAACACTGTTTCCAATTTTGATCAGCATATTCTATCAGATGAGCTTAATAGTCCATTGGATAGATGTTATTTTGTCATATGGACCAGTAATCCACCACCATATGGCTCATGGGTGACCTGGATAAACTTCAAGATATCATCCCTGATCTTCTGAATGACTACTTTGAGCATATTTCTCTAAAAGAGAGTTCTTGATACTCTAGGGGAGTTGATTACAATCATAAGATCTGAATCGCTGTAAGAGACATTCCTGATTGGTTAATCTGAGAATCCTGCATTTACTGGCAACCTTCGCACCTGTACATGCATGCTTGAATTTACAGTAAATTATGTAATGAAGAGGACAATTCACCCCTTTTGTGCTACTTCCTACACTAATGAGCTGCAAAATGATCAAACGTGCAATTTTTCATAATTTCAAAACATATTTCCAATCTACTTCCATAATTTGTTTTCTGTAGGACTAATTCTAGCAAGAAAAAAAGTGCTATTTTTAAGAGTCAGAAGAAGAAGAAGAAAAGAACCTACATAAAAAAGTTTTATAATTTAAGATCAAGGTAAATGACTTCGATGTCTCTAACAAATGGCCTGGTTTCTAAAAGTTCTTTAGGAGGAGGCCAGTCCAAGCCATATGCTTATTCTCATGTAATTGGAATTTTCTTGCGTTCTTTGTAGGGTTGATGCCAGTGAGAGTAAAGTAAAATCCCAAGGCCAGCGATCAAGAAAGTCTGGTGGCAGAAGGCATCAAGGACAGAGGGGTGCATGAAACAGTGCTCGTGAAACATATTACTGCATCTTAAATTATCCATCTTGCGGGACGGAACCAGTCTTAATTTTCAGGGGAGGGCAAAGTTATAAGTAAAAGTGTAGATATTTTTTTTTAATAAATAACTACAACCAAAATTTGTTTCGGGGGTGCTACCCCTTGACCCTAGTTCATTTCCTTGATCGTTGCACGCTTGACAAATATGTAGGGGTCCAAGGGGGCAGTGCCCCCTTGCGCGGGGTTCGACCTGTTTGGTCATGTCGCGGGTTCAAGAGGCAGCGCCCTTGTGGGGGTTTTCGGGGGCAGCGCCCCCGGAATAAATTTTGATTGTAAGGATATTTTTTTGATTTTTTTCTATTATTTATCTTTGTAAGGATATTTCTCTTTTGATTTTTGGTTGTACGAATATTTTTGGCATTTTTTTTAATAAATTGTGGTTGTAAGGAGTCACGAATGCATTTTTTCGGAAACAAAGAGAGTGGAGGTGGAGCGCATGGAGTTTGGTTGAGAAAGAATATATATGAAATATTTTTTTTGCTAAGAAATAGAGTTCGGTTGTAAATGATTTATTATATTTTGGAGTGAAAAATGAGTTTTTATCATTGCTGCTTTAGGAGATATTGGGGTGGTTCTTAGGAAGAGCTTGAGTTGATGTGAAGACGGCTAAGCCTTCATTTGGGATTTTTTTTTTTCGTTTTATAGCACAAAAATTATTCAAAAAAAATTTTGTACTAAAAAATTATTTTAAGAAACAGTGAAAAAGTTGTCTCAATTGAAGCCTAAGTTGTTGGCCACTAAAGAATTTTTTTAGAGTTATTTAATTGGTAGGCTTCTATGAAAAATGTCATGATTATAATGGAATGGATAAATCAGCATTATTGTCATTCTAAGGAGTACCTTCAGTTTTGCTTAAAATTGGAATCAATGGGATGCACAGTTGGCTTATATCTTGGGAAGTTCATATTTTAACAAAATTATTTTCTAAAAAATGAAAAAAAAAAAACCTAGGGTTATCCATTACTATGATTTTATTTACATGAAGTTTTGAAATTAAGACAAAAAATATAAAACTCTCTAAAATTTAATCATTCTTAAAATTAATTTATAATTCAAATAAATCCAATAAAAAGCACCTTTCACAAACATTAAAATTTTCAATTGCTTCAAAAATTATCAAATATACTTTGGTCTTTCTTGAGATATAGGCTTCGTTTGGGACGGCTTTTTTATTGCTTTCTAAAACGGAGTTTTAGTACAAAATTAAAAAATTTTGTACTAAAACTCCGTTTTAGAAAGCAATAAAAAAGCCATCCCAAACGAAACCATAGTGAAGTGCCACTTTACATCTAGGTGAGGATTACACCTTGTTATATCAAGACATTAAATAACATTATTGATCAATTAAAATATTATAAAACTTTATTATAAATAGGATTGCACCTCTCCTTGTATATGGATAAGTACAAGAGGAGCTTGTCTTTTAGAAAACTTTTATTACATAATAATATAAATCCTATTTGATGCCCACATACTAGGTAGGAAAAGATCTTTCAGGATGTTGCAAATTTAAACAATTTTATATTTTTAATATTGATTTCATTGTAGAATATTATTTTTATGTTTTTAGATGATATATTATTCTCTATGTTGTAGTTAATAATGAAAGTATATGTTGGCCTGTAATCCGAAGAATTAAAAAAAAAATGTCGAGATCCTGAAAATCGCGTAACTGTTCGGTGTCATGATGTATTTCGTACAAGCCAGGACGTCCGACGTGGCTCTACGCACGTTCTTTGCACGTCGAAAAAAGATCTATTAAAATCTTACAATTAAATTGTACCACATGTATCATAGTATGAACCTTTTAGTCCAAGCCCAATATAATTTAAGTCACAAACTCTAATAATCTATGCTTTGACATGAGTGTTGAAATCAAGGAATGAAAAGAGAATTGATTCATTGACAGAATATTCTCTACCACATCCTCCTCCTGATAACGTTCTCATTTTCTATAAGAATGCCTCCTTCCGTATCCTTTTCCATCAGGGGAATGAGCATGATGAGCCAAAATTTGTTGATTAAGGGGAAGCTGCTCCTGTGGGTGGACCTGCACTACCACCAATACCACCACCTGCACCTGCCTACCCTCACGACAAAATAATTCAGTGGCTCAAGAGATTAGAAACTAGGCTTGACTATCACATTCAACAAAATTATGATAATTTGCAAATTTCATTGAGTTTGCTAAATTGTTGCTTCTACAAAAAGAACTTTCTTAGGCTTCATTTATTTCATCATTTTTTTTCTTTTCTGTTTAGAAAAAAAAACTATTTTTAAAATTATCTTTTACTAAAAAGAGGAAGAATTTTCATTAGAAAATTTCAATCCTTTAATTATTATTTCTAAAATTATCTTTTACTAAAAAGAGAAGTAAGGAATTTCAGCTTCGTTTGATTCGGTTTATGCATACATAAAAATGAGTTTTAGAAAAGGAGGTTGAAAAAAAGCCCTTCAATAAAATGGAGTTTCAATAATGAGATATGTTTGAGTAATATTTTTAAAAGTGCTTATTAATACTTGAAAGTAAATTTAAATTGTTTGTTTAGGAGTTCTGCTTTTGAGATTTTATTATAAAAGACATAATTTCCCATGAAATTTATGTACACGTAATTAATATATATATAAATCTTTCTAAGAAAAAATTAATTATCTACTAATTTATAATCTCAAAAGTTTTCATTTTTAACTCATAATTTTTTAACATACAACATAATTTTTACTGCAAATAAGATAAAATTTAAATCATATTAATTTATTATTATACTTGCAATTAATTCTTCTATAAAAAAAACTCAACTTAAACAAAAAAATATTTTAATATTGGAAAATTAATTTATTTTCTTATCAAATAATAGATTTACGACGAGGGTCATGCCGGTAGGGCTTGATCCGACATTTTACTTTTGAAACTCAGTTTTGTGACGGAATAAGCAGAAACAAAAAAAAATTTTGCAACCACTGAAAAAATGGAGTTTGGCGAAAAGGAATTATGGTTAAGCTTTTATTCCAAACAGTTAGGATAACTAGTTTCTGCTTATTCAAATGGAAAAAGGAGAAAATAAGCCTAGTCAAACGAGGCCGAAGGCCTCGTTTTTTGTAGTGCTTTTTACCACGGGGGCCGCCCTGGAGCTATGGAGACGAAGGCTTCATTTAGGCTTCGTTTGATTCGGTTTATGCTTACATAAAAAAGAGTTTTAAAAAAGGAGGTTGAGAAAAAGCCGTTTAATAAAATGGAGTTTCAATAATGAGATATGTTTGACTAATATTTTTAAAAGTGCTTATTAATACTTGAAAGTAAGTTTAAATTGTTTGTTTAGGAGTTCTGCTTTTGAGATTTTATTATAAAAGACATAATTGTCCATGAAATTTATGTACACATAATTAATATATATATACATATATAACTTTCTAAGAAAAATTTAATTATCTAATATTTTATAAAATAAAAAGTTTTTATTTTTAACTCATAATTTTTTAACATACAACATAATTTTTACTACATATATGATAAAATTTAAATCATATTAATTTATTATTATACTTACAATATTTAGTTATTAATTCTTCTATAAAAAAAACTCAACTTAAATAAAAAAAAATATTTTTATGTTGGAAAATTAATTTATTTTCTTCTCAAATAATTTTTTTTTGAAATTGAGAAAATACAAATAATCAAACGCAAATCTGAATTGAATCCTTCGTCGCTGATGGCTTGACACGTCACCTATTTAAATAAACTATGTATTTAAAAATATTACATCAATAAAATTTCAACAATTGTTCATCAAATGTGAAAACAAATAGCATTTTAAATACTTTACTAAATAAATATTAAACAACCATGTCATCATCTCCTTCTCCGGATGATTACTGAATTTGATTTCTGTTACAAAAAAAATTTAAACAAAAAAATAGTTCGCATATTCATTATACCTGTTATAATTGCATAGTTCAAATGCAATTTTCTCTCTCAGTTCAATCATTTCATTCACCCCCTCGTCATCACCAAACTCTACGTCGGCATATAACACATTACTTTCTTCAATTTGCTCTCCTACTTTGCATTGATATGCCTCTGGATGAATAAAATTTTCATCAACGTCACAGTCTATGAAATCTGGATCATTTCGTGATATATGTCGTCGAATATAATTATGTAAGCGCATGGTACCAACAACAATAAGACGTTGCTTCTTAAAACTATAATTAGGCATATCTCTTAATATTCCCCATTTCTTTTTCCATACACCAAAGGAACGTTCAATTACACTTCTTAGTGAGGAATGTCTACTATTAAAAAGCTCCTTATGTCCCATAATAGTTCTACTACCTCTTCTAAAATCAGGTAAGTGATATCTGGTTCCAATGTATGGCTTCAAATATCCCCTTTGTAGAGGGTAACCTACATCAACTAAGTAAAACTTTCCTGTTCAAAAATTTGTTAATTAGTATACAATATAACCTAATTAATAAATATAACAATTTCATTCTATAAATTAGTATTACCTGGAGGTGGTGCAGGAAAATTATATTTCGGATCCATCACTGCATGTTTAAACATACGTGCATCATGTGCCGAACCACATACTTCTAAGGCTGCGAGCAATAACGCATTTGCCTGAAATCTCAAGAACTCATTATAAACTTGCCAAAATGAGTACTGTTTAGTCGAACCTAACTGGGTCATAGTTCAACAAATCCAAACATTTTGGCATTTAGCCATTCCAATCTGTTCAACCAATCCAACAGATACGGCAAGCTTATTGGCATATATATATATCACCGATTGACAAAGTTAAGAAGTACTCCAAAGGAATATCAACTCACTGCAATTCATTTTGTTCAGCATAAAAGATCCATTAAGTACATGATGACTGATGAGAGCTTCCTTACTGAAGCCTTAACGTGATAGAAATTGCTTGAAGTTAATGAAATATATTGATAAACAATGACATTGTCATCAGACAACAAAGACAAAATAATAATGGTATGTGGGGATCGCTCAATTATGGAGTGCTCTCAAGATAAATATACAGTTTATGATAGAATTTGCTGCATCTAGTGAGCAACCAAGACTTACTACTTTTTATGTATCATATTTGAGAAGACAAAAAATATTTTAAGTATCGTTTTGATACAATCATATACTCTATTATCAAATTTGATGCAGAACGTGTAAGCTGATCTAGGTTCACTTAGGTAAACCCAGGATGGAATGCTTAAAAGGCTAAAAGCATGTACAAAGAACAAAATTTGCAGTTTGATAACTTTAGTTTTAAATTTAGTCATGTTTGATATGAAATTGGAAAATAAAAAAAAAAAACTTTCACTTAACAATAAATAAAAGTTTGCTAAAATCTAGAAGTAGCAAAAAAGTCTGTGATCAAATGAAAGCTATGAAACGAATAAAATTCATACCACAATGAAAGCATCTAGATTGTATCAACCGTGACCACATCTTGATCACACACATATCAATAACTAAAAAATAGGAAAGAGAGCTAAAAGAAATAAATAAACATAGTGTTAATCCAGGTCTCCCTTTGACATGAGGAGAAAACTTTCATCAAAAGTAGTCATAGGTACTTGCTTATTCCTTCTTCTTCAATGGGCAGTTAAAAGAAACTTTTATCAAAACTCCTTCGAAGCCACCATAATCTTCTTTCCATCGGTATTCCCATGAATATCTCCCGGTTATCCTTATCTTTAAAGTATTCTAAGGCAAAGCCATATAACTCAAAATTGTCAAATATATCAGGAATTTTAGATATCTCTTCTAAAACCTCTAGGATAGTAAGTGTTGGACGATTTTTATTTGATGTACTTATGGCAGAACTTATAGATTTTGCAGCATCCACGAGGTCGTCAACATGATTTAGAAAAAGTTCTCTACTACCCGACTTAGGAGTTCTAACTTTCTTCCTTTTATGCAATAATGTAGCACTCTGTTGTGATCTCTGTGTATCGTAGTTGCTTGTAGCCTCGTTTGTAGGAACATGTGGAAGATGTGTTTGTTCATCTAAAGTGTACTCTTCTTCTTCAGATGAGATTGCGTGATTGTCATTTAGTTCTGGGGGAAGTACACCAGAACTAGGAATCCAAACATTCTCCCCAGTTGCAACAATACGACTGAACATAAGATCCAACTTCTCTTCCAACACTGGTGGTATTCCATTGAAACAAAACTTCTTAGCATTTGGCATTACCTAAAGTACAACAAATGATTAATTATGAATCATGCGTTATATTACGTAAATGTTGGTTTTAATTTAGAGTATAAAGTAAATGATTTAAAATTTGAGAGATACCTGCAATTTTTCATTCCACCAATCATTAGAAGCATCAACTGTTTTTTTAATTGGATTCCAACCAATTCCAGTCTCACCTCGCAACAAATCTTTCCAGTGCTTCCATTCTTTGTTTAATTGGTCCCACTTATTTTAAAGTTGGTTTCGATCATACGTTCGCCCAGTGCGTTCGTTGAAATTTTTAAGTAGATTTTTCCAACCTTCCTTAGTAAAATGCGTGGTTGGTCTATTTCCCGGTTCTATTTCTCTTATACATATATCATAATATGTTAAAGTCGTATCTAAGCCCCATGATGCAGGTGCACATCCTTCTTTTTGATTTCCCATCTACATGTTTAAAAAAAATTTAAGATACTTGTATTATTTATACGAACAAAAGAATTTTATTGATTTACAAAACTTCTAATTGTAGGTTAATATTTATTATTTATAAATCATATATATTGTATCAAATTGTGCCTAATTATTAGTAACAGTTGTAATTTTTTGTAAGGGAAGGAAAAAAGTTTCAGTTGAACCACTTCATATAGAATAAGCAATCGAATAAAATAGGTTAAGCGAATAACCTGAAACAATGGAAGAAGCTTGACGTTGCTGATGATCGGAAGAAATAAGTTGAACCACTTGAAATACAAAGAAGAACGCCTCTTGTGAACGAGCAGCCAAGCAGGAGTACGAAGTATTGATTATGAAATAGCAAGTAAAACTATTACATGAAAAATGTAACTGATATGAAATTTCTTATTTTCATTTTCTTCCTCATTATTAAGGATCAATACGATCTCTGTGTCATATCATGCTTTTAAGCTCTGCCTCTTGGTATCAACGTCACCTTAATACAGGTTGGACTATTCCAACTCTTCCATATTAAGAGTCAAGAAATTTTTTTTTTTTCTGATACAAGAACGAAAATCGTTCTGGTATCAAGAGTTAGGAAAATCGTTCCGGTATCAACGTCACCTTAATACAGACAGGAAAATCGTTCTGGTTTCAAGAGTTAGGAAAACGCCGAATTTTGCAAAATCCTGGCAAACGGGTTTTGTGCCCGTAAATCTCAAGGCGGAATGAGCAGAAGAAGAAAGGAAGAAAGTTACCTTGCAGAGCGAGCGAACTACCGTCGTTGCTTCCGATAAACCCTAAATTTTCGTGACAGAGAGGGAACGTCATTGAAGGAGCGAAGTCGAAGAACCACGAAGGAGCAAGAGGTACGAAATTCGGTTTCAGCTAGGAGGTTACGCGGAAAATGCCGAAAGGGATGGTTCCTGAATCGATCGGGAGCAGACGGTCTTGTTCGGGCTTTTTATCATGAATTTGAGCGAGATTTCAGGATTCCATGGGCAGCCTGTCTTGTTCGGGAATCCGGATGGAAGGAGCTAAAAAAACAACGACAGCTTTTTTGTCTTGCCATTTGAAGAAGACGAAGGTTTCGTGGTCGACCTGAGAACGCTCCGGGTTATTTCGGGCATTTGGTGAGCGAAACTCTGTTTTCTGAATGAATAAGCGGGCAGGGAAAAAAGTTTGTAACTGCTCAAAATACGTGGTTTACTAAAAATTGATTACCGTTAAACTTGTCTTCCAAACAGTTACGACAAACTGATTATAGCTTATTCAAACGGAAACGGAGGAAATAAACTTAATCAAACGAGGCCTTATTTTTTTTGTGCTTTTGTAAAAGACAGTTTTAAAAAACATTAGTTCAGAAAATGGAGTTTTATAACGGAGAAGCAAATATAAAAAACTTTCTCAAAACTACAAAAAATGAGAAAAAAAAAAGTTATTGGGAACGTGATTTGAGGAACCAAATAACACAAAAAAAAAAAAATTCTCCGGTGTCTTATCCTCAAACAAACAAAGCCGAAGGCGCTATCTCAAACGGCGATCTCAAAGTGGACGGCGAAGAATTTGACAATGGCGTATCCTCGCTAATTTTCCTCGGCATTGGCTGCTCCAGTGCGGTACCCAACGCCCGGTGCCTTATCCTTCCGACCGATCCCCCATGTCAGGTCTGCTCCCAATCGCTCTCCCTGCCTCCGGAGAAAAACCCTAATTACAGTTGCAACACTTCTCTCTTGATTGATTATGTCGATAAAAATGGCGCCCACAAGTATATATTGATTGATGTTGGCAAAACATTTAGAGAACAAGCTCTGCGATGGTTTACGCACCATAAAATTCCTCGCGTAGATTCGATTATTTCGACTCACGAACATGCAGATGCTGTGCTAGGTTTGGATGAAATCCGTGCAGTGCAGCCATTCAGTCCAACAAATGAAATTGATCCAACTCCAATTTACATCACTCAACATGCAATGGAAAGTCTTGCAGAACAGTTTCCTTACTTGGTTAAGAGCTTCTCCAGCCATTCCGCAAACAGGCGAATGGAGAGCCTTAGACATCATTTTTGCCGGCATTCAGTCTGATGAACAGTGTGATGCGACATTGGCGTCCCACTCATTCTGAGAAAAACGCGAAAGAAAAGACGATGATTTTGGGGCAAAATGACATTACACTGGAGATGAATCACGACACTTTTTGATTTTACTGCATTTTGCAGTGAAAAATAAGAATTTCGGTTGGAGAGAAAAAATTGAAAGGGTGTTGCTCAGCTTGATTGGAGGATAATTGAATCTGATTGTGCGAAACCATTTATATCATCCGGCCTGCAGTTTGTTCCTTTACCAGTGATGCATGGGGAGGATTATATCTGTTTAGGCTTCCTTCCTCTTTGGGAAAAAGTCAAGAACTGCGTATATTTCGGATGTTTCTCGCTCCCCTGCTGCTACTGATTATCTTATTTCAAGGGCTGGAGGAGGGCAACTTGATCTTCTCATTTTGGACACCTTGTACAAGAAAGGTTCTCACAACACCCATTTTTGCTTGCAGCAGAGTCTTGAAGCTGTTAGTAGAATTAGGCCGAAGCAGGCTTTGTTCATTGGGATGACGCATGAGTTTGATCACCACGAGGATAACAAGGCATTGCAGAATGGTCCGACAGAGAAGGTATTCCAGTACAACTTGCTCATGGTGGAATGAGAATCTTCTGTGACTTGTAATTAGGAATTGGTGAATTTTTTTTTCATGGAGAGGAGCCCCATTGATCATAAAAGAAGGCTAGAAGAACTTTTTTGATGACCTCGATTATTTTGTTTGCCTTATTTGTCGACGTCTACGGCAAAAAAAAAAAACTGGTAACATGATTCCATTCCTCGAGTGCGTTGCTTGCCTCGATGGAAATAGAGCTTTCGGGCTGCGACTTCGCTTCCCACACGCGAGACTCTTCCTTCCTGTTCTTCTTTAACCCACGACACCAGTGCCGAGGCCTTCGAACCCAACTGCAAACCGCAAGCAAAAATCTATCTACCCCATCAGCATCCGATCCGACACCGAACACACGTCGATCTCCAGGCTCAAATCTCCGAACCCTATTCCTTCAACAAGCCCGACGCCTGGATCTCTCGATCCGATTCCCTGTAGACGCCGATACCTAGTCGAAGCTTCCTCCTTGCCGACCTCCTGGTTCCTCCGATCGAGAGAGAGAGAGGGAGACCGACGTCTCCGCTCCTTTGACCACAATCCTTTCTGTCGGATCGGAAGTTCAGACATTTCGATCGGAAGCAAAGGCGAGAGCTCGCTAGCTGTGAAGGTAACTTTCGCCTTTCGCGTGCTTCTTCGGCCTAATCCTGCAAATCCGCCACACTACAGGATTAATAAACCCTGGATTTGCGGCTAACATAGGGAAATGGAGGACTTTTTCCGCCGTGAGATTTGCGGGGCAATCAAATTCATTCGGCAGGATTTAGCACAGATCCTGCTCAAACCTCGCATAAATTTCTACAGGATTTAGCTTTAATTCTGTTCATATCCTGCATTAATTCTGTATCCGTAAGCACGCCGAATCAGGGGTGCAACCGAGTCAAGTCGGCTCGCGAGCCGGTTCGAGCTCGACTTAATAATTGGCTCGACGAGCCGAGCTTATCGAGCTCGCGAGTCGAGATCGAACAGCCGGTTGATCGATTCGACAGCTCGTCGAGCAGCTCGTTTCGCCAGCGGGAAAAACGAAATTGCGGCGGGAATATGAAATCAGGTGCTTAACTCGCGAGAGCTTGACAACGCAGAAGCTGGCGGCAAGGCGCTCGACTTTGCCCTTTATTCAATAGTGCTTTATGCAGTAAGGGCATGAGAGCGTTCAGTCCGAATCGCATAGTCTAGATCTATACACATAAGAATAGTAGTAATGTGCTCTTTCCATTTCTTAAAATTAGAGCCATTTAGCACTGGAATGTTATTCAAATTGACAGATATAGAAGAAACATTAACTGAAAAAGAACAAAAATAATACACAATTAGCAACAGCATATGATGGGCCCTTTATAAGATACCTAAAACAAACATCATAATTTAGTCTTTAGACAGAAATTATAATTTGTAAATAGTACTCTTAAAATTATAGTTAATAAATATTGATAAAAAATTCTGTCAATAATAAGCCTTTCGTTGGACCGACTTATTATATGCATGAATACTTTCAAAATTATTAAATATTTATACCTATATCTTTAGAGTCTGGCCAAAAAATAATTTTCCTTTGGGCTAATTATTTTTCACATAGACTAGAAAAATTCTTTAGCAATATTCAATTAATTTAAAAAATAAATAAATAAATTGATCTAATAGAAATCATTTTAGTGACATATTATTTCAATTTAATTTAAATTTCAAATTAATAAATAATTATTTCAAATAAGAAATTTTCTCATAAGATAAGATAAACATCTCACAACAAGGTAATTAATGTTCCATGAAATAAAAATCATATGAATATTAACTATTGTAAGAAGAAATCAAAAGCCACTGAATCCAATACAGGAAACGAAATATAGAGATATTAATTAATTATGACTTGTAACGATTAACGAAGCATCAAACAAAATATAGAACTTATCTTATATGCAGTTCTAAGTAAGCATTAATATCGAGATGGCTTATGATTAAAGTTCTAAATTCATGTCAAATCAATTAATATTAAATGAAAATAATGAATATAAACATTCATTAGCAAAATTCCAGAAACCTTTTAATAGCCATAATAAGAACTGCCACGAAAATGAATGATGGACAGTTACACAGCTCACCTTGACTTATTGGTTGAGGGCTTAGGCTTTCAACTAAGAGGTCTTGGGTTCGAGTTTTTGTGTATGCGTTGTGTGTGTGAGTTTGCCTTAATTGGCCTAAATGTCCCAAAAAAAAAAAATGATGGACGGTTCGAACAGCTGCAATATACCAACCGTTGCACCCATTGGAAAATAAAGCAAAAAATAACTGACAGGTTCTACGGAGAAGATGATCATATTGCAGAATTCGAATCCATTGATTAAAGTGCACTTTTGATTACTAAAACATGCTCGAAATCAATGAAACAATGAACTTCAGTTAATAGTTATTTCTCATATATGAAAAAAAAAAAATTCAAAAGAAGGAATTCTCAAACGAATATTTCATTTGATCGAAAAAATTCAACTTATCAATAAAATGATTGGTGAAAACTATTTCTCGCTGATTCAACATGACAACCGGGCTCTGATACCACTTGTTAGGAATCAATGGAGACACAAAAATAAGAATTTGATCGTCTCCGAAAGACATGTCAAATCATCGAGAAGAATTTTCAGAATCGTACCTGAATCTATTGAAATGCAGAATTGAGGTTTTCGGTTTTCCACATTTAGAGCTGCGTTCTCCAAGAGAACGAGAGACCCATTCTTTTCACTCAAGATGGGAAATAAGGGAAATGAGAACTTAACCACTTAAACTGGGGATCACGATCTTTTTATACTTTAAGTGTAAATATTTTATTTTAGCCCATCATTAAAATAAAATAAATATCTAGCCTCTACACAAATTAATTTCATACAAAATTTAATTGAGATGCCACATAAGTCAAATAATAATTTAATACTTAAATAGATTACGAAATTAATTTGGCTTAATTTTAGATAGATTCTAATGTATAAGACTTTATTTATATGTATAAGTATATGGGTCAACCTATAGAAATTTCCCAACACCTATAGCTCCTATATGTAGATGTCTTCCTCATGTTCTCCATGTTAAAATTTGTCTTCACATCCAATGATACGATTTAAACTCAAAATCATGCATTGCCACAATACCGAACAACCTCAAATTGAACTTTGCTCTATAACTGGCTAAACATATATGTGAAATCTACTATAGAAACTTGACTATAACTCTTTGCAATAATCTTGCCTTATTCATGTGTTCTATAACTCTCAGAGTTTCTTCTTTCCTTTTGAACCCCTATTTATAATGAGTAGCTTCCTATCCTCTGTCAGTCTTAGTAAATCCTATTTTTCATTCTTATGAAATAATTTCATCTCCTCCAACATGGTACTAATTCATCTACCTGAATTATCAAAATTAGCTACCTCTGAGTAAGTAGAATGTTCTTCAGTCCACCAAAGTCATCAGTATTTTGCACCAAATACTTGTTTATTCAACAATTGTTGGCTTTCTTCCCCTCTCTGTTGAAGTCTCCTTTGCACTCTTCTCGATCACATGTATGAGTTGTTTTGTTGTAAGAGGCACTTTGGGAGATGCAGCAGCGACGAATTCGATAACATTGCTTGCCTTCCTCTTCTCAAGCAATTGACATTTCAATCAAGTAAATCAACCAACTAATTGCCCTAATAACATCTCGATCCATCTCATCCAAAATATATCATAAAAAAATTAAGAAAGTAGTATTTTTCCCTCCATAAAATCACACCCCTAAAAAAGACGTAGTACAAAGACAACAATCAAAGTATAAAATTCATATAAACACAATACTATTCTACATTCCAGCATTAAAAATATGTCAAAGAAATAGCATTCCACATAATAGAAAAGAAACTCGCATAGCAAACGAAAATTTTTGTTTCTGCTACAAAATCAGAAGTAAACTTTTTAGGGACTGCATGAAGAATGACAGTCTAAATGGTGTGTAATGCCTTGAGACTAGAAACTCATTATTGTTCGCAAAGTACCTAAAAAAAAAAATGTAGCACTCGTCAAAGAACTGCAGGTGAGGCACGGAAAGGGTTCCTCTATTATAGCTTCAGGAAGACAAACTCTTCAATCGCTGGTATTTCACCAATTTTCCTTAGAACATCCTTCTCGGGCTCCTCATCAACACCTATGGCCATGATTGCCTGTTTCCGAGGTGCAGTTCTACTGACACTCATAAAGCTAACATTCACATTGTTTTCTCCAAGAATGCTTCCCACACGACCGATCATACCGGGTTGATCAATCTGTCTGCAGAGTAACAGATTTCCCTCAAGGCTGACATCTACACTGTATGAGCCCACTCTTGTGAGATGTGGAATCCCATCCTTCACTCTGCCCTCCACCACTATCTCGCCAGAGTCTGATATGGCACTGGCGAATTTGGACTCGACATTTGCGAGGTGGACCTGGATAAAGTCCAGCGGGATTTCAGGCGAGCCGTCATGGAATACTCGCTCTTCGCTGATGCGCAAACCCCTCTGCTTGGCGATGTAATCGGCATTGACAAGGTTCACAAAAACGCTTGATACTGGCTCGACGATACCTTTTGTGACCATGGCGCGAAGAATTCTAGTGTCGAGGTCATCCGGGCTTCGAGCTGATGTGTACACAATCTTCACACCCTTTATGCCGCCACCTCCCCCTACAAGCTGCAGGGCAAGTCTACCTAGCTTCTCTGACAATAAAACATATGGGGCCAACTCGGACAAAACCTAGGAATAAAAGAAGTGGCATGGTTAGCCTGAGCTTTAACTAAAAAGTTTCAAGAAAAGGAAGTCTATTAGTACATCAACAATGTTATATCATTCAGCCCCAAAGAAAAGTAATCATATGTTTCCATGCAAAACAATAACCAGGTGGATCAAGTTCATCATATTAGTAGAGCCAAAAGGCTGTTTTTTCATGCGGCATAGGATTTCATTTACAATGACCACTTGAACAAGTAAACTACAAGGGATTAGTTAAAGCATCTCCAATCGAACTCCAAACGACTGTAAGGCGAAGCTAGTTTGCTCCATTCAAACGACAAAAAAATTGCTAACCAGTGGAGGGTGAACATTGAGACGCCAATATTGACGTTGCACTGTTCACCTATGCGATTTTTCTGTCTCAACCGGATTTGTCGAAGAAATGCGCGAAAGAGGAGAAAGACAGTTACCTTTGCAGAAACACGCAAAATGAAGTTCGATTGGAGTTGAAAATCACGACATTTTAGAGTGAAAGATGGGATTTTAGGTTGGAGATGCCCTTACAAGATGAATATCGATCTGATAAATTCTTTCTTGAAGTCATAAGAACAATTAAATATGGTATATAAAAATGAGCTAAAAGGTTCTGATAATTAACTGTTGTTGGGAAGGTTTTAGTTAAGCAAAGGCTGAAATCTTTCAATAAACAAAAATAAAAAAGAAAGAATATAAGCAGAGGGAAACATAGAATCAGGCTTATATACATACTGTATTGAATTTCTAACTGATTTAAGGAAGTAGTGTGCAAAAAATATTAATCTTCAAATATTAATTCACACAAGCTATTTTAAGAGATCAAGTTATTCTGTAGTTATATTGTCGACTTTACCTCAGAAGGAACCATGGGGGCATTCACGGCAGTAGCAGCAAGTTCACCGTTCAATGCCCCAATCAAAGCCTCAGCGATTTCAATGGCCACACCTTCCTGAAATTTTTCAAAATAATTAGATAATGGGTGAAAGTACACAAACATTTCTATCAAGATATCTCAACCATTCATTCAATCTTGACCACATTGCACACCTGAGCTTCGGTGGTGCTCGCTCCAAGATGGGGGTGTAACAGTAACATTCTCATGCTGCACCAACCTGTTGTCCTTTGCTGGGGGTTCCTCTGAAAATACATCAAGTGCTGCCTGTGAAGCACACCAGAAGAAGGCTCAGTAACTCAAGAAACGTTATGCAGGGAAACTTTCATATTGTTTAATCAACAATCATAATAGAACTCCATTGATCGCACTCCAAAAGCCTTTATCCCACTATGTGAAAAGGTTGGAGTAGCTGCAATGACAAATAAGATTAGAGAGAGCATCTTAGACGGTTTGGTTTGGTCACATAAAATGGCGCCCTTTCAATGACCCGGTCAAGGAAGAGTAGATGTATTAAATTTGACTTATGTTAAGAAAGGTAGATGTAGACCTAAAAAGACTTGGTTAGCAAATATTAGAAATGACCATTTCTTTATTAGATTTAACTGAGAAATTGACTCTTAACAAGAAACAATAGAGTAAAATGATTTATGTAAACAAACCCGACATAGTGGGATAAAGGACTGATGTTCTTCTTGTTGTTGCAGTAGTCTTAATAAGAATATTTTTGCTTAGGTATGGATCAACCATACAGTATTAATAGAGAAAATTCCAATCATTACATTTATTAATTGGTATTCAACATAGGATTTGATTTGACAACACTTCCAAAGCCTTCTGACGTTAAAAAAAAAAAAAGATATATTGGAAAAACATATAATATTGCATTCTAAGGCTTCCTTTGGGACAAGTTTCTCACCGCTTTGCTTTTTAGACCGCAATCACAGTGTTTGTTTAGTTATTATTTTCAGTGCTTCCAAAAATTTTCTATACTAGAAAGCTACTTTTTACAACAATTTAAAAAAAGTTATTTTCCCCACAATTATTTTATAACCACCTTCATTAAAAACTATAGTTATCATAAACAAACCGTAAGGCTTTATTTGGGATAACTTTCTTACTACTTTGCTTTTCAAATTGCAACCACAATTTCTGTTTGGCCACAATTTTTTTTTCGCTAATTAAAAAAAAAAAAATTGTACTAGGAAGCTGATTTCTACAAGAACTTTGAAAAATTACATTTTTATACGCAGCTTTATAAAATAGTAAGAAAGCCGTTCCAAACAAAGCCTCGAGTCTATCCTTAAAAAGTATATACAATATGATTGCATGAGATGCTCAGCAAATCCATAAAATCTGATTGGTATGTTATTACTTGAAGCAATCCATAGATATGATTCATCCTAGTACAAAAAATTATCGTGAATCTATTTTGTTAATGTTTTTGTGAGGCAGTAAAGAATATCAGAGGAAAAATTCAAGTAAATGCTTTTTTTTTTATGTCATGCTTAAAGATATATATAAATCTGCCATTGCACAAAAATATGTGCACCAGAGAATCAATCACCCCAGAAAGATCTAAGGATCCTTTCTCTTCTCCTTCTGTTTGCAAGTTTTCCGGACTTCTATTTATAAGAAAAAATTAGCATTATTACACCAAGCAAAATGGTAGAAGAGTACCTGAGCAACAGTTCCATTGTCAAGGGCCCTCACCAAGGCATCTTCATCAATTACTCCACCTCTTGCAACATTAATAATTCTCACTCCCTTCTTCATTTTTGCAAAATTTTTATCATTGAAAATTTTAGAGGTTGAAGGGGTGAGTGGCATGTGAAGTGAGATAAAATCTGCTGTGGATATGGCTTCATCAAATGATACTAATTCTACACCAATGGCACGAGCTCTATCAGCAGGGGCATATGGGTCATGAGCAATGACATGCATTCCTAGTCCTTTAGCACGTCTGGCAACTTCTGAACCAACTTTTCCAAAACCCATAATTGCCATGTTCTTCCCTACCAGGGAGACACCAACATATTTGTTACGCAGCCATTTTCCTGTTAGTTAGAAGGTTGTTAGCGACTGAAAGCACAATCCCATTAACAAACGGTTTGAGAGTCAACAATAATAGAAGGACAAAAGCTATTCATAACAAAAGAAAATTTTAAACTCATAAAAGGAATTCCTCATATTGAAATATTTCTTTAGTTAAAGGACTTCAAAATATCCCGTACAATGTAAAACAAAAATTTTCATCAATTTCCCCAAATTCAGGTAAATATCTCATAAATAGCATTAATTCAAAGATTGATGTCTGACACCAGAAGCAATTTTTTGACCAACACCATAAATACAAAAGAAATATATAGACCATCACGTAGTTTTGAAACATGTTAGCAAAATAATCCAATGACAAGAGCATGATCACTTGTGAGATATCAAAGAGTCAATACTAAATGTTTCAAAGGGTTTTGGATTTGACCCCTTGTAATTTTTTTTCTTACTCAACTTCTTGTCTCCATAGACATTCTTAGAAAATATAGAAATCATAATTCAGTAATTTAATCAAATTATTTGCTTCATAGAGCACTTAAAACATGTGCTGATTATGTTTATAGTATTTAGATGAAACTCAGCTTTCATCCTATCTATATAACATTAAGCTAAAATTCAAATTCAAATTAACAATCAATACTAGGTACATCTCAACATGAAGCTCTTCGAATTTCTTGCTTAATAAAAGCGTACAAAAAATAAATGAAGACATGAGATCAATTGATCTGACATTAATGCAAAGTGTCAAGACAGATGAAGAAAGTACACTCAAAAGCCAAAAATTGAGAAGGGTTCTCAATTTCAAAATGAAGCCTGCTCCAATTCTTTTGTTATTTAATTTTCAAGGAAGAGAGGGAAACTAAGAAAATGCTTTTACATGTAAAACATATTTTATATAAGTGAAAAGTTAGAATAAGGAAGAAAAGATTTAGACAATAGAGATTATAATTACTAGAACAAAAACTAAATATATAATGCAATTTTTACCAATCTTTATGATTAGAAGATAAAGTGATAGTAAGGGTGATTTTAGTTATCTTGAATTATCATACAAAAAATGGGCATATAAACATGGACATGACTTCTCAAGTTAATGTTGGGTGACTAAAATAGAGAATTTCATCAAGAATATCTTGGAATAAGAAGATGTTCAATATTTTAATTAAGCCAACAAATTTGTATGGATCCAAATATACAACAACAACAACATCAAGCCTTTATCGGGTCGGCTACATGAATCCTTTTTCCAGATATAGATCTGTATGGATCCAGATATAGAGCAATAAAATAGCATTGATATGTAAGTTGAGCATCATAGAAATGAGAATGTTAAGCCGAATATGACAAATCTTGGAAAGACAAATTAAGCAATGGTTGGAGTGACATCTATCAAATATAAGATACTTAAAAATCAACTTAGGTGGTTTGAATATATACAAAAATGGGTAGAAAATGCAACTATTAAATGAGTGGATAAAATTAATGTCTAAGAAGATTGGGAAGGAGATGTACACCTAAGATAACATTGATATGAATTGTTTAAAAAGATTTGTGAAGAATATTTTAAACACCTTAGGAAGATTACATAGAAACGAATGAAAAATGTGGATTCATCAAGTCAACCATTAGTTGTCATACAAACACACTTAAAAAAGAGAGACAATGACTATCATCTCTAAACTTATGAAAAAAGAAAAATGAATTTATATTTTCTATATTCTTTGAAATAATATTGAGCTTTTGATATGAAATTTTTAAATACTTTCTATTTAATAGGAATTTATTCATCTCTAAATCTTTATTTTTACTATGTTAAGTGTTGTCGTGTAATTAGGTTTTGGTGAAGTTATCCATCCGATCCAACCTCCCCAACTTATAATTGTTCAGTAAATTCAACAACAAACATCACACTTGATTAAGTATATTCTAATGTGCCATAACAACAAATTAATTTTGAATAAAAATAATTATTTATTTATAAAATAAATATGAGCCTCTTATTTTCTCATGTGCGTGTAAGCCATAAAGCATAATGCTAAATTTATCAGATCAACTTAAATGAAAACAATGCTATCAAACAAAACACAAATCATGAAGGCGATTGAATAATCTTTTTAATGGTTCTTTGTAAACCCACATAAGTTTTGCATAAAGAACTTTAATGAAATAATCAGTTCTTACAATTTTGTTTTCTTTCACTTTTAAAATCAGGCAAAGTAGGTGTCCTTGCTACCCATATTAAAGAAATGGAAGTATTACAGGGCACCAACTGATCAAGCATGTTCTGCATATAAAAAATAAATTTCTACACATAAGTTAAGGGCACTAATCGAACCAAATAAATATAAACTACTCCACTTTATAAATTTATCGTCAGCAAAAAAGGAAGGTTAAGGCTATATAGCCCAAATACCTTCAGTTTTCATAAAGTATATTTATCGGTATTCTTTTCATAATTAAAAAGTTCATTATTATGGTAACTGATGTCTATGCAAAAATACCTTAATCTCAAAGTAGAAGGCGTACTTTAAATAAAAACAAGGATTTCTTTGCAATTGATCTTTACAATTACACAAGGGCTATAGACAACATAATATCCAGCAATACAAGATAAGAGGTAAAGGACTTGATTATGGTTCGTTTGGTTAGATTAGGCTTTTGTTGGTATTGTCAATGCTACTTAGCATGCATATATTCAATGTGGTTGTCATGGAGAATGGAAAAATTAGACTACTAGTGTATTTCCCATTGTGATGAAGCCAGGTATGAGGTGCATACGAAGCAGGAAATCTGTATGACTCTTTCTATCAAAGTTTCTAAGCATATCAAAATGGTTACATATCAGGTTTTCAAAAATCAGAACAGCTGAAAAGCAACTCTAAGTGAGGCCTACTTTCAGTGTAGAATGATTTCAACTAGGATTGGAGTGAAAACCAAGTAGAGTGTGGAAAAGTTACAATGCTAATTGATACATGGTAATCTATAAAGGATAGAGCAACAAAGTGATTGCATAGAAAGACCATAGAAGTAGTATCTATTAAAGAGAACATGGACAATAGAGTTTGAATCTTCAGACATTTGAATGGAGAGCTGAAGATGAACAAATAAGGTGAAGAGATAGCATTAATGTGAAATACATAGGAAGGAAATACGGAAGACTAAAGTTATCAAGTTGTAAAAAAGACTGGTAAATTAGAGTTAATTATAAGCTTGACCTAAGAAAGAACATTGAGATTCCAGTACTTGCTAAAGGCAGCTCTCCATAAGCATCACAGAACAAATTCAAATAGGCCTGGAAGCTTAAATATCTCTCCTTCACCTTCAAACACAATGAAGATCACTCCTTCACCTTCAAACACTATGAACATCATTCATTCACCTTCAAACACTATAAACCTTTCTTTGAAAGGATTCACCATCAGTGCATCTGTGCTTTTGCCGATTAACCTATTCCCGCAAAAGAAAAATCTCAAGAAGAATCATAGAGCAGCCCAAACAGTCGTGGCAGCCTAAACACCTCTCCTTCACCTTCCAAATTGCACTTAGAACTTTCCACAAAAAAGAATTCAACAGGTATCAATTTGAGCTTTTGCAGGTCAATATAAGGATTCTTATCAATTTTCCATGGGAAGTTAACTCAGACAAGTAGAGCTTAAATACTCCAGTTTTCATGTATATATGGCCACTCTATGAAAACCAAGGAAGAAAAAAAAATGTGATATTTTCATGATGATGTATGGTTTTATCAGCCAGATAAACTTTTCATGTATATTTGAGCCAAAAAAGGGAACAAAAATCAAAGGCAGGCTTAGAAGAGATATTATGGATCATGTCTCAAATTCTTAAGAGAGCATCTAGTTGTTGGACAATAAATAGTTCCCACTATGATAATTGGCTATAATTTAATTTTATTAAATAATATTGAAAGCCCTAAGTAATAGGAATCAAGTTGAAAGCCCCGATGTAGTAGCCTTCAACTATAAGCTTGAAAGGATCTACAATATAGCATCAATGAACAATTAAGGAAGAAGTTAGTGACATTTATCAGCAAAACAAATCAATAGTTATTGAAGCCTAGTAAATGCAAAGAAATTCCTTCGCATTGTTCAAATCAGTCTTAATAATTATCATAATCATCAACATGAGAATAAGATCTCGTGAATGTCACATTAAACAATTTAAAGGATGCCTAGCAGCCCCTGCAATGGCAATACACTGCCATCTCAAACCAAATAACAATATAATTACAGTAAGTCTACAGATCTGCGTCGGATAATTCAACATTTAGTGCAATCAGTGGTGTCCGAAGAGATGCAATATGTATGGCATGAAAAGACACGTGGATGGTACGCGTCAAAAGAACAAATCCCTGCCTGGTTAGTACGCATTCCTCTTCCAAATAATAAAAAATTCAATCATCAATAAAGACTAGAATAGCTCACATATGCTATTCGCTTCCAAACAACTCAGATCTAGATCCTAATGGCCTGAACGATAAACACAAGAGAACATGCAAATTAAAGCAGAGACAAGCGTGTGTACGTGCCTGTGTTAGAGAGAGAGAGAGAGAGATAGAGAGAGAGAGAGAGAGAGAGAGAGAGAGAGAGCTCACCGGCCTTCATAGACGCGTCAGCCTGCGCGACGTTCCTGGCCATGGCTGCAAGAAGCGCGATCCCGTGTTCCGCAGCGGCTACCGTGTTGGCAGTAGGCGCGTTGACGACAAGGCATCCATTCTCGGTGGCGGCCTGCAGATCGACATTGTCGATCCCAACTCCTGCCCTGCCGACTACCTTGAGCCGGCCCTTTGACGCCTCAAAGACCTCTCGCGTCACCTTGGTGCCACTTCGCACAACCAGGGCGTCGCATAGAGAGATCTTAGCGCAGAGATCCTCCGAAGTGAGATTATACGAGCAATCAACATTCGCAAACTCCCGAAGCAGCTCAAGTCCGGCCTCCCCCAACTTCTCCGACACCAGCACCGTCGGCTTTGCCGCCCCGCCCGCGGACGCAACCATTACGGTCGTCCTTGGATCTCTCCCTATCCTCCTTGCAACGCAGAGAGCAGAGATCTTCTGAGAATAAACCGCAAGCCTGAGTGCTTGGCCCAAGAAAGGTGCTCGGGATTGAGATCCCTCGAAGGAGATGGAAGATGAAGCGGTGGCACGGAAAGGGACGACGCGGGAGGAGATCGCTTCCGAAGGTTTCGGCGCGATGGGTGCCCTGGAGGCCATGGATGCCATTATGCCCTTTCTGTCGCAGTGGACTAAAACTCCGTTTTAGAAAGTAGTAAAAAAGCCGTCGTCCCAAACGAAGCGGAAGAATCGAGGGCGAGGCTGAACGCGAGAGACCATTCCCCGAGAGCAGAGGATTCCGCCATTGTCTTGTTGGAAATGATGCTCCCCTCCTTTTATATATCGAATATACAAGGAACAAATTCCCAAAAAAAAAAAAATATACAAGGAACGAACCGGAATCCACGAAGGCTTGCTTGGTGGGTGTAGTATGCGACTTGGTATTTAGGGGCTGTTTGTTATCGGATTTAAGTTGGATTTACGCTAAATCCAGCCAAACGGTTTTTGTGCGCGCGTTAAATCCTGGATTCCGTAAATCCCAGATTTAAGGAGTTACCGCTTAAATCGTTGATTTACTAAGGCTTTGTTTTTTTGAGCGTTTTTTTGCCTTTTTCGTTTAAAAAAACGGAGGAATTTTTTTTTGTGTGATTTGGTTCGTCAAATCATGTTCACAATAACTCCTTTTTTTCATTTTTCTGCAGTTTTGAGAATGCTTTTTATATATGCTTCTCCGTTAGAAAACTTCATTTTCTAAACTAATGTTTTTTAAAACTGTGTTTGACAAAAGCACTAAAAAAACAAACGAAGCCTAAATCCCTTGGTTCGGCGGATTTAACGGGATTTGACGTTAGAAGCGCGCGAAAGGGAGAAAGTTAACTTCACAGCCAGCGAGCTCCTGTTCTTGCTTTGAGTTATTTTTAACAGATAATATTTTAAGCCTACAATAGTGCGCGCATAGCATTAATGAAGAAGGCTTTTATAAGTCTATCTATTATATATACTCAACCCTAATCCATTTGGCTTGTTTACTATATAGATCCTGCAATAGATCAACATGACTGATTTAATGAGTTAGGTTTCATATCCTCAATACTGCAAATGGTAGTAAAGCAATAGTAGCTTTCTTTATTAATATTACTTAAGGTAGCTAGTAGTTTTTAGTGGGTTGTTGCTTGCATTTGTGTCCTACTTTATTCTATGATTTTAAGTATGTATATTCTCATGATAGATCAAGAAAAGTCGCTTGAAATATTAATGAAACAGATAATGTGTTAGCTTCACTAACTGTTCTGGAAATCACCAAAATAGCTTTAAAACATGTGCATATTTATGAAAAATTTCTACATCATCACAAACTAAGGCTTCTTTTTGGGATAGCTTTCTTATTGCTTTTTAAAGTGCTTTCTAATAAAAATTTTTAAATTTTTTTCTATACATTTGCCTTAATACTTATTAGATTCTTTATGCCATAGATAAAAAATTTTGTATAATAAATCATTTTATTTGATAATGATTGTAAATTATAATTAGAGAAAATAATCATCAAGTATTAATTAAGTAAATTAAACATATTGATACTTAATACACTAATATATGACATTATAAGTTAATAATATGAATTGACATAATTCAATTACTTTTTTGTTGATAAGTTAATAATATGAATTATTAAACAAAAGTTACTTTTAAAGCTAATATACATAAATCTCCTAAATTAAAAAAAAAATTAAATGCAGTTCAAAAATGACTTTGCCATATAAAATTAACTTCAAAATTAAATAATTAAAAGAAAATTAACAAACTAGCTTACCATTTTTTAGTTGGCTCCAATATCTCATAAGAAATAAAAACAAAGGTGCTTTTGCAAGTCATAATAAAATTAGAGTAATCATGTGACTTATAAAGTAAAAAATACCTTCATACTTTTGTAGCTTTGAATATATATATATATATATATATATTTATTTATAATTTGAAATTCTATACATTTTCACGAATACTTATTAGAAGTTTTTCATAGAAAACTATTATTTTATAAAATCCATCTTACATACAAATGGTTGTTCTTAAAAACATAAACATTTTGATATAAAACAAAGTCACATCATCATACTTTTTTATGGAATACTTAGAGCAATAATTATTTTTAAAATGATTTTCATCATATTTTGCCTTAATTTTTTATCTGTCGTACGCATGGCATCAAGATTTACAAATTTATATATCAAATTATCAATCGAAGATATCAATGATGATGGTCATCATCATATCACCATTAATTATTACCCATATCATCATATCACCATTAATTATTACCCATATCACCTTTAATGGTGTTAGCTCTATCACCATTAAAGGGATAGAGCCCTTTGTCATAAGGTCCTTGAAGAAGCACTTGATGAGTCCTCAAATCCTTAAAATAAAAACCATTTGGATCAAATGTTATAGCAATGTTGTTGTCTTTGATAAGTTTAGAAATAGACAATAGATTAAATTTTAAAGAAGGTGTATGAAAGATCTGAGACAAAGTGAGCTTACGAGTGGGAGTCGGTAACAAGCCTGTACCAGCATTGGCGATGTTTACCGATCTCCCGTCGCCGACGATAATTGTGTCTGATCCCTGATAGGAGGAGGCAGTGGACATTGCCTCGAGTGAGTTGGTGAGGTGTGATGTAGAACCTGAATCCAAATACCAGTTGGCTGAAGGGTTGTCTGTATGAGTAGCCAGAGCCGTGTTGGTTGCCGGAGTAGTGGAGTTGACGTAGTTTGGATTGAGTCGATGCCAGCAAGTAGAAGCAGCGTGTCCCTTTTTAGAACAAATTTGACAGATGACATTATAGTTCGGATTCGCCGACGATCTGGAGGCGGTGCTCTGGTAATTGTGGTTACGGGATCGGCAACCTCTTCCTCTTGGCACGAACAATACCGTTTGCGGGTCCGGCATTGGAGCAGAGCGTGCGTTATCTGCAGCCAGATTGATCTCTTCATTGAGTAGAAGAGGGTATAACTGATCAAGATTGATCAGAGTAAGCATAGTGCGAATGGCAGTCTTAAAAGACTGATAGGAGGAAGGAAGTCCATTTAAAATATAAAGAATCACATCTTCATTGTCCACAGATGAACAGGACGCAGTGATCTAATCAACTAGCGATTTGATTTCGGTCAAATACTGAGTGATCGACTGGTTTTTAAGAGAAATGTAGTGAAGGGAATTTTTCAGTTGGATGACTTTTGATCTGTTAGAGGATTGAAACCTTATCTCCAAAGTAGACCAGATTCGGCGGTGGAAGCAAGATTCACAACATAGGGAAGTATAGATGTGGAAATCGTTGAACAAAGAGCGGCAGTTAAGTTTTGATCCGTGATGATCCATTGGTAGGGTTGAAGATTAGAGGTCTGATTTTCACCGGACTGAGAAGGAACAGTTGAAAATGTTGAAGAATAGGGTTCAAGAAACTTTTTCAAACCGATTTGCCCGGAAGATTTTGGCGATTTGAGATCGCCACAACGGGTAGTTGTCGGATTGTAGCTGAAGATGAATGAGAGTGCGTAGGTTTGCAACGTAGAACTTCAATGTCAGAGGAATGAGGGAATCGACGGAGCCTTCCCCGTCCAGTTGCTCGCCAGGATTGGAGTTTGTAGAACTCATGCTTGGTGCAGTTACCAAGCCTCTGATACCATGTGGAAGAAGAAGGCCCAAAACTGCCCATAATACACAAAAGGAACCCAGAAGAAAATGCCAAAGGTCCCATAGTCAACGAAGAGAATGCCAAGCCTAAACAAAAACAAGAAATGTAAAGAGAGATTATATTTTCATTGATCACAAGTAACATGTACAGTAGAAAAAGTCCAGGATCACCGAAACAATATATAGCCAAATGTCATAACCGTGGTTCATTGTTGTAGAACCAAACCAGGGAGCAACCTTTATGAACAGTAATGCCTCTAGCGTTAAGCACATCAGCAGTTTTTAAACCACCCCTTAAAGCCATCCAACTAAAAGAAGAAAACCTCAAACAGTGATGTTTATGCCATATGAAATGTTTCCAATTACACTGTGGCTCTCCCAAGTAAAGAAAGTTGTAATAAACACAAAGAGTATTTCCAGTTTTTCCTTCCCAAGACAAACAATCAGCATTATTCTCAACCACATCTCTAGAAAGAACAGGAAGCAGAGAATCAGAGAGAAGAGGAGGCAAATTCCATCCTGAGTCATTCAGAATAACAGATAACTGAGCATTGTCAGGATATAAGGATAGCAAGCCATTCATAGCAACAATATCCTGAAGACGCGCCCTATTGCACCAGTGGTCCCAATATAAGGATATGAGGCCTTTGCTTGTAGGATTAAAAATGAATTTATCCTTTGTCTTAAGAGCTATTAAACAAATATTCTTCCAGAATTTGGTGGACTTAACCGTATGGGGTTTCCAAGGAGACACATACTTGTGAAAGACCCAAGAGGCAAGAGGATTGCTATAGTTATATAATCTCTTAATAAGAGAACAATTGAAGCAGAATTGTAAAGCATGAATAGACAGTAGACCAAGACCACCATGAGCTTTAGGTTTGCATGAATCTTTCCAAGAGATAAGATGCAATTTATTTGCCCTAGTATCCCCATAATAAAGAAATTTAGCACACAATTTCTCAATTTTCTTAGCAATGGTTTTAGGTATTATAAATCCACGAATCCAATAAGCAATTGTATTCCAAATAGTGAATCGAAGGAATTGCAAACGACCAGCAAAAGAGAGAGCCTTTGCTTTCCAACCAGATAGCTTTTGAGTGACAGTCTCCATTAATTTAGAGAAATCTGAAAGTTTAGGATTGTAAGAAGAAATTGGAATCCCCAGATAAGCAATTGAAGTTGATGTACTTGGGATTTGAAGAATAGAGCTGATCTCATGAGGATTATGACAGTTATTGGAGAGTAACAGAGTGCTTTTCTGATAATTAACCTCAAGCCCAGAAGCTGCAGAAAATCTATCAATGACATGGCAAAGAACCTCACAGTTTTGGGCATCGGATTTTCCAAAAATAAGAAGGTCATCATCATACATCAAATGGGATAATCTAATATCCCCCACAATAGGTGCAACAAAGCTATCATAATTATCCATTAAGCATGAAAAAATATCCATGACAATACAAAAAATGTATGGACTTAAAGGGCATCCCTGTCTCAAACCAGCAGTAGAGGGAAAAAAACCGTGGAGAGCCCCATCTATGCACACAGAGAACCAAACATCATTTATACAAGCTTTTATCCAGTTAATAAAAGGAAGGGGAAAACCCTTTTGATGCATCCTAGCAATCAGAAACTCCCTTGATACACAATCAAATACTTTTTTAATATCCAACTTGGCACATAGCATCTTGAATTGGGGATTGTTTCTTGAATGAAAAAGAATTTCATTGGCAAGAATTACATTGTCCGTGGATACCCATTTATGGATAAAACCAGTTTGGTTTTCTTTGATAATAAGAGGCATAACAGGCTTCAATCTCACAGCCAATATTTTAGCAATTATTTTATAGATAGTACTGCACAATGAAATGGGTTTGAAATCAGAGATATCTTCTACATGATTAGATTTATGAATCAAGGTGATGGCAGTGGCCTTAGCAGCTTTAGGAATGTAAGCATTATGATAAAAGGACTTGACAGCCTTACAAACCATGGGCCTAGTTACTACCCAAGATGATTTGAAGAATTCAAAGTTAAAGCCATCCGGACCAGGGGTAAAGTTTGAAGCACCAGAGAAAACAGCCTTCTTAATTTCTGCATCAGTAAAAGGAGTGGTAAGAGATAAAAAATACTCAGGAGGTACGACTTTACCCACCGGAAATTGAAGAATGTCCAAGGATTGCCTCCTAGGAGGATTGTAAATCCTTTGAAAGTGAGAAATAGTATCCTTATAACATCAAAAAAAGAGAGATTATAATTGGACATAGCAAGAGATATGGCAGTTCTCCTATAATTCCTCCTAAGATGAATCTTAGAATAAAGGAATTTAAGATCTTGTTCCCCTTTAGAAAGCCATTTGATTTTAGCTCTTTGGGAGATCCAAGAATACCAAATAGAGGAAGCCTCAGCTAATTGCACATTGATAGTTTTTAGAGCCCTGAAGATGCTCTCATTATTACAGCCCTGACTAAGCATGACAAGACAAGCATCTTGCTCCTTACAGAGAGAATCGAGGTGAGAAGCCACGGAATTAGAGGAGGCCCAATATTTCCCTTTTATCTCAGTCTTCAGTTGTTTCAGCATGGAACATAAAGCCGCAAATGGTTGCCCCATAGGCCTCACAGAAACATTGGCCAGCAGCAAAAACAAAAAATGATTAGATTTTAACCAAAAGTTCTTAAAAAGGAAACGGTGTTGATAATCCATCTGTTCACCCGGAAGAAGCATAATGGGGCAGTGATCGGAGCAAGAAGGGGATTTAATAACATAGTGAGACTTGGGATAAGCCGCCATCCATTCCCCATTTACTAGCATGCGTTCTAGTTTAATATGTATAGGATTAACAGTCCTCTGGTTGAACCAGGTATAAGAATATCCCACATAAGCTAAATCAAACAGGTTGACATCAAACATGAGGGAATTAAAATCAAAGAGTTGATTTTGGTGAAGCTCATTTCCCCCCAATTTATCAGAAGGATACCGACAACAATTGAAATCTCCCATAATAATCCAAGGTGCCCCCGAGGCTGGACAAATGCTTTTAATCTCCTCCCAAAATACCTTCCTTTCTTCCTGATTATTAGATGCATAAACCACAGAAAGCAAAAAAGGCGTGTTGTTCCCATAACAAACCATACTAGCTATCATTTGATTGGAAAAAAACTGTGGTTTAAATTCCAGTCTATCAGAAGACCATTTCAACCAAATCCTGCCCGAATTGGAACAATGAAAGTTGTGACAGCTATCTTCAAAATCGAACACCCGATGAGAATTGAAGAAGAAAGAATCAACTAAAGAAGAGAGATGAATTCTATTTTCAAGAATACAGATCATATCCAACCGCAAGGATTGAACTAAGTTTTTGCAATTATACACTTTATCAGAGGAAGAGAATCCTCTAATATTCCACGCACCTATAGAAGGGCAGATCATTTAGACTTCGATGTTGGGGTGGGAGGCTTTTTTGATCCTTTACCCCTGGTGGATTTGGGTAAAGGGTTTGATGTAGTTTTGGAAGTGGATTGAAGGGTTGAACCATCTGCTACCTTAGGAGAACTATGGGTAGAGTTGTCAACATTTTCCAAGTTGATAATCCCTTGATCTTCACAATTTTGAAGAGTATCAAATTTGTTTTTTATGGGAATGAGAGAATTGTTTAATGTACTGGTAGATCCTTGCTCCAGATGACCAACATCTTCATTTGTTGGTGAGTTGAGATTAGGAATAATGATGGTGGAAGGCACTACAGGAATAGTGAGAGTAGGGATTGACAAAGGAGCATTGATCCCAGATGAGGAAGCAAGCTCTGTAACAGGTTTTATTTGCTGTATGGGAATAGTAACTTGGGACGGGATAATAGCCAGAGAGGAGTTGGCCTGAACCGAAGTGGAGGCAGTTGAGGTGTCGATATTTTTTTGAGCAGCCCCTAGTACAAGAGTTTGTGGAGAAGGACCCTGAGAGGAATGCTTCCTCCGATTATTTCTGGAAGAGCTACGACCACGAGGAGGCTGAGAATCTTGTTTTGGGGGTTGAGGGTTGGATGGGCAATATGAGGTAGTATGAGCCATTGATTTACAAGTAGCACAGGGATTGGGTTTCCATTCATAATGGATTTTAAGGTTATAAACAACATCTTCAATGGAAATGGGTACCGATTCTGGGAAGTCGGAAGTGGTGGCAACTTGAATACAAACCCTAGCATATGTCAACCTGGTTTTCGCAGCAGTAAGCGCATCCACAGAAAGAGGTGTGCCAATTTTTGAGGCTATTTTTGACATATTTATTTAATACAAGTATTTATGTATTTTGATATTCTAATACTGTCGCAGTGGAGATGGAGAGTGGAGGGCGAGGCTGAACGCGAGAGACCCGAGAGCAGAGGATTCCGCCTTTCTTGGTCTTGTTGGAAATTTCCAACGATGCTCCACTCCTCTTATATATATAGAATATACAAGGAACGAATCGGAATCCACCAAGACTTGCGTGGTGGCTTGTACACGTGGGTCATATTGCTGTCGCCGAGATGGATTTGAACGGTCTAGATTTCATTATATCAGTGCTCAACTACCTATACGGGGAATCGGAGCTTGGACCATTAGTATCGACGGCGGTGAATATTATTATTATTATTTGACATTTAGGCCATCAAGGCAGGCTCACATTTAAATCACTTCGATAAGACTCCGAAATTAAAACCTCTTAATTGATAGTCTAAGTTTCTAACTAATAAATCAACATAATTTGTGTGTGAATATTAATTCAGAGCATCATTTATTATTATTATTATTATTATTATTATTATTGATACATCATCAAAAAATCAGCTTGATTGGGCACAAATTCAAGTCAAAATCAAGTTGGTAACTTCCAAAATTAAAATTGAGACCATTAAAACTCTGATTTAAGCAAACTTACATTTAACCTGAGCGTCTCGAAATTACAAACCCAACAACACCAAAATCGACTTAATCCGAGCCCAAATAAGTTCAAATCAAGGACTCATAGCACTTTTGGAAGGTTCAAAGAACAATATGGATTACCAAACGGTTTCCAAATGTGTCATGCTTATAATCGAATCGAGCGACTCGACGAGAAGAATCCAATGAGCCCAAGATCACTAAATTATGAAATCACTAAGACATTCAAATGTCAAGTAAACATTCAATGATCAAGGGAATCAATATCGACCGTCCATCAAAACCACTCCAACTTACCCTTGATCTTCCATCTATTTACAAGTCATGCCACTCATGAAAATCTATAAATAGAGCCCCCTTCTCATGAAAGGGGACACGCCAAGCAAGAGAGAAAGAGAGAGATCAGAGATTGCTCTTGCCTCCTCGGTTCCTCGCTCATTTTCGACCATCGCCCAGGCTTCCGCCGGACCATTGCCCAACGCTGGAGTTCTGCCAGACCACCACCTGACGCCGAAGTTCTGTTGGACCACCACCCGACGCAGGAGTTCCGCCAGACCACCGCGTGACGTCGGAGTCTACCAGACTACCACATGATGCCATAGTTCTATGAGACCACCACCCGACGCCAGACTTTCGTCGCACCACTACCCGATGCCGGAGTTCTGTTAGACCACCACCTGATGCATGAGATCCACCAGACCACGCCCTGACGCCGGTTTTGCCGGACCATTTCCTAACACCGAAGTTCCCCCCAGACAACCGCCTGACGTCGAAGTTTCGAATGACAACCGCTTGACTCCAGAGTTTTGCCAAACCACCTTCGGACCATCGACTGAGGCCTGAAGTTTTGCTAGACCACCGAAAGTAGTAGGAGTTCTGCCAGATTTCCAAATAACGCTCTGACTTCCGTCGGACTATCGCCTTATGACTATGTTCTTTCTGACCTCCATCGCCAGATAACAATCTTTCTAACCCCTATCTCCAGCCGATTATATTTCTTATGACTTATATTTCCTACAACAGTATTTCCTACCTCCATTGCTAGATAACTATTTTTCTGACCCCTATCTCCTACTAACATGGTCCTTTTGACCTCTGTCGCCTACTATGGTCCTTCTTACCTTTATCGCTAAGCAATAATTTTTTGACCCCTGTCTTTAGTGACTATGGTCCCTCCAACCTCCATTGCCTGATATGATCTTTTCAACCTCCATTGCTTGACAACAGTCTTTCTAACCCTTATCCTATCGACTACGATCCTTCTGACCTCCATCTCCTGCTACGGTCCTTCCAACCTCTATTGCTAGAAAACAATATTCTTTACCCTTATCTCATGCCGACTACAATCCTTCTGACCTCCATCGCCTAATACGGTCCTTTCGACCTCCATCGCCAAATAACGATCTTTTTGACCACTGTCTCCCACTGACTATGGTCCTTTTGACCTCCCTTGCCAGATAAAGGTCTTTATGACCACTATCTCCCGCCGACTACGGTCCTTCCGACCTCCCTCACCAAACAATGGTCCTTCTGACTACAATCACGCCGACTACGGTCTTTCCAACCTTCGTCACCTGCCAACTATGATTCTGTCGACTAAACGAACATTTCAATACTAATTCTTTCAATTCCCACCATGAAATGTTCGTATTGAATGCCAAACAATGGTCCTCAATATTTATTACATCAACCCAATGCCTTCCCCCCCCCCCCCCCCCCCCCCCCCCCCCCCCCCCCCCCCCAAGGAAGGGCCTCATTTGTAATCGATTGCAAATAATAGGGATTCATTCAAACTGTGCGAGGCCCAACAATTTTTACCCCATTTTAGAGGTTTCCATGTAAAAAACTGCTGTCTATTATGAATGCTACACCCTCTTTTATCTATTTGTGTGCTGGATCTTCGTACAAAGCTAAGACAATAAATTTTATATTTCTCTACCACCACTAATATTCTAGGATGCAACAATTATTATTATTATTATTTATGTGACATTTGAACCATTTAAAATTTTATGGGGCGCCTTCTTATTATTTTATAAAGCTATTTTTAATAATACTTTTTAAAAAATAGTGATATGAAGCTATTCTAAACGAAACATAATTCAAATTAAAACACACAAAATACTTAAACTTTAAATAAAAAACTTCTTGATATATAATCAAAGCTCTCAATCAACAAATCAAGATGAGCTGTATTGCATCAAATTGCCACAATCAAGTTGAGAATTTAGAAACTCCATTAATATTTACTTTTTTAAATAGATTTAAGATTGAATCGATTTGTTTTGAATTACCTAACAAAAAATCCATTTAAATTATGCACATGTTGATGAAATGTAGGTTCTTTACAATATAGTGCTAATTGCACCTTTCAATTATGTGCATGTAATTTATTTATTTTATTTTTAATATTTAGAATTGATTTTACTAAAACTTAAGTGATTTTGAAAAGAGTTATATGGCTTTAATTTGCCTTGCTTAAACTAGAATAGATGGTAGAAATAGAGCTATGATAACGTAAATAGAGGTGTCGATATTTGACAAAACTCAAGAGCCCCATCCGGAAAATCCGGCTTCGGGTTAGCCCATTTAACAAACGGGTTCAATTCAAGTTCTAGTTTTCAACATGTTTGAAAAATTGGGTTGAATTCAGGTAAACCTGCTAACCTGGAAAGGACCCATAAGTGACCCGCTAGTAGCACCGGGCTACCTGTGCTCGACCCCGCATTGGACTACATCCCACCTACACTTGACCATGCATCATACTGCATCCCACTTATGCCTGAACCCACACCAGATAGCCATAGCTTTGCTTTCACAAGCACAAGTGCAACCCTAAGCATCGCTTCGTCTTCACCTGCATGCGCTTGCACAGCTGATCCTATGACTTTGCCATATCTCACTTTCACCTTACATCCTGCTAATTTAGTCGGGTTAGGTCAGATCAACATGGTAAACCGGCGGGTCGAGTTTATGTTGGAATTTCTCACTCGTTGGCAAAACGGGTCAGGTTTAGGTCATGTTAAACAGTAGAGGTTAATATCGGGTTCGACATGAACCCGACTCACAACATGTTTTTGACACCCCTTATTTAAAAGGGTGGTGTCCTAATTAAAATCAAGATATAATGTCTAAATAGTTTTTGTGGATCGGGACATTGTGAAAGAATTATATTGATCTTAAATTTAAAATTTTAGGCAAACACAAAACTAAGTAGATGCTACATTTTTGCATGAGAGGAAAAAAATGGGTCTAACCTCGATGATGAATTTACATGTCAAGTAAAAATAAAGTATATAAGTTCATCCTCACAAGAATAGTTGAAGGGACATTAGTATAAGGATGCAAAAAATTATGATGATGAAATCTCTAGCTTTAGTTATAATGGTTGTGAATCACATAAAGCAATTGAGGTAAACTAATAGAAACAATTACAAAGGCATTGATAAGAACTATCAATAGTTGTGTTATGTCCCAACCCTACATAATCCTTTCACTGTTGTAGTTCATATCTAAGATATGGAGTAGAGCATGAATTATACTTACTAATATGACACTTTTATATAACTTTCATAGAAATATTCCTCTCAAAATTCATAATTAATTAAATAATGATTAAGGCAAGATTCATATGCACACACCCATTCAAAATAATAGCTAACTATAACATCTTATGATTGAACTCATTTAAAAGCAACAAATTGACACATCACTATTATTTACCTACCCCAGCTAGACCAAACATTCTAACCAAACTCAACTATCTCCCATCATGAACATCGTAGTAGACATTAAACCTCCTCTCAACTAGCACCCCTCTATGATGTTTGAGACACAGTCCAAGACTTACACTCTCCATAAGTGACAAATGATGGAAGATCTAGACGTCTTTTCTTTCTAACCTCCATTCCTTTTCTCACAATGTGTAGAAAATATCAAATCTATCAATTATAGGCTTCGTTTGGGATATCTTTAGATCATTGATTTTTTTTTCTTCTATTTTTAAGAGTTTTTCAGGTTGACTCAGTTAATAATCTGGTCAGGTTCGGATCCAAAAATCCAATCAGTTTAACAAACAAGGCATGGCTGGGTCAAACCGCTAACCCAAAATTAACCTGATTTTGATATGGATCTGATGGAATTAGGGATTTGGCCAAAGAAGTGCTATAAATTTAAAATGGGAGAGGCAAAGAAATTATGAGGGTAGGAATGCGGGATTCCGTTTTATACTTTCATTCACCATTTTAGTTTGGTCAATCGTTTGGGTTAGCGACCCATCCTATTCCGTGCAAAAGTAGAAAGTCAGGAAAGCACGGGTCGAGTTAGCAAAACTAAATTTACAGGATTTGGTTGAAGACGCATACAAAATGAAAGAAAGGCAGGAAAGTAGGCAAAAGTGAGTAGTCAAGCGGGGATTTGGTCAAAGAAGCATGCGAAATGGAATATTGGAATTAAAAAAATTATAATTAACTCTATGCCTCAGCGCCATATCAAAAAGCGCCTAGTGTTGGTCAGTGTCGTAGTGCCCAAAAAGGTACAACATAGCAGTACCAGAGGGGCACCATAATGCCAAATCGCCATAGATGAAGCGTTGCATAATAGTTTGATGAGCATGGTGAAGAGCAGCTCTTTCCCATTTATGCTCTCACCTAGTATAAGATAGAAAAAATTAAGGATAACACCTAGAAGGAAGGTGAGGGACCCAACAAGCCTAGCCTGCCCAATTCTAGCCAGCTTTGCTCTAGCCAACTTTGGACCCGTGCCCCCAGGACTTCAGAAGATCAAGACTGATCTTTAGGATCACATCGTTAAAATGCATACCTACTTTGACGAAAACATGCAATTGAAGTAGGGAATGAGTTGTAGAATGGACTAAATAATGAATATCTAATAACGACAATGTTTATATTCTTTGGATTTCAATGAAGCATTAGTTGGAATGTTCAGAAATAGCTCATTCTTTGATATTTTAGATCATCGTGTTTTCCTTACAGCCCCTACATTTGATCCTTAAATGTGGCAAGAACCGCTACCACATGTACCCCACCACCAGCAACAGCAGTAACAAACAATAGTGAGGAGGACTAGTTATTGATTCTTCCTGATGTTCTTTTACTTGTTCTTAAGATTATTTACTTAATTGCCAACAATTATATATTTGGATTAATTAAAAATAAGAAAATATAACACTCCAGGTGATTAATTAAATATAAGGTGGATGACAATTGAAGTTAAACAATCCTAATAACAACTAATGAAAATCATTAAAGTTTAAAAGTAAATAGATTTATGAAAATTTTCTTAAGTAAAAACCATTCAATCTAACTAAGTTATTCAATAATTGCACATACATATGTAGAAGATGAGTTTAGTAAGAATATTAGTTAGAAGGATTAGTTGGATTGCTTGTTAAAGATTGCCTAAAGTGCGGTTATCAATTGTTAAAATATTATACCTAATATCATTAAGTGAAGTATTATCTTCTTTTAACATTTCCAAGTTTTAATTTAGTGAAATTAAGATGTTATAATCATAAGTGTTGCAACATTACTTGAGGACAAGCAATGACTTGGGTTTGGGGGAATTTATTAGTGTAAATTATTGTTACAAAAAATAGAGATCTACGCACAATTTTGATGAAGTTTTAAGCACTATTTTGGAAATAAAAAAAATTAGAGATCTATGCACAATCATGGAAATGTTATTGGTTGATGTATTTCTTCATTATAGGACATATGTGCATGCCTCCATGCTTGATTCTCTCAAAATAAGGCTTAAGTTCTTTAAGTGTCCAATAACTAGAAGAATCTCTAGCAACTTTATTTTTTTTCTAATACAAATGAAGAGCCTGGTTAAGAAATTATGGTTGAATTGATGGTTTCTGATTCCATTTAAATAAATTGATGAGCTCTTTCTAGATGAGTGACAACTACCTACATTTTTACTAACAATTTTGTCCATATTTCTTTGTCGTGGATATACTCTAGGGGTTTTCTACTTGAATATTTTGTGACAATTCTCAATTTGACTTTGTAAACAAGGTTATTTTTAGAGGGAGAGTAATATTGTGAATTCATAACTTTAGTTTGACTTTGTGAACTCCTTTGCATGCAACTTTGTTAATCCTAGTTCTTAACTAGTCCAAATCCATACATCCTAAATATTTCCATCCAAATCTACCAACCATCCCCATCTTATTTTAGATCTAACAAGTCTTGCTAAACCTTAACCTTCCATCTTTGACATTTCCATATCTTATAATAATTCATCACACACCTTTTTTTGGATCCAACTCATGTCTCTCGTTGCCCTATAAATTGCTTGTTTAAGACTCTACCATCAATGGCTTTATCTTACCTGTTGCGGATCTATTTTCATGGATGATGATTTTGATGATAGCAAACACTTTTATTTTCTCTACGACTGCCTTATCTTCTAACATTTCAGTTTTACACGATCGGACTGCAATTTGGAATCAGCTCAAGATTGGGTAGACTAGGTCTGAGTTAGTTTGTACCTTTTTTTCTTTCTTAAGTTTATTGTATTTGGTGTGGCTCCTGATGATTTATAACTTGGAAGATTTTCTGTTGTTCCCTAAATATTTCTATTTTTGGTAACATCGTTCGGGACGATATTTATATCATCCTAGACGATCTGTCCAAAAGCAGAAACCGTAATTAGGGCATCCTCATTAAAGCAGCCGTCATTATGCAAAAACATCGTCCTAGACGATTTTGTATCGGTCAGGACAATAGGCTCAATTTAGAAAGAATCTACCTCCAGATCTATTTAGGAATTACTTATTTTTGGACATCGTCTCGGTGGATCTTCATGGACGATCCAGGACAATTTTTCCAAAATTTATCTAGAATTTTAGGAAAGCAATTATGACTTGATTGGACGATCAAATCATCCTAGAAGATCGCAGGATCGTCCGGGATGATACGCTGGACGATTGGACATCGGACAACTTTTTTTCAGGACGATGTTCAGGATGATATTCCATGATTTGTTCTGATCATCCAGGACGATATATTATCGTCCTGGATGATATATTATCGTCCAGGATGATATGAACAAATTTCTTCTGATCGTCTCAAATCGTCCCGGCTGATTGGGCTTATTTTGCACTGATCGTACAGGACGATATTAGTATCATCCTGGACGATAAAGTCAACAACTTGCATTAATGAGCTCATTTTGAGATATTCTATTTAAGCTATGACATGACACTTGGTAAGTGTCTTTGGCAGCAATTGTAGCTTAATTTGTTCTTTTGGGGGAAACTTGAAGAGAGAGCTTGAAAGGGAGTGAGGAAAGGGTGGAGTTTGAGAGAGGGAGAAGATCCTGTGAAGGGGGACTCAAGAGAGTGTGGAGGGGGTTTCACACGGCTGCTCCGGCAAGCTCGCACCTTAATACTGTCAGATTCAAGGCTTGTTTCGAGGGAAGTTCACCAAAGAAGAAGATCTCTTTGGTGTCAAAGGGCCCGGCGACTCCGCCGCACCGGGGAAAGTGGAAGTGATTTTGTAAGGGATTTTCCGTTTAGCTGCGGGGAGCTAAAGGAGAGACACTTTTGTAGTGCAATACTTGGAGGGTGCCTCCGAGGAGTGGACATAGGTCAAGGTTTGACCGAACCACTATAAATCCGGTGTATTCTTTTTTTATTACTTTCGCATTTAATTTCCGCATTTGGTTTTTATTGTGGTGATATTGGTTTTGGTTTGTGTTGTGATTTAAAGATTCTTCTTTTCCAATTCACCTCTCTCTCTTAATTAGCCTTGGACTAGTTCATAGGGCCTAACATCCCTAATAAACTTTCATTACCATTAATGACTTTATCTTACATGAAGTCCTTGACTGCAAGGATAATGGTTGAACATCACTTTTGATGAATTCCCATGCGCTCGCAATCCCTCTCCATCTCTAAATTTGATACCGACAACACCACTTGATATGAAACCACATATGCCGCACCAACAATATTATTTTTTTATCCACATCCATCTCCTGAAGGAAACAAACTCTTCCATTCCTCACCTGAGAATATCAAATTGGATAAAGATTTCATCCCATTTCACCAACTGTTGAGATCATACAATAGTTTTCTCCACAATTTTTCTCTTGTAACAAATTGTTCTTCAATTTTCAATACGATTTTTGTAGTAATAGCTCCCCCCCCCCCCCCCCCCCCCCCCCCCCCCCCCTTTTTTTTTTTGAGTAGAGGATGATCTCTATTTTATTAAGCTTTATAGTGAAAGATTCATCAAGTTTGATGATAAAAAAACATCTATCTTCGCTATCTTGAAAAGCATTAGCTTGTAGCTTACATATCTTTGGAAGTGTTTTGGACTGCATTTTCAACATGAATCATTGACATCACTGAGAGATTTTGCAGTCGTCACATCTCTTCATTTCATGAAAACTATATGGATGGACTAATTCCAATGTGGTTGAAGAAAAATGCTAAATATTACATTATCAATGATATCATGTTTCATCTTTGCAAACACAACGCCAATTTAAAGATAAGTTCCAAGATTGTTGATGAATTTTTTAAATGTTTTGGAAAAGACAATGACCGGAAATTTAAGCTTCATTTGTGGAAATTTTATTATTGCTTTCTAAAATGGCTTTTCAATACAAAAATTTCTAATTCTAGAAATTTTTGCACAAGAAAGCAATTTTAGAAAGAAGAAAAAAGTTAGCTCAAACGAAGCCATAGCCATAGTCATGGATAGGATATTGACTGAGGTTATATGCCTGCACGTTTGGTTCTCTCAAAACAAAAAAAAGTTTTATACAAAAAAAAATCGGGCAACTTATGCTGATATGGCATATTTAATCTTTTTTTTTGTGAGTTTTTTTTTAGTCCTAAGGATAAAAATTAATTAAAATTATATAAATTAAAATAACATAGTTATAAATACATAACAAATATCAAAATTTAATTTTATTTATGTTCTTTCTTTATGATTTAAATTTTATTTAAATTATATTAAATTAAATAAGAGTTTAAATTCTAAGGAAAAAACATCAAAAAAATCTAAAATTTGATATTTATCATGTATTTTTTATGTATTTTAATGAATCGGGGAACTGATGGCGACATTGCATATTTAATTTTATTTTTTCGTTGGCTTTTTTTTATAGTCTTGAGAATAAAAATTAAATAAAAATATATAAAACTAAAATAAAATAGTTATAAATACATAACAAATATCAAAATGTAATTTTATCTAATTTTTTTCTTAAGGATTTTAATTTTTTAAAATTATATTAAATTACATAAAAATTTAAATTGTAAGGAAAAGCTTATATAAAATTTAATTTTGATTATTTTAATGTATTTTTAATAGGTAATCGATTTTTTTCCATTAAAAAAATTTTGTTTAGTGACCTTTTTTTTTATTAATTCTATGAAAAAAAAAACTTAAATAAAACATCTACTCATTATCAGCTCCATTCAAAATTTTTTTGGCCGAATATTAATACATATCGGCTTTATAAACTTAAATAAATAAACTTTAAATCCTAAAAATCAATAAATAAAATTTTATAAATTTAAATGAAGCTGTTTTCAACACATAACAAAAATAAAAAATAAAAAAAATTATTTAAGTTTTTTTCTTAAGATTATAAAAATAAAAAAACAAGCGAAAAAATATCCTTGGGCAAAAAAAAAAAAAAGAGGTCAATTGCTCACTAAAAATATATAACAAATATAAATAAATATATTTTATTTAAGTTTTTATCTTATAACTTAATTTTTATTGAATTTAATAAAATTTAAAGAAACTTTAAATCATAAAAAATAAACATTAAAAAATAAAAAATTGATATTTGTTAAGTATTTATAACAATTTTATTTTAGTTTTATGTAAATTTATTTACGTTTTATCTTTAGGACAATTTTGTGAATTCACAAGTACTATAATATTATATTCAAGAAGAATAACAAATTGATTGAATGCATATATATAAAATATAAATAAATACAACAAAGAGGAGCAAAAGTTGAATTTTTCTACTTATAATTTCCTTTTTTTTTTCTCATTCCCAACTCCTTTGATGTCATTTTTGAAGCTTGAGCAAAACTATCTTGCTCTCTTAGACAAAAGGTTCCTATAAACTTCTCAATCAAATCTCTTAATAAAACAAATATTAAAAAGTAAAGGAAGCTACCTTGTGGGTGTGGGGGTAAGTGAGTCGAGCCAATTCGAGTTCGACTCATTAATGAGCTCATGAGTCGAGCTTATAGAGTCATGAGACGTCCGTCAAAACTGAACGTATTTGAATGTATACCGAGCTATACCGAGTGCTCAATACCGAGTTTCAGGTAACGTGGCGCGTGGTTATTGGTCAATGAATATGTTCGTGACCGGACGCAATAATTGCTCCACGTCGTCACCAACCTCCATCATCTATTTCATATCAGATGACACGTGTCTTCATCAAGTCCGTCTATCAAAACTGACTGCAAACTAAACAAAAGTGAATAAGCGAATCGTGATGAAGCAGAGACGCATGTGATTACTGTAGCAAGAGTTGATTTAAATACACATGAAAGCAATGTCTAATGTCTAAACTATCCTTGATAACAACATAAAGTAAAGGGAAATGGAGGCTGCCGCAGAGCGTGTAAAGCTGCCATGGTTAGTTGCTGCTGCAGAGAGTAGTGGAAGAGGATTCCGGTTTTACAAATCGAACAATTGGCCTCGTGACAAATTATCGGCTTACCATACGGCATCCTTTCCACCTAACAAACAGCAGCGGCCAATGACCAATCGCAAAAGGACGATCCAAACGTCAAATATTATGGCTTTATTTTATTTGAAAAGGATCTTGTTGACGAACGAGATTTTTTTTTTGTTTTTTATTGATAACCGATTAGACTATTTTAATATGATTACAAAAGAGATACTTACTTAAAGTAATTTTTATATTTAAATTTAAAAATAAATTGTATTCTTTTCAAAAAATAAATATAAGAGGTACAATCTTTTAATTTCAAAAAGAAATTCCAACAATATAAATAAAACATAACAAGTGACATTTAATTTAAAAAAAAAAAATTTAGCATTGTATGAAAAATACAAATATTTGATTTGATAATATCCAAGCATTTCAAAATAGGGTAAAACTGACTTAGCTCAATCGTGAATCAGTTCCTTGGTTCCCTAGTTGGTCTGATCTTCCATTTGAATTTTTTGAAAACAAGAAGGAGTTTAACTAAACGGCTTGATTATTCTTAGGATAAAATCATCACAACTTATTTATGCTCTCATGATTAGTATTTAATTTCAATTTAAAGCCTTTATAACAAATAAAGATTAAAATTCAAAAGTATGAAAATCCCTAACTCAACTGGATCAAATTATTGTGAATCATAGCAGTTGTTACACTTTGTCCTCATTCATGATTTCCTTCCTTCCCTTCATCATTCGACAGCTCCCTGCATCACCAATGCCATATTTCTCCCTTCGACATTATGTGTACTCGCGTATGCTAATTTCCTAGACTTTACATATAATATGAACTGATCTAATAAGATTGGCATGCTCAAAGTTCTACATTTTTAAATGTTATATGAATGTCTTGTACTATATTCTATTTGGAATTTGTCCTAAGGGTTTATGTGTGAAAATTTATGTGTAAAAATCCCATGAGAGAGTTGCGGCGTAGCTTTTTTCTATGTCTAGGTAGAATAAAAGGTTCTTTGAGAGCACCACAAAGCTAGTTTGTGGGTGCTTCAGTATTGAGTTCTTGTGTTTTTGGTCGGATTAGGGAATTCTATAGGATAGGTGCAACGCTGTGTTCTGGGTGCTACAGTTCTATATTCTAGGCATTACAGTACTGTGTTCTTCGTATTATGAATAAAGTTTAGGTTTTCTTGGGAGTGTGGGGTGCTAGGCTTTTGAGTGTCAAGATGTTGTGTCATGAATTTTTATGAATATTAAAATTCACTAAAGTTCCATTATATTATCTCATTTCCACTATTAGATCCACCAGCTAGAAAAAGAGATGATTTCAAAAGAGAAAAAATCTGATTCAGAGGTATTTGGGTTGTAATGGATCGAGGTTCATTACATTTACCTACCCTTATTTTTAATAATAGGATTTTTTATAGAAGTTCTAGCTTTTAATTTAATAAACAACACACAAATTGAGATAATTTAATATAATAAGGAAAAATTTATTGCGTAAACTTTGGTATGTTGTTATTCTTATTATTCTGCATATTTTGATATATTTATTTTAAAATTTTAAGGGGTATTTTAATTGTATGGATTTTGAGTATTTGATATGTACATGGATTCAAAAGTTATTATAGTGGGATAAAAGCTTCAAAAGATCACTACTTTGAATGTTATATGTGAATGTTTTTACGATTAGTAACCGTTGAAGTGTGTGCATAAACTTATCCTAAAATTCTAACTGATATGTCAGAAATGTGAAATTCTGTATAATTCTATGATGTATTTGATACTGTTTATACCTATTGAATGAGTTAATACCTTTATGTTTGTATGAGTAAAATATTGTGAAATAAGAAAATTTTGGTGGTTGTTTATTGATGCTCATATGCATCTAAGTGGAGTTATAAAGGAGTGTTTTTGAATGAATGAATGATACTATACACTCGGAGTCATTAGGGTTTAGGGTTTATTGTGTTATACATAGAAAGTCATAAGGACTTGATATTGTTGCATGCTTTAGGGGTTATAAGGGCTAGATACTAGTGTGTTGTGCATAGGGTGTCAAAATAGCCTAATTATGTATCTATGAAATGTTTGGGAGATATAAGAGCTTGACAGGAGACTTATATGATGTGATTGGAGAATAATGTGAGGTGCTTATTTCTATTAATTGTGAACTTGTATTATTTTATTATCTGATTTAATTATTATTTGTCATTAAGCGAAAAATCACTACAAAAAAATTAACTTTTAAGGACAATATTTTGAGACATTTTTATTTAAGTGCCTTAAGATATGGTTTTTAGGGCATATTCTCTTTTTGCGCTAATTAACAGAGGATTTAGCGTGAGACAAAGTGGGATAAGTTATCTTGCTCGTTTTTTCTTGTTCTTTCATGTTTCTCACATCAACTGTTCGCTTCCTTAGCAGAATAAGTACACGTTCTCTTCATTTTCCATTGCTAATTCTCGTTGATCGTCGCTACCGCTAACAATCACGACCACAACATCAAGTAAAACGTTTTTAATCAAAGGCGTTAATCTTTTGAATGTCAAGTGGCCACTATTTACTTTTCAATAAAATTATCTTCTTTCCTCTTTTGATTTCCAAGGTTCTTTAGGTTCTCGCCATTTCTGAACGATCGACCAAACACTGACTGTTTGTACGTTGCTGAAAGAGGAAAATAATCTGCTGATCTTGAAGTTTATCTGGATGTTGGTTTGATTTTCACTATTGTTATTGATTTTTGTTCTTTGATTTTCATTGACCTAGGGTTCTTTGATTTTGGTTATCTTCATTTTTCTAGTGTTGATATTTATGCTCTTATCATTATTGTTATGCCGTAGCAATGAATATTTGAATGTTGATGTATTCCAACTTACAATATACCAATCTATTTGTTAGGGAATGATGAATTGAAAATACTCTTACAACCAAAATTTGTTCCGAGGGCGCTGCCCCCTGGGACCCTCAGTCGTATAATAGTTTAAAAGATCAATTTTAAGAATTTTCACTTAACTAAACTTGATATTTAATTTTAATGTTTTCATTTTCTGGTCGTATACGGAATGCAAGAAAAGACTAGATTACATCCCTTCTTAATTTTTTAGAAAAAATTAACTTCAAACCAATTTAATGCGAATAATAGATATTGCTCACAAGATTTTATAATTTAATGTTTTTATTTTATATTGTTTCATATACACAGTCTTTCTTATATGTAGCTTGAATTAAAAATTTTATGATAATTTGGGAACTAATGAAAGAAGCTCAATCTCTTTTTATATATTCGGTAGATATGATAGTAAAAAATTCTCTTTATCTACTTGCTATAATTTCATCTAAAGATAGAAAACTTTAAATAATCATTTAAAAATATCATTAAACTACCAAATAATCATTCACTGTATTTTTTTTATATAATAAATAGACCCAATATAGAAAATTTCATAAGTAATTTTCTTAACGTGCAAATTAAGAAATGCTTAGAGACCTTCTTACCTTAACAAATTCAGTTCTACCATTCTAAATGAACCAATTTATCATTTGAGCGAAAGCCATCAAATATATTTGATGCTTTAACCTAGGGGTGTCAATTTCGGGTCACGGGTCGGGTTCGGGTCGAACCCGGAACTGACCCGGGTTCAAACGGGTCGACCCTGACCCGACCCTGGTAGATAAACGGGTCAGAAAGTCGAACCCAGACCCGACCCGACAGGTTGCCGGGTTGACCAGACCCGACACGGAAACAGACATGCGGGGCGGGGTGTGGTAGTGCGGGGTGAGTGCGCGGACGCGAGTGAGCGGCGGGCGCTGCAGCGCGCGGCGGGTGCACGGACGCAAGCGAGCGGCGGGCTTTTGCAGTGCAGGGCGGGTGCGATATGCGAGTAAGCGGCGGGCGCTACAGCGCGGGTCGGGTAAGCGGGCATGGTTGGCCTAATTTCACGGGGAGGTCGCGGCAGCCCAGGGGCGCACGGGCAGCCGCAAGGTCGCGCACTCGCGCGCGTGCGTGCGGTTAGCCACTCGAGCAGCCTATGGCTTGTGGCAGACCCGGGTTCAATCATTTTAAACGGGTTTCCGTGTTGACCCGACAACTCGACCTGTTTTTCAAACTGGTCGAATCTGTGAACCAGAACCCAACCTGTTTTTAAAATGGGCCGGGTCTAACCCAAAAAATTTCAGGTCGGGCTTTCATGTCGTGTCAAATATTGACACCCTACTTTGACCCATCATCATACATGATTTCTACTTCTAGTATAGCAAATGAATTCAAGTTCAATTTAAATGGTTATTTAATAAGTAAAAAAATGTGAAGATCAATTGAGTAATGAAAAGTTTAAAAGCTAGCATTACAATGATAATCAAGAATTTACAAATAAGATTGGTTCATAGAATGTAGTATTAAAGGTGATGATCAAGGCTTCATTTGTGATGGTTTTCTTACTGCTTCTTAAAACAGCTTTCAAGTAGAAAAAAGTTATTTTTTGTATTAAAATGGTGCTTTAAGAAGCAGTAAGAAAGCCTTCTCAAACGAAACCTAAGACTTCATTTGGGACGGCTTTCTTATTGCTTCTTAAAGCAACTTTCAAGTAAAAAAATTAAAAGTTTTGTACTAGAAAGTAGCTTTAAGAAACAGTATGAAAGCCATCCCAAACGACGCCTAAGTATCATTATGACATGAAGTAGTAGAATATTTTAGCATATTAATTTTTAACAAGTTATCCAATTCGATCATCATTTCACATTTTGAACTAAAGAGAAGAATAATCAACCTAAGATAGCTAGTGATCTAAGCCACATGATTGGTATCAATTTCATAGAATTAGTGACATTTGATGGGTTTTTTTTTTTTTTTTTTTTGAGAAAACTTAAATTTTATTTCATAAAAAAAGTGATTACAAAGTCTTTAAAAGAAATTCACAGCTTACTAATGCACAAAGAGATACATTCACACGACAAAAAACCTATAGAGCACATGATTCCTATCTCTTTTTTTTTTTCATGGGAAACCCACAATAGTGGCTTACGCGATAATCATTAAGAAAAGGTTACAAGCCTTTAAATGGATGAAATGCTCACTATTGCTCAGAGAGCTACAAAAGAAATCAAAATAAATACCTAATGAGCTAATAATCCCTACTAAGAATACAATATCAAAAGCAGAGAAGGAAAAAATGAAGAAGGGAGATCGGAACCCACATAAGAAGCAGCAAACCTGCAACCAACAATATGACAAAAGAACCCTAAAAGAAGACAAGCTCCAAAAATGTAATTCCATTAACAAGCACTAGCTAAAATATAATCCAAAACCCAAAACCAGAATTTAAAACATGCACAAAAAAAACCTCCAAATAAAAACCAAGTAAGAACAACATCAAGAAAGAAGCATAAGTACCATACACCAAACTAGGAGTGGAGCAGAAGCTGCTGAGCATAACAACACCTAAAAGGCCACAACCCAACACCTAAAGACAACAAACAAACCCCCATAATAACATAGCTTGAGACCCAAACCAACAACAAAGAAGAGCCCTGAAGCCCAAATAAAAGCCACATGCAACCATAAGCCCTAGAAAAAAAGACCAAAAAACCCATCAAGAGGCCATAGGAATAAAGAACCCAAGAAAACCAGAGAAAACTCAACAGCAGCAACCAAACATTACACTCAGAAACTAGCAAGGCACCCCAACAATAGAAAATAACCAAAACTAGTCATTTGTAGAAATATTAGAAGCAGCTTTCGATCTAATGAGTCTATATACCTTTAGAGTACTTAAAATTCTGCAACATATATGTTTTTTATTTTTTTTTTATTTTTTTTATTTTTCTTTCTAATAATCATGGAGAAACTATTTAGACACTTTCAAAACATTTAAATAAATATCATCCTGATTATTAATGAAAAGATTATCATTAATATCATAATTAAATTCCCCATCACCCCTATTAGATCCCAATTGAGTAGAGGGGAACAACTAATGGTCCAAGAGGATATTCTCCATTCAACACCTAGACAAATATTGAGCTGAAGGTCCTACGAATAGAAAATGAAAAATCTGCTAAGATGGGCTTTAAGAATAGAAAACAAAAAAATTGCACCTAGATGAAGAGTTCTTCATTCCACATGAGAAATTCTCCATCAAGAACAAAGAAAGGGGGCGATGTATATGACACCCATCCAGCCAAATAATAAGAAAATTACAACAACAAACCCGAGAACAACCAAAAATGGTAGCATCAAACTATGATTGAGAGAGCCCTTGAGCACCACCATGAATATAACAATCATCGAAAATAGTTAGAAGAATTCCCCAGCACCTAAAAACTATAAGTAATCCAAACATCACACAACAAGATAAGAAATGTTAGACTTAGATTGAATAAGATTATGAGAATAAATTGCCCCAATTAAAAGCAAAAAAGCACTTAAAACCCAAAAACTAGCCCGACCCATAAACACAAATGTGATATACCACATTTGAATCCAAGGGGAGCACAAACAGTAAAGAGTTAACCACCAAATAAAACCAAGGCCCCTATGGGCACTTTAAATTTAAATTTAATCCACTATTCCATTCATTTGAGCATTGTGCCAGTTGAAGAAGTAAAGAGAATGAGAGGGTTTTAGTGAGAGAAGGTCTATTTCGAATCATTCGGGTCATTTTTAGCTGTTGGGCTAGTTGGAAAAGTTGTTCTTCTCGGGGTAGGTTACATTTTGTTTATCCACTTCTCAATAATTCAATATTTTTTAGATTTTTTTTTTTGATAAAATTGATATTTTTGTTATAAAAATGATGATAACTTTATATTGGTAAAACTTTCACAGCATAATTTTTATGTGTTATAGAGACTAAAGTTTTAAATATTTTGAATATTTCTATAAATTTTCCTTGGTAATTTTGGGATTTATGTGATCTTTATTGAAAAAAATTAAGAATCTAAAAAAAAGTAGCATAGTACGATTAAAGTTTAAAATATTATTTTATACAATCTCTATTAAATTGGTCATGTTTTCAAAATGTGAATTTTTTTAGCAGTAGTATTTCTATTGCCTACCATTAAGGCATTGTGATAATTTTTGAATTGAGTCTAATTAAATTTTATTTAATGAAAATAATTGAATAATATATATATATATATATATATATATATATATATATATATATATATATATATATATATATATATATATATATATATATATATATATATATATATATATATATATATATATATATATATATAATGATATTGAAAGAAATATAAAATTTTGGAAGTGAGAAAGGATTTTATTATGCTAGAGCTAGTGGGCGACCGAGGTATGGTTTTGTTATATCAGAGTTAACAGACTGCTAAGGTGGAATTCTATTATGTTGATTCCTGTAAATGACTAAGGTGGGATTCTTTTATGCTAGAGCCAGTGGGCTACGGAGGTGGGATTCTATTATGCCCAAGCTAGTGGGCTATTGAGGTTAAATTTTGTTATGCTGGATCTAGTAGGCTATTGAGGTGGGCATTCTATTGTGCTAGGTCCAGATGTCTACCAAGGAGGGATTATATTAACTAATAAATGTGCCAAAAAATTGGAGCCTAAGGGCTTTTTTAAAATTTTATAAAAGATATTTATTTATGTTTCAGTTTTAGTAAAGTTCAATAGCTATTTAAATCCATTCAGTTTCAATATAAATTTTAGTTTTAATTTTCCTTATAGTATTTAGTTTATTATTACAACACATTTCTTTCAGTTCTTTTGGCTTCAATTATCGATCTTTGTTTTAGGCTATGATAACCTACTGAGCTGTGTTAACTTATTCCTACTTTTACTTTCTTTTTTAAGCCAGAAAAATATAAGGAGCGAGTTGAGTAGTTTTGGATATCAGGCTTCAATTTGTGTAGTAGATATGTTTTTTTTAGTTTGGTTAGTTTTATTTTTGTAGGCTTAGCTTTTTTTTTTTTGTTATATTATATGTTGTTAAGCATTATGGTATATAAAGTATTGATTGTACAAATATTTTTGGATGATATATAAAAATTATTTTTGATGTTCGTTAGTCTTTAACTTTATATTTCATTAAGCAGTATCTCTATATAGTATATAAATTAGAAGTTTTGTTTCAATACTTCTTCAACTGAATTTTAGGGTCAGTTTTGCCACAATCAGATGCGGAATGACCTTTGTCATATTAGGTCAGATTGTGATAGTATTCAACTTGATACCAAAATTTGATGCAACTAGCATTATCATATGTGACAAAGAGTATAACCCTCCTTTTGGTATGTAAATAGAGCAATGCCTCAATTTAAGAATGCATTTTCTAAAGAGATAACCTACATTTGAAATTAAAGATACCTATTTTAGTATCCTATTTGGGGGAAGTTGATCTGGTAGATTATGTCACCAAATTGAAATCAATTAAATATATTTTTGACATCAAAGATGCCTTGAAGTGCCAATTATTCTTTGTAACCCTCAAAGGGTCAGCACTTGGATAGGTGCCTATATGAGTGATCACCATATTTATAATTATAAAATTTATAAGGATGTACATTGCCCAATTCATAAGTGCCTAAAAACCTTAGAAGAACTTAGAAAGCCCCCACTAGATGCACCAATACTTCTTCATTTACCATATATTATATAATCTTCTATATGGAAGAGTACACTCATTTCATCACCCTTTTTTAGCTTTATATAATTTTTTAAATGTGTAGAATTGATGGGGGTTATGGAGTAAACTTTTGAATTATATCAAAATCTAGGGCTCTATCACCCCTAAACAATACTTAGATTTTCTTTGATATAAATAATAATAAACCCCACTTAATATACAAAAATATACATGTCAAATTAAGTAATAAAGTGATAGAGTAGAGTATCAAACCCATGAGTAAGTATGCTTTACTTGTAATAAACTACTGTTATTTACTCAGAATAATTATCTTATTGAAATAATAATGATATTTTTGGAGTTTCCATCACTTAATAAAATAGTAAAAATATTTGATACAAAATTAAATAAAAGTGTTTAGGATTGTTGAATATAAATTGGATATCTTTACTAATAATACTCTTCAAGGTAATGTGATTCAGAGCATATACATTCCTAGAACTCTGTCGAGCTTATAGAGATGAAAATGATATCTGCCAACCTCTTACAATTATATTATCTCCGTACGAAACTAAAATATTTTACATCCTATTTCTAGGCATGCAAACATCCTATCTCAATATTTCTCGTTGTTCTTGCATTCCTTCATGTTGGTTATACATCACATTATAATTTAACTACACATATGACTACTATGTGCTTTAAATAAAGAACAAGATAAATATTAAAAACATCTTTTATAGTTTTAGAATAAGAGTCTTTATTAATACTTAATATATATTTTATACCATCAATCTAAAATTAACATGAGAATTAGCCAGACATAGAATGAATACTCAGTAAACTCATTTTCATTAAACTCATGAAAGAATTAAAAATAAAAGAGAGTGATATCATCAGGAAGAATCAAAATATCTCCTCTACACTTCTTCTTCCTTTAACTTACAAAATTGCTTCAAGAAACACAAGCTAAACACTCCAAATGATTAAATTGTATACTTCCCTAGCCTTCCTTAGATTTTACTCTAAGAGAGAACTAAAGAAGTAATATAAAAAGTATTAAATTTACACAAAAAATATTAAATTTACATAAGTGATTGAACTATCTTACAAACATAACATCATAATTATTTATAAAAAAAAAAAAAAAATAAAAAGCAACTAGCACTATGGTGCCTGAAATAATGGCACTACGGCGCCCATGAAGTGAACTAGCTTCTCGGTGCTAGCTGACATGGATCTATTACTTAGTGAACAATCGTGTATCTTCATTGATAGAAAATATCCCTCATAAGTTATAAATGCAATGCCGTGGTGTTGTGGACATTTGAGTGCTACAATGCCCAATTGAAAAAAAAAATGGCACAAAGGCATGAGAAATTATGGTGTCACAGCATTTGAAAATAGAGAATCTAGTGCTGCAAAGCTAACTTTTTGACTCTGCAGCACTAACAATGTTGTGGTGCTACTGATGTTGCTATAGTAGCACTTACAAACAGAGAACTCAACACCACAATACTAGAATTGGAGCAGCTCGGTGGTATTGAAGTAAGCACTACAATGTTATTTTGTTGGATGGCATGATGCTGTTGGCTACTTAGAATTTTCTACCTTTTTAGTTTTTCCTGCACAAAAATAATTAAAATAGTATATTTTCATTGAAAATAAAACACATAACATAATATGTAAATTATAATTATCAAAATTTTCCTATCTTGAACTATTGCTTATCCTCAAGCTCATAAAGAAATTAATAATTCTAATTAATTAAATAATAGAAATAAAAACTAATAATTTAAAATTACTAAAATATAGGGTAATATATCATGATCTTGAAGTAGTGAAAATAAATAAAGTTATAATTCTAGTTTAGAAAAAAACTAATTAATTATCCTAACTAATCATCCTAATTATTACTTAATTTGAATTCACATGTTATAAATATAATCATTGACTTATAAATTTAGATATGTTTGTAGTTAAAATTAAAATTTTATAAGTTTACCAACATTTGTACTAGTTTTCCCATCTTATGCTTTTTGAATTTTAATATAAGATTATAATCAAACTCTAAGCTTTTATGTGATACTAAATTTTGATTGTTCTCACTTTTTTTTTCTTTTTTAGCTTTCTTTTTAAACTCTTCTCACTTTATTTTTTTGGAGTACATATTTAATGATTTTGAATATATTTTTGCTTAAAATTGTCTTGTAATCATAATGAGTTTTAATGTAAGGATTTAATAAGATTGCTAATTCTAAATTCAGGCTGCTTATGATTTTAAATTTTAATATGCTAATATATATTCATTAACCTTAATTATACATCTTCAATTAAAAGGTCAGTGTATAAATGTATAACTTATAAATTCAAGTTAAGTTAATAATTTAAGTGATCTAAATTAATAAATTATTAATTTTTTTCAATCTATAAATTATAAAACAGTGTTCATTTAATTTGAATTAGAATATAAGGTTTTATTATTATCCTAAGTTTATATAATTTTTAATTATCATTTTTATTAGGGTTAATTAAGTAATTAGAATACAAAGATATTAATGGAAGATAATATAGAAATTTAAGTATAAGGGAATTTAATCAAATATAAATAATAATAATAATAATATAAATACTAGTAAATAACACAAACTTTCATTTAAATGCTAAAAAGGTTAAAAATAATGTGATATATATGAAACTATAACATAAAGTATATGATAATTAGTGCACAAAACACCACTTAACCACCATAATAAACTCACTAAAGACACAAGTGGGTTATTTCTCAAAAGTGTTGTTTATAGTCTTCAGGTAAACTTCCTTAGATTTATCAATTTGACTGGGGTATATTGCTACCAAATACTCAAATGATTATCACTTGAATCTTTTTATTATTTCTTTTGGTTAACTTCAATATTGCTTGACAGTGATGAAGATGTCTATTGTAGATTGAAATTGCCTGTTGACTTAATTGGTCCTCCAAAGTTTTAATTAAAAGAGCTTGACTTTAAAACTTTGTTCTTAATTGTATCACTATATCTTCCAAAGATGATTTTCTACTTCTAAACTAATTGCTTTGATTAAAATATGAATTATATGCTGGTCTAGAATTAACAACATGTTACTAAAGATTATTCTAAATTACTCTTTGATTATTTTTAATAGAATTCAATTAATTATTTCCAGCAATATTATTTAGCCTACCAAAATTTAAATAGTTCCTCAATCCTCGATTATATATATTGGAGTAGAAATTATTTTTTCTTCCAACCAAATTGATATTAATATTCTTTTCACATTATTTTTTTCAATTAATTTTTAATCATTCAATTCCATAAATAATTCAATTTTGAATTCTGTATTTCTTCTATTTTGCTCAACTTCTTAGAAATCACTACAACTTGTTAAGTTAAAATTGACAATATATCAGATTCATATACTCCTATTATTCTCTTAGGATTTATATATATGTTATCAGTAGACCACTAGAAATTTATAGTAGTCAATTCCTATATTAATTCATATGCTTCTTGAAATGGCTTTGAAATTAATAATCATCGAGTTTCAGCATCTAGTATAACTCTAAGAGATCCTACTAATCTATTATAAAAATATTTAAATAACCAACAAATCTTGGTAAAGCATGGTGAAGACATTTCCTTAAATCTCTGTCAACTCTCATAAATTGATTCTCCTTCAAATTGGATAGAAGAAGTGACATCATTTCTAAGTTTAATAGTCTTTGAAGGTGAGAAATATTTAGCAAGAAACTTATGAACCAATTTATTCTAAGTAGTTATAGAGACTGAGGGGTAAGGAATTTAACCACATCTTTTTTTTTTTCTCTTTTAGAGAAAATGGAAATAATCTATGCATAATATTATCATCACTAACACCATTATATTTAAATGTTATATAATTTTTTAAGAAACTAGCTAAGTGTAAATTAGGATCTTAAACAAAAGTTCCCCGTAATTGGAAATTTTGAACAATTTGAATTATGACAGGTTCTAATTTAAAATTATTAGTTTGGATAGTAGGTCAATTAATGCTCTAATGAATTTCATCTACTAAAGGGTTAGTATAATCCCTAATAGGTCTAGATTGATCTTGATCTAATACAGATTTAATCATCTTCACTAACTTTTTATTTTTTCAAAATTTTGAAAAAGTTCTTTCTATTTCAGTGTCAAACAATAAAAGTTCCCTTTATTTTTTTATAAAGTATGTAATCATGAATATGCAATCAATATATAAAATAAATCGAATAAAATAAAAGATGCAAGTAGGTATAAATATGCAATTAATTTAATAATATAATTAGAATATATGTAAAAAAAAAAAAAAATACTTCCCCGATAATGTTGTAAAAAACTTGATGGGGTGGAGTACTGAACTTTTGAATTATATAAAAATCTTGGGCTCTATTAGCCCTAAATATTGCTTAAGTTTTCTTTGATGTAAATAATAACAAACCAAACTTAATATATGGAAGTATAAATGCCGAATCAAGTAATAAAGTGATAGAGTAGATTATTAAACCCATGAGGAAGTATGCTTTACATGTAAAAAACTACTACTATTTACACTATTTATAATAATTATCCTACTAAAAAAATGATATTCTTGGAGATTCTATCAATGAGTAAAATAGGAAAAATATTTGATATAATATCTAATAAAAATATTTTGGATTGATGAATATAAATTACATATCTTTCCTAATGAGGCTCTTCAAGGTATTATAATTTAGATCATATGTATCCCTAGATCTCTGTCGAGCTTGTATGGATGAAAAAAGATATTTACTAATCTATATTGTTATAATATCCCTTTAAGAACCAAGAATATTTTACATCTTATGTCTAGGCATGCAAACATTCTATCTCAATATTCCTGATTATGCTTGTATTTCCCTTTCGATGTTATACATCACACTATATTTTAACTACACATATGGCTACTATGTGCATTAAATAAAGAACCATATAATATCAAAATATATTATACAATTATAGAATAAGAGTCTTCATTAGTACTTAAAAAATACTTTGTATCATTAATCCAAAATAAGAGAATTAGTCAGACATAGAAGGAATAGCTAGCAAACTTATTTTTATTAAACTCATGGAAGAGTAAAACTTAAAAGAAAGTGATATCACTAGGAAGGATCAAAATATCTCTTCTATACTCCTTCCTTTAAGAGACAAAGTTGCTTTAAGAAATACATGCTAAATACTCCAAATGATTGTGTCTTATATTTTCCTAGCCTCCTTTAAAATTTACTCTAAGAGGTAACTAGAGAAGTACTCTAAAAAGTACTAAATTTATACAAGCGATTGAACTCATTTTACAAATATAACATCATAACTATTCATAAAAAAATAATATAAAAAGGTAACTAGCACTACTGCACTTGAAATAATTTTGTGTCGTGGAGCCCATTAAGTGAACTAGCGCCTCAGCACTGAAGCTTTTACACCGTTGCGGTGCTTGTCGATATGGATCGGTTACTAAGTGAACAGTTGCATCTCTTCACTAATAGAATGTGTCCCTTTGAAGTTATAACTTCAATGGCATGGTAATATGAACATTTGAGTGTAGTGGCATCCAAGTACAAAAATGATGGCAAGGTGTGAGAAAATTATAGCACCGCAGTATTTGAAAATAGAGAATCCAGCACTATCAAACTAACTTTCTGACACCACAAAACTAACAATGATGTTAAGCTACTTGTGTTACCACTGTAGTGCTTGAAAACAAAGAGCTTAACATCATAATGTTAGAATTGTAGCGCCTCGGAGGAATTGAAGTAAGCGTTGCGGCATTATTTCGTCCGACACCGCGATACTGTTGACTACTCAAAATTTTCTATCAATTTTAGATTTTCTTGCATAAAGATAACTAAAGAAACTTATTTTTATCTAAAATAAAACACATAAAATAATATGTAATTAACACTTATCAAGAATATACATATATAAGGTTTTTGCCTTTTAAGATTTTTAGATGAGAGGACAACTTATACCTTTTATGTCTTATGCCTTAGGAAGCCATGAGATGAGTGTATATCTTATTGATCACTTACTCTCATAAATGTTTTCTATAAAGGTTTTAAAATTGACCTAACAAACTAGATCCCTAGTTACCTTTAAGAGATATAGACTGCACCTTGTTAATATATACATTCTACATGAAATCCTAATCAAATGTGGACCTCAATTTATTTGGGTTACTTTAATGATGAGAACTAATGAAGATAACAAGAATAAGGTAATTGCTCAATTTCCTTCTATTCTTTCATAAACCTCTATGTGATACTTAATCTTCAAGTAAGGAGTATATGTAATATCCATAAAACTAGCACTACAGGAAAAACGTCATTTTCCGACGGTCATTTTCGTCGGAAAATGGCCAAAATCCGTCGGAAAATTGCATTTCCGGCGGATTTCCGGCGGAAATATTTCCGCCGGTTTGGTTCGCGTCGTAAAAAGACTTCCGGCGTTAAAAAATTCGACGGAAACATTTCCGGCGGATTTCCGACGAAATTTTCGCCAGAAAAAAATTTCCGTCGAAATGTTAATGCGTCGGAATGCCAACAAAACAAAAAAAAAAAATTTATATCGTGCTCCGTCTGTTCCGCGGACGACCACAGGTCCTCATGACCATGAGCCCGCCGCCCGCGTGAACCGCGGAGCCGGCCTGCCGTGAAAGCCGCCGAACCGGCCTGCCCGCGAATGCCTGACCCGTCTGACCGGACTGCCCGCGTGAACCGCGAACACTGCCCGCCTTCGGCGGGATTCGAACCCCGCCCACCCCCTCTCTCACGCGCTTCTTCCTTCTGCCAACTAGTCTGAAATGGAAAATGTTATTTTTTGTTACTTTTATATTATTTAACCTATATCCTATTAATTATAAAATCATTAATTTAATTTAACAAAAAATTTAAGTTATATATTCAATAATTTAAGTTATAATAAATTTAAATAATAATTTAAGTTATATATTCAAAAAATTTAAGTTATATATTCAATAATTTAAGTTATATATTCAATAATTTAACAAAAAATTTAAATAATAAATTTTTTTATTATAATTTAAGTTATTAAATTCAATAATTTATTAAGAGAGTTAATTACAAAAAATTTATAGAGAGTATATATTGACAAAATATTGCATAATATATTAAACCATTGTCCAATGTTAAGAATTATCTTATAAGAGTTAATTGCAAAGGTGGTTCACTCAAAGTGCATGCAAGGGTAACTATGCCAAAAACCATTATAATTTTTCCCCAAAAATTTTGAATATTATGAGGAGAAGGTTCAAGCCTTGTGTGAGTTAATCTAAGCTTCTTGAAAGTTGTTGATTAAATATCCATTGCATTATATATGTCAACTTTTTGTTTTAAATATTGATGATAGATATCCCAAGTCTAATTGAAATAATGAGAGAACTTGATATGAATATCATATTCTTTCAATATCTAAGTTATCAAAAGTAATTGTTTTATTAATTATATGAAGACATTCCCATGCATGAGGTTAAATAAGTTATGGTTGCATTCTCATAACAATATCATTAGTTTTGACGATTCCTGACTATAAATCTTCTGATATCCTTTATGATAAATATACCATCCTATAGGCTACTCTTATATATAATGATGTAAGTGTCCATAGAAAATCTAAAATATATTTTATTCCTTTAAATAAATATTTCTTTTTGTTGAATATATTTTTGAATGAGGAAAATAAAAATATTAGAGTTTGTCTCTATCATTTTGGTTATTAGAAAAATTTGCTACAAGAAATGTTCACTAATTTGACCCTCAATTAGAATGTTAATTAGCTGTAGATATATCTAATGAGTTGTAATCAAATGACGTTAAACTTTTCTCGTGAGTATTTAATTTTTTGTATGCTTCCCATCTCTTGACTACTCCCAATTTTTGTATATTTATGTGAGACTAATTAGTTTCTTTATAGAAGTTCATATATTTTTTCCAAAAAGTAAGATATGATTTTGTAATAATAAATACGATCATCATAGGAAAGAAATATCTCTTAAAACATTGAGAAGTCGAAGGGTTAGGAGCATAAACCTCTAAGAAAAACATTTTAGGACTTGCACTTGAAGTTTATGAGCTTTTAAAGAGAAAATTTTGAAAGGACTTTTATAGGTCTATCCAAAATTTGAAAAATCACAAAAACAAAAACAATAACAACAACAACAACATCAAGCCTTTATCCCACTATGTGGGGTCTGCTACATGAATCTTTTTTTTTTTTTCATTGTGTCTTATTAAAAGTCAAATTCTCGTTTAAATCTAATAGAGAAAGATCATTTATAATATTTTCTAACCAAGTCTTTTTAGGTCTACCTCTACCTTTCTTAACATAAGTCAAATCTAATACCTCTACTTTCCTAACCGGGTTATCGAAAGGCCGCCATTTTATGTGACCAAACCATCTAAGGCGACTCTCTCTAATCTTATCTTCTACTAGAGCTACTCCAACCTTTTCACGTATATGCTCATTTCATTTCCTATCTCTAAGGGTACAACCAATCATACACCTGAGCATCCTCATTTTTGCCACACTTCACTTAGTATTATGCTTCTCTTTTAATGGCCAACATTCAGCACCATAAAGCATTGCAGGCCTCACCACCATCTTATAGAATTTTGCCTTATGTTTGAGGGTTAATTTTTTATAACACAAAAAGCCCGATGCATTCCTCTACTTCAACCATCCAACTTGAATTATGCTGATAATATCCCCATCTATTTCACCATCACTCTGACAATAGATCCAACATATCTAAAACATGTATTCTTATTAATGATTTGATCGCCCAAAGTCACAATCCCCTCACTAGGTCTATTACTACTAAAATTACACTTCATATATTCTGTTTTCGATCTACTCAAGCGAAAACCTTTAGACTCTAATGTTGACCTCCATAATTCAAGTTTACCTTCAACTCCCTCTCTAGTCTTATCAACAAGGAGAATATCATCAGCAAAAAGCATACACCAAGGTACATCCTCTTGCAAATGTCTAGTGAAAAATCACAAAAACATGAAAGAATATTTAGACAATCCCTTAATTCATAGAAAATTGCTCAAAAAAACCTAAAAAGGTTACTGAAAATGTAATTGGTACTATCATAGAAAGAATATAATTAATTATTGGCCAAACGTACCCTTGAGTCTAGAAGTGAAAACCTAGTAGAGGAGGGCACTAGCTAGAAACCTATTAAGTATGTATGATAGTTCTATAATGATTGATGTGCACATAAAAATTAATGGTAGTTAACGTTATCCTCACTATAATGGGATGTTAGAGATTTGCATTGGTTAGTTGAAGACTCCTTAAAACATTAGTGAGGATTCAACTAATTTACATCACTTTAAAAAAGTTCCCCTTGACTAAGATGTCAAAGATCATTTACTATAATATCATGAGTATTAAAAAGATAAGGTTTTGTTAAGTTCACTAAGGATATAGGAAGATTATTGACTTGTTAGGCAACACAAGAATGAGGGTTTTAAATGATAATGTTGAGGAAATTATAGCGAAGTTATGGTGGAGGATGAACTTCAATATGTTGTGATAAAATCCTTAATTGAGAAATTGATTTTTAGATTAATGAATGTTAGAATGGGAGACTATTATTATTCATATTACTCCTATTAACCACTAGACAACTATTTATAGAATGTTAACAATGTTATGGATACACAAAGCCAAACTATCACATGTTAAAAACGTTATGATAAAAGAAAGACTTTATAATCTTAGAATTTTATAAATTAAAAAAAAAAAGAAGAAACACAAAAAAAATTAACTTAGAAAACCCAAAAATAGAAATTATTATAATTCATTGCATAACTAAAATTATAAGAGTTTATTGATAATTTTTTTAATTGTTAATTTCTAATTAAATTTAATAAGTTCTTTAATTTTATTTTTCATTTAAAATTAGAATCTCCATAAAAATGCTTAAATATATATTTATCCTTGTTGCATTCTCTTAGTATAGCTTTACAAGCTTATTTCATTTATATATTTTAAATATTTACTACATTTCATCTAAGGATTTTTTTTTTGTTTCTAAAATAACTATATAATTTTCACATGCTGCACGCATTTGAAAATTAAAGGACACATTAGAAAATAGTTACCACTTTCCTAAAACATATCATATATACTCTAAAACATTTCCTTAATAACACAAATTATTAATTATTTATCACAATTTAATTTTATAGAGTTTATAAAATTTCCTTTTAAATAAAATTTTCTAAACTCTCTAATGGAGATCCATCCTTTCCTTTTTTTCTCTCTATGTGCTAGCTCATAGAAGCTTTCTGTATCTGAACTTTTATTACTTAAACGACACTATTTCATTAAATGAAGCCCATTTCATAATAGAAATCATTTGTCATCTTCTAAATTTAATCAAGAAGCATAGTACTTCCTCTCCATTATAAATAAAAAACGCCCTCTTTCCCTTAGTGTCTTAAGAAATTAACAAGGAATTAATGGCGACCCAAGAACTACCTCCTTGGGCTCAAAGCGTGCTTAATAATAACAATGCAGTTGATGTCAAGTTTTTGGCAGTGAAAAAATTAGAAGCAAGAGATGTTTCAATGGACCTCCCCCGCATCCGACTCCCTGAGAAGGCACGGACGGATGAGATCCTTCGTCCTTACCTTACAGATGAAGAGAAGAAAATAGTAGACCTTCTCGACGTTGAAATTGGTAGTCATTCAGCCGCAGATGCAAGAAGGATTAATAAAGGTTTAGATGTGTTTGTCTTCGTGCTTGGGCTAAGATTGGAGCTGCAACTTACAAAATGGGATGGATTTGTCTCTGACACCAATATTAAAGGGCCTGACTGGTTGAAATATAGCTGGAACCTCGATGAGGGAGATGATTATGAAATCTGGATGTTCAGGCTTTCAGACAAAGACAATCATGGAAAGCTTTGTTTCATTTTTCATAAGCTCGTTTGATGGCATTTTTGTGCTACTTTGGCGAATCTTTCAATGAATGGGGAAGCATAAGCTTATTAAATAAAGCAGTTGCTATTTTAATAAAATAATATATTTCGAAATGTTTATGTAGTTGTTAAGCGCTTTTGTAATGAGTCAATTATGGACAAAAATATGTTGCAAGTTCTTTATAACAAGATAATGAATAACATTATCTTCCCTCTAAATAATATGTTTTACTTATGAATGGATAAATAAATAAATTTTATATAAATAATCTTTATTACGTACGTCTATTATTTACAAAAAGTCAGTGACAACCACTACAAAAAAATCGTCTATTATCGGCGGTCAATCTGTCAGATATATGTCGAACACACGAAATACCGTCGGGCAAACCGCCCGTTATTACCATCAGTCAATCCGCCAGCGTAGATGTCGGAATTTTTTGCTGAACTTGAGCTGCCGGAAATTTCGCCGATATTTGATGAATTTCCTGTAGTGAAGTTACTTCATCTCCATTTAATTCTTTATAGATTTAAGGTAGACAATAGACAAAATATTGATATTAAACAAAGTCTTCTTAGATTGGTGCACGATAACTCTAGGTTAGGAATTAAGGAGTATACCAATTGATAAATAAATAGCTAGTGAGCGATTCTATGTTGGGTATGATGTATGTTAGTAGAAGAATAACAATCTTATTCTTTAGTATGAAATATCATTTTATAAATCTTTGAATTTATTATATGAAAATGAGTAAAACAAATAAATGATTAAGTTCCTTCAAAATATTAAGATTTCAAATTTGTATTGTCTTTCAAGACAAAATCATTGTTTTTTATCAAGAAAAGAAGACCATGTGATAATTAGTTTCTCTTTCTACAAGTATGCCTATTTATACTTTGTTTTTTTTTAAATTTGAGTATACAATTCTTCTAAAACATACGGCGACACTTCATACGATAATTTACATCTTTCTTCTTCTTCTTCCTCCTCCTCCTCCTCCTTCTTCTTCTTCTTCTTCTTCTTTATAGTTTTTTTTTTTCTTCTCTTAGTCTTATTCCTGTAAGAAGTATGTTTTTGTTGTTGCATAATTTTAATCTTCTGGATATTCTTCTTGTAATTTTGTGTCTTTCATGATTTTCTTATTTGTCTTTTCTATGGCTCCATACAAACAAGCGATGACATGAATAGTATAATTAACATTTGTAAATTTAAATGAAAGAAAATATTATACAATATTAAATATAAAAAAAATAAGAAAGAGATTTTAATATTATTCAATTTAATTTAACTTTCGCACATATCCATATATCAAAATTGTATAATCACGTATCTTTTTAAGATATTTGATAGGTATTCGGGGATTGCGATCATAGAACTTGCACCTTGTGATGATACCTGATAGCTCGCTCAAAATCCTTAAAATCCAACTCTACAATGGTTTCAATGGGGAGTCGCCTCCCATTGAAATAATCAAGGACCCTTATAGGCGGCCTTACTTGCCACTCACCCCTTCAATGAAGAGCTCACCATCAATGCTCCTCACCACCCTTCAAGATGAGATATCATTAATCTCACTAGCCATTTCAACTATAGATTTCTAACTTTTTGATTCACCAAAGATCCTTCTATATTCGTTCACTTTCATACCTAGCATTATAATTCTAAACTGGCAGGAGGTAGTAAGAGAGCATGCTTACTCCAAGGAAGCTCTTATCGACATTATGTGGATTACAGATTTCAATTAGTTATGGATGAGTCAGCCTATCACCATTTCAAAAATGGACACATCACAGCCTTATGTCTTGTGGATCAAATAATCTAAAATACCAAGTCATAGACCTATTTGCTTCCACCACTCTACATTTCCTCCAAGTTGTTGCATTTCCTTTTAATTCTGAACTTCTTTTCAAATTCTTTGTGAACCTTAGGGTAATTGTCAAATTTTACATCATGACCTCTTATGTGTATAGGCAGCCAGTAGGGTAAATGCTGAAGGGCATAAATCTCATTTATTATCATCTTAGGGATATTATGATTAGACTGTTGTGAACCTAACAATTAGAAATGCCCTTTTGAATCAACATAATCCCCTTGTTCATTCTTTGAATCAAAATGCCCAAGTATCCATCATGTTCTTCAAACTTTAATTCTTTCTAAAACTAGAGATATAGTCAACATCACTCCACTCGTGTCTTTAGTCACATTTTTATTACGTTTGACATCCAGTTTTATGAAGCCCACATAATTATCAGTTACTTCTAAAATCTAACATCTATATGTTTCCCATGCTTGCGACTGAAGCAAAACATTTCTTTAGGACATCTTATTGTCTATGTCCTAAATAAAAAATATAAACTTGTCAATCCTGGCATCGTAGATAATTTCCTTATCTTTCACAAAGATAGTTCATTTCATATTTTCTTTCACCGACATCAGGGAGATGAACCAGAAGAGGATCAAAAGTTTGATGAGGAAGGGGGATGCCTTCCAGCTCCACCCCTTGCTCCAGCACTAGCTCTTGTACTAGGACCAACCCATGTAGCCTAGTTTGGCCTCTACACCACTATGTTAGAAGGTTTTACCAGCTTGAATATGAGGATCAATTTGCCTATTGAGGAATGTAATTAACATTGAATGTAGATTCATAGCAGAATTACATGCTCCTATAATGCTACCAATTAACAGCTTCAACAACAGTATGTATTTGATAAGGAGTGGTTCAAACAATAGTTTACTACTCTTCACAAATATTTCCAACCACCACCCCCACCACCCCCACCACCCCCACCACCACTTGATTAGGGGCCCTCCTATTTTTAAGATGTGTGTACTTTTGTAATTTATGTGTTTTTTTTTCTTTTTTGCTTTTATTTGTACTTTTTTACATTGTGTTGCCTCCCTTTTTTAGTAAAGTAAAAAGGGGGAGTAAGTGTTTTTTTTTTTTTTTGTATTTGTTCATTTATTATTTATTTCAATTTAGTTTTCCTATGTTTGTGTTCTTTGTGTTATTTTACTACTTTGTATTTCAAATAATAATAATAAAAAATTTATTTTTTCCTATTTTTTTAAACGTAAGTCATTTAGTGAGGGGGAGATTAAGAGAAAATAAAACTAACTTAAAAATTTAACTAACAATATTTACCATTATGAAAAAAGAGATGATTGTTACAATCTGTGATCCCGAGCATATGATTTTGATAATAACAAATATTATTGGTTGTCTCTTTATTTCTACTAATATTTGTTTTGCATATTTTTCTTTTGTGTTTACTAATATTTCAAGAAGACTATATATCATGCAATGAAGATTTAGGGCTTAAGATTGGGTAGAATAGGATGATGCTTTTTAAGATTATATAATTTTCATTTTTTTTTTTATATTTCTTGAGTCAAAGTCATGTAAATGTGTATGCTAACTTGATGACCATGCACACACTTAGGGAGTGATGAAATAAATTTAAAATTTTTGAACTAATTATACCATACAAACTACATCGTACTGTATGATCACTTATTTAGAAAATTAATTAAAATAGCTAATTGAATATTTAAGGTTTTTAAACTAATTGTACTGTATAAACCAGATCATATAGGATGATTAGTTTAACTAAAAAACACTAGCCGCCAATAAAATTTAGGTAAGTATTTTAATATTTAATTTTTAACAAATCATATTGTATGAACATATTTATATTGTATGATATTTAAATGCTACCTAATTTAATCCACATGATTAGTAAATCAAATCAAGGTAAAATAAATATGGAAAATTGTACAATACAATGTAGATTACATTTGATGATTGTCAGAGATGAAGAACTATCATCCCAAGGATTGTCCTAGATGAAACCTTAATTTTTGAACTAATAATGCCATGCAATATAGATTGTCTCGATGATTAGTAGAGAATATTTATAATCATCCTGGAGTTCATCTTGTATGATCTTATGATGAATGTCTAATTATATTACATGATCTAATGATTATATTGTATGATTGGTATGTAATGTACAAATAGAAATGATATATTTAAGCTGTGCTAGATTAAATAGGTTTTTGACCTAATTATACTATATAAACCCAGAATGTACAAACAAAAATGATAGAATAAAAAATTAAGATTTTTTGAAAGCTTCATATTTAAACACTCTTATTAGACTTTGAAGAAGCCTTTGGCTATTGAGAGAGTTCTATGAGGTCCCTTCAGAGGTCTTTGATCTTGAAGAGGGAAAATGAGAAGTAGTGTGAGGGGGTTCACATGGTTGCTCCAGGCAAGCTTCAATATTAGTTCCTCCAAGTGTTTTTATTATTATTTTTAGTAGGTATGGGGAAAAATCTTCAAGGCTAAAGATCTCAGCTCTCTGCCTCACAAGAAGGGAGAAAAAAGTTCTAGGTTCCCTGCCTCACCAAAAGGGTGAAAAGAATTGCAGGTTCTTTGTTTCACCTGGAGGATGGAAAGGATTTAGGTTCTTAGTTGAATTATGGAAGGGTGGAGGCAATATTGTAAGGGCTTCTTCACCTTATTGTGGGAGCTAAAGAAGAGACACCAAGAATTTAGTGCAATACCCAAAGATGAGTACTCCGGGGAGTGGACGTTGGTCAAAGTTTAAACGAACCACTATTAAATTTTTGATGTGTTTGTTATTAGTTTTACTTTATATTTTAATATTTTTATTTCTTATATTAATTATTAAAAATATATGATATGTGATTTTTACTTGGCATAAATTTAATATCTGGGTGTTAGGTCAAAAAGAAAAACAAAAAAATAACTTCGCAAGTTTTTGCTTAAAATCTAAAAATCAAATAAAAAAATTCTCATGAGTTATTATTTAAAATAAAACCTAAATTACTTATGAAAATTAAGTTGGTAAATTAGAAACACCAATTCAGCCCCCCTATTAGTGTGCCTAGGGTAGTAAGCAATGTTTAACAACTTCTCTTAAACTTTCACATCAAATTCAGTAACTCATCACATGAGGTTGACAATAGAACACTAACTTCAACATCAGCCCTTAATCCCTCTATCTCACACATTGATGAGTGTAAAGAGTGCAACCTACTAGCGTTTAAATTAGAGGACCCTAACCTAAATTGACCAATTCCTTCTTTAGGGAGATAATAGAAGCCACACAGCCTCTTAGGTACAAGAGAATACATTTGGAAACCTAAACAGACACGACTAATCTAGTGGACCATATAGTCATTTTTTATTCAATGAACTCTCTACTAGATAATGATTATGCCCACAAGAGCTTTCAACATGACACTCAAGGAATCTACATTGAAATTAGCCACTTGCCTACCAAATCAACTCATCTCCTACTTTCAAGAATTCAAGAGGGTATTTGAGACATCTCAAAAGAATACATAAGCTCTCCTCAAGATCAAGGAGGAATTAGGAGAATGACTAAAAACTTTATTGTGAGATTTCAGTGGGAATTGTTAGACATAAAATATTTGGTGTTGTAGTCACCAAGGTTACCTTAACCCAATGACTATGGGAAGGTTATTTTTTGTTATGTACTCAGCCAACAATAGTCGAGAACATTTGCTAAACTAATGAAGCTAGCCAACGGCCATGTCAACACTTAAGAATACAATAAAATGACTATGTCCTCCATGGCTACTCACTCATATAAACTCACAACTTATAGGGATAGAAATCTTGATAAATATCGAGAAAGTACCCTAGGGATCCAAGAGATACAAGACCCCATGCACCACATAATCAATGTTTCCTAGAACATAGAGAGCCACAAGATTATCTTGACTAGAACATTAGAGAATGACCTTACAAACCATATAAGTAAGGATTATATGGCCACCCTCACTATGAGTGGAAGAGCTTCCTTATTCTACTTGCTTGTACCATGATGAAGTTATACATTGTACCCCCACTTAACTAACTTATACTCCATGATAGGAATTAATAGCCAAGATGGTTAAGGCCATCCAAAATAAGGAGTTCTTTAAGCCTTAAGTCCTTATGTAGGTAAACTTTCATGTTATGGATACATATATATTATAGTACTTTCCATAAAAACCATAATCATGACACTAAGATGTGTCCCCAAATCTAAGGACTAGGTGAAGAACTTATCCAGGCTAACAAGTTGAAAGAGTTTATTCTCACTGATTCTCTTTGAATCCTAGAAAAAGATCCCATGGAGGGCAATAGAATTATGCTCATCATACCTCATTCAATCAATATTATTGGAGTGCTGCCTATCATTACAGGTGGAGAGCAAGCTAACTAATCGATGATTGCTAGAAGGATATATGTAGGTTGGAGAGCTAATCGCAATGGATGTTACCCCAGTTACCTTTCGAGAAATTCATAAGCTTGAAATATGGAACCCACATAATGATGATGTGGTCATCACTACCTTGGTAAAAAAAATTTAAATAACAAAAATTATAATTGACATGAGGAACTCTATTAATATTATTTTAAATCTTTATTTAAAAAAATAATGTCATTTCTTCTTAGTTTACACCTATTATAATTTTTTTAATGAAATTAATTTTAGATTTTATATCATTAAAAATGGTTACAAAGTCAATAAAAGAATAAAAAACTCTAAAGATGTTCAAAGATCGATCTACATTCAGAAAACAAAACAAAACATCAAAGTAATTAATCCCAACTAATTAAATAGTAAATTATAAAAGAAAATTGTAGGCAAGAAGTCAAAGCACAAAAATTTCAAAGGCGAATCAACAGAGCCCCACACTTAGATAATTATAAAGGACATTCCAGATACACCAAAAGACCTTCAAAAAAGAAAACAATAGGCTAATCAGCAAATATAATAAGGATATAATAAGAATGACATTAATAAGACTAATACAACAGGAAATCATTACCATCCCAAATGCCCCCAATCAGCCAAAAATGAAAAGGAAAGCGAGGGAACCAAACTTAACCCACAAATCAGTCAAAAGAAGTAGCACATAAAAAATAACTACCAACAAAATAAATCTCAAGCCAAACCAAAACAACCATCAGACATCCAACACCATTAACCACCAAAATAAAAAACCACTAGCAAACAGAAAGCAAAAGTCCATAAGGAAGGCCATACTACCTGAATTCAGACTACTTAACAAAATAAACAAAAGTAATCTATGAAACACCACCATAGAGCCAATAAAGGATCCACCAAATGAAAATCAACCAACCAAGAGCCCAAAAATTGATCCCAACAGATTGACACAAACCTTCCAGCCTGAAGGAAAAATACCTTGTTAAAAAATAATCAAGCATAAAAAAAAAACAAAATGATATCTCAAGAAAAGTGTTGGCAAAAAAGCAAACACAACACACAAAACCTATGAATAACTTAACTGGAAAAACACGGCCATATCAGCAAGAAGAAGTGTGCATCAACATGACACAGAGAGGAAAATGCAATAAAATATAACAAAATAATGATGCAATAATGAATAGAACAGGCTATCAATCTGAACTGCCTATCAGCACTACTCAAAGAGATAAAATAAATATCAGAATAGAATAAAATAAAAATGAGCAGAACTGCCCATTAATTTGAACTTCCTAGTAGCAGCACCAATAGAGAACAAACCAAAATAACCACCCAGAATAAGGACCCAAACATAGATGCAAATAATTGGCACATCCACTACAAAATGCAAGCTATATAAAGGGAAAAGATGAGTCAAACCACCAACAAAAATAAAAAAAACCCCTCACTTACCTCTCTTAATGTAAGGAAGGCCCAGAACATCAAGTTACATCATCCCATTCAAAATGTGGAGATCAATAAAATTATCAAACTAAACATAATTTTCAATAGAACCACCTTTTTTCACAAGCCAATCCGTAGTAGAGTTGCTTTCCCTCCAAATATGAATAATTTTGTAATATAAAATGATTAAGGGCATTCATAATCCTATTAAATAAATAGTGCATAATGGCATTATTACATGTTTTAGAGGAGATAATGTTAAACAATAATTTAGAGTCTTATTCATTCCATAAGTGTAAGATATTCTTATCCAAACAAATCTTAAGGCCATGATATAAAGCAAATAATTCAGCCATGATAACCTTTCATTTGGGGATATTCAAAGCATAAGCATGAACAAAGTTACCTTGAAAATATCTAATTAAACCACCGCAACCAATACCCAAACTTGAAACAAACCCTTCAATATTCAACTTGAGCTGATTCATAACAGGTTTTTCCCAATGAAAATTTTAAGTGATAGAAGAACGGATATCAATAGTACTTTAAAATTAAAGAAAATAGAGTAAGAGGTATTGCTCATGAAATGCTTAGGATAAAGAAGATTTACATTAATAAATTGGTTATTTTTACACTTAAGAATCATACTTATTCTATCATAGTTCATCTTAATACCTTGGTGCTTATAATTATTTATCTCTAGCCATAAAAACCAAAAAAACAATCATAGTAATGATTATTAAGGGAAGACCTTTGGGTCTTTTAGAAAACCAAGTATTTAATAAAGTTAAACAAATGTTTTTAATATACATAAATCTTAAGTCCAAGTCATTTTCTAGTATAGACCAAACTCTAGAAATATTAGATCCATTTAAGAAAACATGATTAATAATTTCCACCTGAAAGTAGCATTGACATTGAGAAATGATTAAAAAAACCTTTTGTTTTTAACCTCTCATACATAAAAATAAAACCTTTGATGTGTCTATAAGAAAAAAAAAGAAATATAAGTAGGAGTAGAAGAATTCCATATTTTGTCAAGCATTATAAAGGAATCATTTTTAATTCTAAAGCACTTCCAAAGATATTTAAGATTAAAACCATCATTAGCAGAGTATTTCAAAATAGTTTGATTGTTAAACTACATATTAATAAAAATCTTAGTAATAGAAGTAATTATAGATTAAGAAATGAATTTAGAAAGAAGATCAAAATTCCACCTCCCATCAATTATAAAATCAGAGAATTTCTTATTGGATAATGAATGAGTGTTAAAATAGAATCCAGGGAGCCACTCCCTAACCAAAAATAAGATGAGCCATTAGCAATACCCCAATGAAGATATAACTCACCCTGCCATTTAATTTTGCAAGGTCTATTCCATCCAAGAGACCGACCATTCTTGTAAAGCAAAGATATGGGTGACTATTTCAGTAATATTTATATTTCATGAAATTAGCCCATACGGAATTGTTACATCTAAACTTCCACCAATATTTGAAAGAGAAACCCAAAAAAATATCTATAATAGATTTGCATCCCAAGCCACACTTGTTATAAGAGCCAAAATAAGAATTCCATAAACTATAGCAAATCTTCTTGACCAAAAAAGATCCACAAAAGAAATGATTTATGTATTTATTAAATCTAGAGAAAACTTGCACAATTGGATTAAAAATTTGCAAAATAGAAATAGGCATAGAACAAATCACACTTTAATAAGAAGAAGTCTGGCTCCCATAGATAAAAAGTTAAATTCCCAAGCTACCAGCTTATTTTGAATATTAACAAGCATTTTATTAAATAAAAAACTCTTTTTATAACCTTTATGAAGTGTGTCCCAAAGATAAAATAGTAAGAGCCATTGTTAATGAAAGCTAGTAATGCCCACAATACTATTAATCTTATCAATTTGAAAGTTCGTGAGGATTATATATTAAACCTTTATGAACTAGTTCGAGGTTAACCAAGAGGGGGGTGGGGGTGAATTGGTTATTTAAAAGATCTTTAATAAAAAAAGGAAATCTTTTTGAAATATTTTTGAGTATTTTAAAACAAATAATTTATGTGGAAGTAACACTAATTTCATAATAACAAAAATTAGAGATTTCAACCACAGAACAAATCACTGAATAATGTGGAAATTAAATGTAGAAAAGTAAATAGAAAGAATACACCCAGGTTTATAGTGGTTCGATCAACTTAACCTACATTCACTCACCAGAAACCTCCTTTGCATTTATTACACTAAAAGTGGTTTATCTCCTTTTGCCCCACAACAAGGCAGAGAAGCTCCTACAAAATCTTTCCACCGACCTGATGAGGCATAGTACCTTGAATCCTTTTACTCTCTCATAGTGTAGGAAGAGAACTTGGAAATTCTTTTACTCCCTCCTAGAGTAGGCAAAGAACCTTAAAAATCCTTTTACTCCCTCTTAGAGTAGGCAGAGAATCTTGGATCCTTTTACTCCCTCCTAGAGTAGGCAGAGAACCTTTGATCCAATACTAATGAAAGTTTCCATAGAGCCACAAAGGAATTAGGGAAGAAGCCTGAAGAAGATAATGGTATTATTGCTTGGAGAAACCTTTGTGAATCCCTCACATTCCCCCCTCACAAGGATCTCTCTCTCACTCTCCTCTCTTCCTTCTCAAAGCTCTCTCTCAGGTTAACCTAACAACAAAGTATTTTTTAATAGGACTTTTAGAAAACCATAAGTAGTGGGAATCAAGAAACCCTAATTTATAATACATCCATATTCTATTCATACAGTATGATACATGTATCATATGGTACGATCAGTGTAATTTAGATTGTCTAACAAGATCATTTAGACGAACTCTTCAACTTTTATAATATTTCGTAATATATGATCGAAACATCATATGGTACAAACTGTAGAAATTCCTTCTATTCATTTGGGATAATCCTTGGGATGGCATACTTTGTACATGGGTGATTTTCAAGCATTATGGACATCATACGGTATGATCAGTACAAAAATCATGGATTTCATTTAGTGCGATCCATGGGATGACCAATTTTGTACGTGGATAGTCATACATTATAAACTATATCGTACAATATGATCAATCACAATAATTATCTATAATTTGATTGCATGATATTGTTTGATGAATTAAGAAATATTTTAATTAGGGTAAATAGTAGGAACCAAATCATACTGTATGATTAGTACATAATTAGTATATTTCTTAACCTTTGGCAGCTAGGTTTTTGATAGAGCACAATGCTTTATACAGTATGAGTTAAAATCGTATAATATGAAGTCAAGATCATACAATATGAATTACTTAAAAAAAACTCTCTCAAAAACATTTTTATCTCTCCCCCTTAATGTGTAAAAGTTTACTCAAAAATGATATCCACCAAATTATATGATACAACTCTAGAAAAGAGAAAATACAGAGTAAAATGGAAATTGACTATAACCCTAATCTACCCCATCTTGAGCTGATTAGAATTTCAAGTGAATGGTGGATTAATTTCAAGAAATATTAGTATACACAAGCACAAAAAATATCACAGAAACAAGAGAAAGAAGTAACAAATAAAATAATATTTGTTATCATCAAAATCACAGTGTTTGAATAAAATTTGTAATTTCTCCTTCAAGTTAGATATGGAGCAAGCCTATGACAGCATGGGGTGGCTTACACTAAGACAAGTACTTACCAATTTCAATTTTCCTAACAAGTTTAGGGACCTTTTAATGCAATGCATTTGTGATCCAAAATATTGCATTCTTATTAATGGGAAGAAATCGGTTTGGATCAATGGTAAATGTGGATTTAGACAAGGATGTCCTTTGTCTCCATATTTATTTATCCTTTGTTCTCAAATTTTGTCGGATGCTATAAACCAAAAGAGGAATTATTTTGGTATTTATATTGCTCCTAAAGAACCCAAGATTTCCCACTTGCTTTATGCCGATGATGTATTAATCTTCTCGGAATCCAATGTGAAAATTATTAAGGATTTGAAGAACATTGTTTCCTTATACTGCAAGTGGACAGGTCAAAGAGTAAACCAATCCAAATCCATGGTTATCATTGGTAAACACACTAGAATTGGGATGAAGAAGAAAATTGGTAGAATACTCAATTATAAAATAGTGAACGAGATAACGTATCTTGGAGTAAAGCTTACGGTTAGAAGACTTATAGCTTCCGATTTTCAAATCTTTTTGGAATCTGCGGCCAATAAGCTGAACACTTGGGGAAAGCATTGTATTTCTTTGGAGGGGAAATTAATTCTGGTTAAATCTGCTTTCCTAGCTCTCCCAATGTTCTTATCATCTCTTACACTGGTTCCTACAAGCATTCTCAAAGAATTCGACAAGATGTGTAGAGGGTTATTGTGGAATAAGAAAAATAGTAATGCTGGATTGCACTATGCTTCATGGGAGCAGCTTTGCAAGCCTAAAGATGAAGGAGGTCGTGAAATTTATTCAGCAGTCTCAAAGGTTGGACCTCTTCGTGCAAAATTTGCTTGGGATTTTCTCATGAAGAAGGACTCGTTGCTCTACAAGATACTTAGAAGCAAATATGGTATGAATATTTGGAATGAATCGGTGAAGAGTGCTACTTCAACTACCTGGTAGATTATTACAACAGGAGCTGTCTCTCTTAAAAACATTGTGAGATGGAATATTTCCGATGGACAGTCTATTAACTGGATGCTCGATGCTTGGGTCCTTGACAAAAGTTTCTCAAAATGGCCTACATTCATAAATATGTTAGAACCGTCCAACTACAGTTTATGCAATTTTATTGTGGATGGAAGATGGAACTTAAATCTCTTACAAGTTTTTTTTGGAGAACAACTAGTGGAACTTATCAGAAAAATTTCAATTATAACAGATTGCTGCAGCGATCAATTGGAACTTAAAACAAAAAATTCTGGGAAATTGATTGCTGCACTGTCATTTGAAGCCAAGTTGGAACAGAAAACAGAGAAGAACCTTTGGACATGGATGAAAAAATTAAAACTGAGACCTAGAATTGAACTCTTTTGGTGGAGGCTTTATAATGTAGCTCTTCCTTCAAATGCTTTCCTGATGAAAAGGAAACTGCGAGGAAATGCAGAATGTCCGAGAGGCTGTCAGGAAGAAGAAAATAATTGGCATATTGCAGGAAGCTGTATAAAAATTCAGAAGGTGATAAATTTGCTGAACAATTGGGGATTCCATGTCCCATTATTCAGTAACTTCAACTCATGTTTGGAGGAGCTTAAGAGGTACGCAAATAAAAATTCTTTTACAGCTAATCTTTATTGTACAACTATTTTTCTAGTTTGGAAAAGTAGATGTAAACTTATACATGAAGGAGTGGAGGACTCAGAGATTAATATAGCATCAAATTCAGTCTCTTTAACTTCAGTGAGAAACTTTATAAATATTCACTCGGGCAACTGGGATGTTAACCAACAAAAGCTTTCTAACTCTTGGCATCCTCCTCCTCCCGGGTGGATTAAGATTAATGTAGATGCTGCACTGAAAAGCAACAATATTGCTGGAGTTGGTGGCGTTGTAAGGGATGATAAAGGTCGGTTTTTACTAGCTTTTGGAGCTGAGTAGGTGCATTGGGATATTTCCCAAGTGGAATTAATGGCAATCTACTACCTTAAAAATATATTGAAAGATTGGATGTTTGAATATCAAGGTGTGATGATTGAAGGTGATAATTCCAATATTATCAAAGCACTCCAAAATGGGTTGAAGAAGTGGAAGATCAAAGAAATAAAAGATGATAGATTGGCTTTTCTTAGTAACTTCAACCAAGTTTTATTTTCTTTTTGTAGAAGAAATTGTAACAAATTAGCGGATATTTGTGCTAATTTGGGAGTCTTTAATTCCTTTATTTGGTCAGATCTTTTGGACAATGACATTCCTCCATTCTTGTATTGCTTGAAGGAGGAATGCGATGCTTTAGGACTGTCTTGAGTTGTTTGTTTGTTCTTATTTTTATTTTTAATGCTATTGCATTTTTTCCTCAAAAAAAAAAGAATAAAATTTGTAATAATCTCTCCCCTTTTTATGATGGTAAATATTATTATTTTTGGATTCTCAAAAAGTCGCTTTTCTCTAATCTCTCTTTTAGATGAAAATCAATTATAAGAAAAAGGAGTGTGATTTTTTTTTATAAAAATTTTAAGTAATATGCAAACAATAATAACAATAAATAAATAATAAAGTACTACTTCTCCTTTTGAAATAAAAAAGAGAGAAAATAGAGGAAGAAAAAAATAGAAAATAAAAATGAGAACTATATAAAATTAATAGACTAAAAATGACTAACAACTCAAGGTTAAAAAAGAAACATCACAGGCATGAGAATTGTCATGGGCATTTTTCAAAATGTAATAAACTTACTTTACAAATTGAAAAGAATAAATAAGATAAGTGTTGAATTTATTGCAACAAAATGATTTGAATTCTAAAGTTTGTATGCCTAGCTTAACATCTTCACATGCTAAAATCCTTTGTTTAAACAAACATCTAATTCAAGAATTATAATTTGACATAAAACTTTAAACTTTTCAGAGTACTAATATAAAATAAATTGAATAAAATATTATTATAAAAGTGATGAATAAAGAACTAGGATTTTCCAAAAATAAGTTTTAAACATATTCTGGAACACATAGATATTCTAAGATTTAAAAATTGAACAGAAATAGAAGCTAATTTAAGTTGGGCTCATTTTATGCCTCTTTTATTAGCTTTGGAGGCATAATACGCATATTTTATTTTTGACACACTTAGTGCATCTTATACTTTTGGCATCATTACGCATCTTTTGATTTTAGGCTCATTTTGTGCCTCTTTTGACTTTTGTTTTGCAAATTACTTTCTTTCTAAATTTATAAGAATTTTAGTTGTAAGATTATCTTTTAAATAGAAGAGAAGAATAACTCACTCTCTTATATAGGGATGAATAGTCTAAAAAAAAAAAAAAACATGAGTTTTCTAATAGGAATAAAGAGCATGATATAGAAAATTAATGAATTTCATTCATCCAATTATAAATTATATCCATGATATAAAAACATATAATAGAGTGAACATGTTTTCATTTCAACCATCTTTGTTTCAATTCAATTTACATCTCCAATTCACACAAGAAATTATCATGCAAATGAAATAAGAAGGGATATGAAAAATTCATAAGATTCATTTATCCTTCGAGTTTTAACAATGCCAACAATTACTTATTAAAATTTTAAGTTAGAATAGAAGAATGTTTATTACAAATAACAAAGAGTATTGTGGAGAGTTCATTCGTACAGTTTTTTCGTACAGTACGATCAATAGAAATATATTTTCTACATATTTCTCACGTAAAAGTACATAAAAGAGATCTAAGAGCATAGAACCAGCTAGAAATAAAAAGAATTACCACTTTGCATGTGAAAAAATAAACACAAAGTAATATATATATATATTAAATTTAAAAGGATTATAATATATAAGGTGTTGGAAAAAAGATGCGAGACGAACACAAAAAACAAAACACAAAAGAAAATATGACATAAAAAATAAAAGTATAACATGAATAAACTAGTATAGAGGTGGATCTATATCAAAAAGGTGGCTGTGGAGGTGTTTGGAAAAACTGGCTAAAGCTGTCATATTGCTGCTGGATGGAGGTGAAATGCTGTTGAATGTTTTTAAATTGCTCCCTGAATCAACCCATATCATTATCATGCTAGGTTTGCTGTTGATCAAGGCGAGTCTCGAGTATGTCAAACTGTTGAATCATCTCCTCATATGGGTAGTAGTGAGGATGTGGTGTAGGTGCAGGATCAATTGCAGGGGAAGGTTCTCTTTCTTCATCAAAGAGCATGTCTTGTGGCTCCTGATCTCTATGAAAGTGCATCCGGAAGGTGTCATATGAAAATGAGATTGGAGTGTGGTTAGGAGGAGCATGATATGTGTTGTGTATTTTTTATCTAAGATATTTTAAATCACATGTCCTAGAGCGAGGATTAATTTACATTCTCCTAGTAGGTGGGAATTGAATAGAAGTGGGGTTTTGGATGTAATCAATCAGGATTTGAGCTTCATCCATTTGGGTGTTTGAAATTATGAAGTAGGTGACAATTGACACTAGGTTACTCATGTTTATTTGATCTCCATCTTTTGGGATGATGATATTCTTAGAATGTGTTAGATAACCATGGAATTTTTATTTATAGTGTGAGCCAAGGGTTAGTGGTAGTTCAAGGCAACATTTTAAAGTAAGAGATTCACATAAGTCCAATCAAAATCAGATCTAGAGGCCATGACAAGGGGTCAATTTTTGTTGGTGTTTAGCTGAAGGTAGATTATTATGTATCTTTGGTTATTTTGACATCCTAACAGCACATACAAGAGAACATTGTAGTAGCATCCCCTCTAATATTAAGGTTTGCTAGAAACTCGTAAAGGATTTCAGAGTGTAAGGGATAGACCAAAGTCAGAAGAAATTAAAGTGCAATGGAGCTTTCACATTTTTCCTTTCTTTAAGGTAGATTATTAAAGAGGTTCATTACCAGAAAGTTATAGATTTGGCCTTTAGTATTTTTCAACCAACCCTTTAAAATAGACAAAACATCATTATTGGAATTGAAATTATCTTTGTTAGCAAGCTAAAAAAAATAACTCCAAACTTTCTGAGTAATGTCCCCATTAACAAAAACATGGTTAATATTTTCAATATTAAAACAACATTGATATTTAGGAGGAAAACTAAACCCTTTTTTCCAAAGAAAAATATCAATAGGAAGAAAACCTTTAATACATCTCCAAGTAAAAATAGAATAAAATAAATGAATGTTGTTGTGCGAAATAGCAGAATAAATGTGTTATTTCTCATAATTAACTCTAATACTATGTCAAACATTTTTCATATTAAACTTACAAGACATGAAAAATTAAATAAAAGTTTATCATTGCATTGTAATTGTAAAAGTATATTCATAATACTATCAATCAAAACATAGGGGATAACCTCCATAAGTTTATTAACATTCCAACACCCATTATCAATTAAACTATGAACCTTAATATTAAGTAAAGTATGTGCTTTAAGAAATTTATCAATAGAACAATTACCTAATCAATTTTCTTGCTAAAAAAAACATCACCTTTGCTCAAACCCCATTGAATAATTTGCTCAGCCTCCCATTTGATGTTGCAAAGCCTTTTCGAAACCAAAGAGTCAGAACTTCTATAACTACAAACTAAGGGATGAAACTCTTTAAAATATTTAACATTCATTAATCGATCCTATAAAATGATGTTAGATCTAAAAGAAAATCATAAATTATGAGAAAAAGCTGGAATAGTATCAAAGATATTCTTGTAACCTATGCCCCCTTCGTTAGAAACTCCACAAATAGTTTTCCACGAAGCCCGATAGATGTAAGAACCATTATTCTTCAATATAAAAAAAAAAACTTATTAAGCATTCTCTCGATTCTAAGTCAAATAGATAAAGTAGGTTGCAATGTATGAAAAATAAAAATAGGAATAGAATTTAAAACACTTTTAATCAGCACAAGCCTACCTCCAAAAGAAAGAAAGTTAGATGACCAATCCAAAATTTTCCTTTGAAAGCAGTGAAGATATCTTCAAAAAGTTGAATTCTTTTTATACCTTTAAAAAGAGGAGTTCCTAAATACTTAATAGGCAATAAGTTCAAATTAAAGCCACAAAATCTTTTTGATAGCACTCATTCTACCATAATTAACAGACTTAGCAGCAATAAAACTGCTTTTCTCCTTATTAATATCCAAACCACTCATCTTTTGGAATAAAGAAAGAAATTTGACTAAAATTTTAATGTTATTAATAGAACAATTTAAAAAGATAATAAAGTTATCAGCAAAACTAAGATAAGTAATAGGGATACCACCAATAATACAAAAGAGAAGTTTTGGGTACCTTTTATATAATTCCTCCAGACCCCTGAAAAGATAGTCCACAGTAATAGTAAAGAGAGCATGAGGTAAAGGGTCACCTTGTCTTAACCCTTGAGATTATTTAAAAAAAAAACTATGATTCCTACCATTAATGATCACAGAAAAGTAAGACTTCTCAATACTATTCTTAATAAACATAATAAAAGAGTGACTAAACCCAAATAAAGATAAAACATTGTATGAATAATTCCAATTCAAGTTTCAAGTTATCATAAGCTTTGGTAATATCAAGTTTAAAAATGATATTGACTCCTTTCACTTTAGCATTAATATCTTGAGTGATTTCTTGGGCTAGGAGAACATTGTCAAAGTACTCCTACCTTTCATAGAACCAATTTGATAATAAGAAACAATTCTATGCAAAATATTAATCAATCTAGTAGAAATAATTTTAGAAATAAGTCTTTTAAAAAAAAGGAGCACAAGCTAATCAGTATAAAATCATTCCAATTATTGACAACCTCCTTTTTAGGAATTAAAACAATATTAGTAGAAGAAAAAAAATTTAGGATACAGGTTACCGCAAATTAAGAAGTCTATAAGGGCCTCCAATTACTCATCCAACTTAATGATATTCCAAGTTTTCAAAAAAGAGTTTAGTAGTGAAACCATTAGGACCATCATTAGAATCCCCATTCATTTCATTAATAACATTCAAAACTTTGGCCTCAGAAGGAGGTTGAATAATTAATTGATTCTCATTATCACTAATACTTTGAGGAATAATATAGGGATTGGTAATAGGATTAGTGTTAACATTATTATTAAAGATGTTTTAAAGTGCTCAATTCCTGAATTGAAGATTAAATCATCATTATAAAAAACCTTTCGATCATTGTTAAAAATTTTGAAAATATGATTCCTGATCCGTTTCTTATTAGCCATAGCACGAAAATAATTGATATTCCTATCCCTTCCACAATGATTTTAGAAGTAGATTTTTGCCTCCAAAAAATTTCTTCTTGATTTTGCAATTGAAAGAGACTCACTTTAGCATTATTAAGTCTAGTAAGACTGTCAATAATAGGATTATCCAAATAGACCTTATCCAACTCAATCACCTTATTTTCAACCTCCTTAATATTAGTAAAAATGTTTTTGAAAACATTTTTATTTCACCACCTTCGGACATACAACCTACTCATTTTGACCCATAATCTAGACATACCATTAATATTTTTATTAGGAAAAATAGGAGCTTGCTAGTTAGTTTGAATTACATCCATAAAATTATTATGAGATGACCACATATTTTGAAATATGAATGTAGGAGTAGGAGATACATTAGCATTAATAGTCAAAAGTAAGGGAGCATGATTAGAACTAGTTCTACTCAAATGTTCCACATGAGTCATAGAAAAATTAGCAATCCAGTCATTATGAATAAGATTCTATCTAGTTTTTTCCACAAAGTGCTCTACTCCAAGTAAATATACCCCCAGAAAAACCAATGTCTTGTAAATTGCAATCAGTAATCATGGAGTTGAAGTCCTCCATGTCATTAATGTTGGGGGGATTACCCCCCAATCTCTTAAAAGCATTAGAAATAATATTAAAATCTCCACACATGCACCATGGACCATTAGTGTTCAGAGCAAAATAAGTTAATTTCTCCCAAAGGGGAAGCCGACCCAACCTAGATTACACGACATGCATGAAAGAGGCATTACACTTGAAATTAAGGAAAGATATTTGAACATGAACAACTTGATATAGGTCAGAAATAATATTCACATTAATATCACAATTCCACATAATCCAAATTTTATTAGAACAGTTAACATACTTCATGAAAAAACCCAAACGAGAGACAACAATATTAAGCTTATCAAAGGATATAAAAGGCTTAATCAAAACCAACAACTGGATATTATACACTCTACATAAATTTATAACTCTAACTCTAGAATCTGCTCCCCCAATACCCCTCACATTCCATATAAGAGCATTAACTATTACAATCATAAGAAGTAGTTTGAACTTTAGTAGAACATGGCGTAGAAGGTAATGAAGCTTTCACATTTTTCCTTTCTTTTTACCAACCTTAGCAAAACCATCTTCATCATTAGTTTTAGAAGTAGTGTCAATATGATTGGAAGAAATATAATCCACTTTTTCAATAATATTTATATGATCCTCCCTCATAGGATTCGGTATAGATTTAGGAATAAATTCCCTTTCTTCACAATCCTCATTAGGAACATCCCAGATTCCAAAATTCCTTTAGTATTATCCACTTCTTTATTAGGATCAAGAAGTGATTGAGAATGGGGCAATAAAGGATTATTAGCATTTTGAAGCATCGAATCAATTGAAACATAAATGTTAGGGACTTTCTCACCTTCATTACAAACATTCATGCTAGAAGAACACTTCTCGGCTATAACAATTTCTCTATTTTTTGGAAGGTCTGATTTGAAATTAACATCATTCTCATGAATTTCATTAGGAGAATGAGGCTATACATGATCCAAAACAATTAGATTGTTATCATTCCCCTTGGAAAAATATCTCTCAAATTAGAATCAGCCTTCCCGATATACTAGTTTGATATATATTTTTTTTCAAATTTGGATTTAATTTAAAGCATTAAGATAAAGAATGACCATGAACCTTATAATGAGAACAAAAATTAGACACTTTTTCAAATTACACTTTTTGTAAATAACCAAAACGCTTAGGATCCAACTCAAATCTCCTTTGTATACTTTTTTATAATATCGATATCAACTAGTAAAACCCTAGCCACAGAAGGTCGGGTCCTAGAAGAGGTCACCTGGTCGGTCTGCAACTGATGACCAAATAATTGAGTCGAGAGCATGTAAAACCTTCATATTGAAAAAACATAAACACAAATTATGAAAGAAAATCCAAATCGGCACTATGGAAGATTCCTCTCTAATGTCAAAAAATGGAGTCCATTTAAGAATATACATTTGACAATTGTTGATAAAGTAAGCTCTTCTCTCAAAAATTTCACTGTAATCCAAATCGTTCGAAAGCTAAATCGCAATATATCGAGAGTCTAACAAACCTTAGAGTAAAAACTAGACAATTTTAGGCTACCAAGAAAATGACGAATTGTATAAAAGTTCGGGCGACACAAGCCAAATTTACCAACTAATGTAAATTTAAATGGAGAGGCAAGTTTAAGAACCTCTTCATCAGATAGAAGCATAGATGGCACACCATTGAAAACATATTGGGTTAAAGTTGGAAGAGTATCATCTACCAAAGAATTTCAAGAGAGAACATCTTTGAAGGAGCGAGAACGAGACGGAGATTTCTCGTCACCCTCCAAGCTAAAAAAATTCTTGTTATTACCCCGAGCCGGGATGGATGCCTTTCCCCATGAAGTGGAAGACCAGGCACCCGCCATTGAAAAATAGCTCTAGCAGGTCAACAACACAAAAGAAATGCCAAAACACAATTTGGAAGGAGATCTGAATGAACACATGCAAAAGAAGGAAAGACGAGGCAAGGATCGACAGAGGAAAAAGAGGAACCCTAAAATCGCTAGAAACAGCACATTATATGATGATGACGACGACGACGACGACGATGATGATGATGATTTGATCCTTTCCTCCTTACACATTACTTTATGATTGAAATATATTTATTGATGTTTAATCTTATCCTCGAGTTTTTTATGTATGACTGTAGGGTCGAGAAAAATATTTAAAGATATCCCTATACAACTAGGAATGTCTTCTAATGTGTGACTACCACATAATTGTACTATTTTTTATTAGCTTCTTGATTAACTTTTGGATATTAATAGTATAATTGTACCTTATTTCTTCTAACGATATTAATTTGTGGTTACACGTATATTTAAATTTTCATATAATCTACTATCGATCATTGGAGAATTATTTGCATAATGTTAGTAATGTTTTCTTGTAAAGTGAGCCAAATTATTACATATTGTAAAATTTATAACAAATAAAGAGTTTATCATCTTGACAAAAGTTTTACATGAAAAACATTAAAAATAAGAAAGAAGTCGCAAATAATTATAGTGAATTCCTACATTTAAATTTCAATTCAAGAAATTCTCTATTAAAATGCTTAATTGAATATCCATCTATTCTTTCTCTAAGTATAGCTATGCAAGTTCTCTTCATCTGAATATATTTGAATATTAATATTGAAAATATTATCAATTTTCTATTCTGCATGCACATATTTATGTTTGACAATAATTCTTCAATAATGGAAAATTAATAATCATTAATTACAAATTAATTTTAGAAAGTTTAAAAAATTTACTTTTCTTTCTATATAAAATTTTCTAGATGCTCGTATGAAGATTCACCCTTTGATTTTCTCTCTATATATTCTCCACATGCATGCATGCATTTCCGCACCATTAAATGAGAACGCGCTCATTTTGGAAAATAATTAGCATCTTACAAATTTAGGCTTCGTTTGGGACAGTTTCTTACTGTTTTCTAAAATAACTTTTTAGTATAATTTTTTTTTTAACTGAAAATTTTTTATATAAAATACTGTTTTAAAAATGAGTAAGAAAGCTATCCCAAACGAAACCTTAATAAACAACAGTATTTCTTCTCCATTATATACACAAACCACCCCACATGGTGAGTTAAGAAAAGCTAACAAAAAATTAATGGAGATCCCAGAATTCCCACCTTGGGCTCAAAGAGTGGCTGAAGATAACCAAGCTATTGGGATCAAGTTTTTAACAGTGAAGACATTAGATGTTTCAGACGCTTTAAGCGACCTTCCCCGCATCCTAATCCCCTTGGAGGCTAGTGCAGTCCTCCGTAATTACCTTACCCTTAAAGAGATTAAGATAGTAGATCATATGGCGACCATGGAAACTTCAGCCTCGATAGCAAAATGGGTGATTAAAGGACTGCATGTGTTTGTTTTCGTCCCTGAAGGGAAGTTGGAGCTGCGACTAACAAGTTGGGATGGACATGTATTTGCCACCAATATTAAAGGGCTTGAATGGAAGGAACCTTTTTGGAACCTCAGAGTGGGAGACAATGTGGCTATTTGGATGTTTCGGTGTCCTTACAATGAAAACAATGAAAAGCTTTGCTTCATTTTTCATAATCTTTCGTGAATCTTTCAATGATTGGGGAAGCATAAACTTATCAATACAAGCAATTGTTATTCTATTGTAATAGTATATTTCAAAATATTTATGGGTTTGTTAAGAACTGTTGTAAAGAGTCGGTTATAAACTAAAATATGTGGCAATATCTTTATAATTTAATTAAAATTAATATTAAATGCAATGTATCTTTAAACTAAAATATTAAATGCAATTAATATAAATATATATATATATATATATATATATATATATATATATATATATATATATATATATATAAATATATATATATATATATGGTTATTTTTATCCTATAAAAAAAAGGGTACAAAGTCCACATATACATAAGCCACGAGCATAGACCAATCAACAAGCCGCAGCAATCCAGCAGCAAGATAAGAAGAGATAGAAATATAAGTTGCAGGCAAGAAAACACAGGTATACAGAAAAAAGAATAGTAAGTAAATCACCAATCTAAATAGAATGGTAAACCTGCACAAAATATAAGAAATAATGATTGATGTGAAAACCAAAATGACACAATAAATATTCTCCATTCAAACCAGAAAAGCTAATCCCAAAATGGCAAAAAATATATTCTCCATTTCAACCAAAAAAGCTAATCTCCACTCGAGACAACAAAAAAGGATAGACCAAAAGAAAAAATTTCCTCCCCCTAAAAAGCCAAATAAATTACCACCAAAATGATCAACTTGATAAGTTGAAAATAAAAGCTCAAAGGGAAAACCGAAGGTGACAGAAGAGAACCCAAAACAGTAATAAGAATAACCAAATGTAGAGCAAACGACAATAGAAGATCGCCTCTTGAGATTATGGGCCCCAAGGCAGATGAGTTTGTAGATAAGACACTACCCAGAGTACCCTCATTTTGCGAGGACTTTATGATCTGAGTTCTGGTTTCCTATAGGCGCATGCCGTTATAGCTAATTACCCCTCCGGATCATAAGAAATAACTTTCAATTAAGGCTAGTCATTGAAGAATACGTCGTACCCGTAGATACATGATATCTAACATATAGTAGTAGCATGGATTTGGGTATTTAAAAAGTTTGATATTTAAAATTTGAAAATTTCACCATCTTGTACTTAAAGCGGATGGTGGGGGGAGTGATGATGAGCCCGATCAAGATCCCATGGATCCGTCGTCGTCCGAGGCCATCATGGTCCCTGGTCTACTTAGTCAGAGGAGGTAGTCGACCGAACCTGACAGAAGGATCCTTGTCATCATCTATGAGTTGCTTTGTCAAAGGGTAAATACCTTATAGATGTGGGGTGGATATTTGTCTAAGGGGATAAATTCTAATCCACCTTAACTACTAGAGGGCTTTGTGCCCTAACAATTATATCATATTTATTCATTGCTCATTGATTTGACGCCATTGGGGAGCATGCGGGCGCTGACCATGACCATAATTTAATGGTGCCATTTCGTGGAAAATCACCTATTTCAGAGGGTCCCGGTCATAACCCTTTAACTACTATGCAACTTGATGACAAAACGGTAGGTGCGGTGCCATTTGATGGCGAAATCACCGGCTAGAGGAGACATATCACGTCCTTACTAGTAAGAGACATATTAAGAATGGATCCTAGTAATATTTTCAAATAGACATTAGCTCTGTTGTGTGTTGGGATAGTTTTTAGATTTGTCCACCTCACAAACAACTGTGGAGGATGGATGAGTGTTTTCTTTAAGTATTTGATGATTTAATTTTAATTTTAAATATTTGGATTTTAGTATTTTAAAATTTTTGAATTTTATGAGCATTTGACGGCATTCTTTGCTTGTATTTATTGAGGTCATGTTCATCATGAATCCCCCTTTATTAACTTGATGTTTGTTGATATTTGTCTGAATGATGAAAATTTTCATTTGTCATTTGTGTTTTGATCATTTTTGTGCATTTTAATATTTAAGGTGCTGTTCGTTGTTGTTCAGTTCAAGTCCCTTGTTTATTTAGTTAAGTTCAGAAAGAGAGAGGAGGTCGAAGGTCGACAACTTTCTCTCTTCAGCCCTTTGAGGAGAAGGATGCAACACAATCATTGTCAGTAGTTAACTGATATACTAAGAGTAGATTAAAAGAAAGATTTTCTACATGAAGAATTTTATGAAGATAAAGGTTACCTGTTGGGGTAGGTAGGAGTCCTTTACATATATTTTGAATTGGCAGTTGTTGTCCATTGCTAAGAATAACTTGAGATGAACATGTATATAGTTTAGTTGCACCTAATTGGGATGAGTCAAATGTAAGATGTGTGGAAGCACCACTATCAAGATACCAATCCGCTTGGTAAAACATATACGGTGATTTGAAAAATAAATTATGTGAGTTCTCTATATATGTTGGATTAGTATGATACCAATAGTGAAGAGAAGAGTGACTTATTTTGGTGCAAAGTTGACATATAGTATTAAAATGAGCATTTTTATCTCTGCATCCAGCTTGTGGGAATGATCTTCGACCGTGGTTTCCATAGTGATTGTTGAATCGCCCACGACCTTGACTACGAGATGTTGTGAATGCCATATAGTTATCCGTCAAATGTAAAGATTGAAGATCTTTTGTTGCTTCATTTGTTGGGTTCTGTTCTTCACTGCACAAATAGACTATAAAGTTCATCCAGGTTTAAGGGTTGCAGATTTGTGCGGATTTCCATCTTGAACTACTAATAGGAGGGAAGCGTGTTTAGCATATAAAGAATCACATCTTCAGGATCAATCATGTTACCAGCTGCTGTAATAGAATCAACTTTAGATTTTACATTTAGGAGATATTGTGTCATGGTTTATGTCTCCCTTTGACAAGTGATATAATTCATTTTTCACTTGATGATCCTGAAACATATCGTAGCTTGAAGACGATGTGCAAGAGTCATCCAAATTTCATGGAAATGTGTCAAAGTGAGCACATACTATAAAATTGAAGGCAAAATTACCAAATATTGTGCAGCTGCAAGATTTTGATCCATGAGTAGTGGGTAGTGAAGATTCCTCTGGAGTATAGAGATGCTGATAGCACATAAATGTGCCATCAAGAAATCCTTTAAACCTATTGGCATTAACACTTTTTCAACTTGGGAATGCCAGATCAGGTAATTATTAGCAGCTAAAGAGTTAGGAACCAAATTCTTTATATTGCTTGTCAAATAATTGAGTTGCGGTAAGAAGGTGATATAGTTCAACAAAGAAGTTGAATCCACCATGGGATGGGGAGGCAGAGGATCCAGCCATGACCTCGAAGGAACGAAACTGAGAGATTTGAGCGACGAGTGAGAAAAAAATGCTATCCATCGTTGTTAAGCTATGATACCATGTTAACCTACAAATGTGATTAATCTAACATGGAAGTAGGGATAGAGAAATAAAAGAGATAATAGAGAGAAGATTAGAAATATTTCATTAAGATTAACTCCTTGTTTAGAGAGATACAACTAGTATTTATAGATTCTTACAACAGGTTGTCCATACATGTTATAGAAGAAATAATGGCTATACTCGACCTTTCTTGTTAGGTGACCATTTACTTATCTTTGTCTATTATCACTAATGATCTCCCAATGCTTTGCATCAAAAACATTGATGTATCCAAACTTGAGCTAGCCGAGTATGGTCTCCCTCTACCTACTTGTTCAAATTCCACCATGGTTGCTTATGTTCTCCATGGTAAGAAATGAACTAAGTTCAGTGATGATGACTGAGTAATTTTATTTTTTGAAGGAGTAAAACTATGCTATTGATGAAGAAGTAAATTTTTTTTGTAATCTTAATTCATTTATTATTTGCTCTGTCGTATGCTTCAGGGTTTTGAAATGAAAAGAATTAGTTTGTTTTGATTTAGGGATTTTGGATCAACCAAACCCAAGAATTAGCGATTTAGTGGTGTATCGAGCTGGTAATGTCTCAGCCAAATTTTTTGATCAACCTTTTTTTTTATTGTGTAATGTCTCAGCAAGCTAATTTTAGATACTACATGTTGTTGAAAAAATGTCTCTTTATTGTAGGGAATCCAATTAGTGTTATTTTGGAGTTACATAAATTAGAAAATTAGGATCAACACTAATAATTTTAAACATTATTTTTTTTGTAATGTGTCTTCAATTAATATTCAAATGTAAACAGTTGGTTTTAAGTGATACTGATAACTTCCTATTATCATTATAATCTGCATTTATAGATATGGATTTGAATAAAATTTGCTTTGTTGTGTTCAAATTTGGTGGATATTGGAGTGTGGTGAAGGGCCATAATAAAATTAATTATATTGGTGGAAGTAAAAAAACTATAAATCTTAAGAGATTTGAGATTAGTTTATTGTTCTTGAAAGAACAAACTCAATTACTTTGTCCATGGCTTAGGGGTCTCACCTTTGAGTTACAGTATCATATTAATGGAACATCTCCTAAATTTTACATGTCAATAATAAGTGATACCAATGTACTTGAAATGCTTAACAATTCTTCTAAAGGAGGTATAGTTGAGGTGGTGGTTGGATTAGATCGATTTGCAAAATTGCATCAGACATAAGTTGAAATTGTCAATCAATTCATGGAAGTGCATCATTCAATTCAATAGAGTAGTGAGGCCAATGACATAATGCTATATGGTATCTATAATGACTTATTTCCAACTCAAACTAAAGATGCAAATTCTCTGTTTCGATTTATGTTATGAAGATGTAGTAAGTTTTAAACAAGCAATTCGATCTAATGCAATTTTGCATAATTTTACTGTTAACATAAAGGCTAGTGATAAATCCATAGTAATTACTACTTGTACATATTATGGTTGTACGTGGAGAATACATGCTTCATTATGTGTAAATGGTCATTCCTTTGAAATTAGAAAGTTTCTCCCCATGCATTTGTGTCAAGGAGTTAGTCAGGCTAGAAACAAACACGCTACTAAAAGTTGGGTAGCTCATAAAAAATTAAGGACATTGTGAAGAAGAATCCTAATATTATACCAAGGGACATCAACAATAACTTGGAGAGTATTTTTGGATTGTCATTTCCATACATAAGATATGGTGATCTAGAGAGTTGGAAAGAGATCTCATGTTCAACTTGGTAAATGATAACCTACATGTGGGTGGTGCCATGAGGTCAGAATTAATCAACAGAAATTCATGCTCATACATAACATACATGTGTGACACTCATAATAACTCATTCAAATGATTCATTGATAGTTTCAAGGTTTTTATTGATGGTTTCCTTGATGGATGCAGATAGCTTGTTGGTATTGATCCATGTCTCCTAAAGTTTAAGTATTTAGGTTTACTGCTTGTTATAAATTATTTGGATGCAATAATGGTCTCTTTACAATAGCATGTGCTATAGATGAAAGTGAATCCAAAAAATATATGGGAGTGGTACATGAGAAATTTGGCTGAAGCTTTTAATGGTGATATCGAACATCTGACATTCATATCAGATATGGAGAAGGGACTAGGTGAGGCTGTAAAGAGTATTTTTTCTAGAGCTGAACATAGGATCTGCATGAGACACCTTTGAAAGAATATGAAGAAATAATTCCACTTTAATGATAGATAGAAGCTACAAAATTTGGTGTGGAGAGTAGCTAATTATTATAATATATTTGAATTTAATGTTAAAATGCAAGAGATATTCAGTACTAGTCTAGAATGAAAGTCTGAATATCTGAATAGGTTGTTAGACATATTACAATTGTCCCAATGCTAACCGAGAGGGGGGGGGGGGGTGAAGTGATAATTTAAAAACTTGTAAATTATAGAAAACTAATTTATAATTTTAACACAATTTGATTTTTTTCAAAATAAACTTTTCAACCACAAAATAAAAAGTGAAAAAAAAATGTAGTAGAAACAAAAAACTAAAGAATACAAAAATTTATAGTGGTTCGGTCCAACTAGACTCTCGTCCACTCCCTGAAGACTCTCTCTTCAGGTATTGCACTATACCAAAGTGACTCTCATTTTGCTCCCATGACAAGGAGGTTACACTTAACATTTCTTCCACCAATCCCCTGTGTGGCAGAGTACCATCATCCTTTCACACCCTTTTGGTGTTGGCAGAGAATCGTCATTCTTTTACACCCTCCGGGTTTCGGCAGAGAATTATAGTCCTTTCACACCCTCCTTGGTGTCGGTAGAGAACTATCATCCTTTCACACCCTCTTGGCGTCGACAGACAACCATATCTCCTATAGAGCATCTTTAAAGAAGTATGGAAGAGATTTGATAAACATACAAAGAGATCCTTAACTTTGGACAACATTATGAACCTTTCACAAATTCCATATGCAAGATGTCTCTATCCACACTCTCCCAAAGCACTCTCATTCTTTCTATTAAAGAAAATATGAAGAAGCATTCCTTGACAGTGAGTTTTTAGGACATTATATATGAAAGACACGAAAAACTATCCAAAAAACTGAAAATTTCAATTTGACCGTCCATGATCATATAATATGATTGTACATCATATGTACAATCAGTTTAAAAATTGCTTGTACGATCCTGTATGAACTGGTTTCGTACCTTGCCAGTCATATGTATGAGTCACCATCATACAATAAGATTAGTTCAAAATTGAACCATATCATCCAGTATGATTATGTAAACATGTTTCGTACTATGGATAACATACTGTACGAACCCCATATCATACAGTACAATCTATTTTAACCAAATCATGCTTCCTTCAGTATGAAAATGGATAAGTCCATTTTATACTCTTGAAGTCTTCTTTACAAATCTAAGATCGTAAAGTACAATCAATTCAAAAAAATTTACCTGTTCTTATGGACGAATTGGAACACACCCATTTCCTATTATGGATGTCATCTATATGAAACATATGTTCGTACATCACAATTAGTTTAGAAAAATTTTAAGTTCGTTTGGTATAAACTTGTACGTGTCCATTTCGTACTATGGATATCATATGTATAAATATAACTTCGTACAATACATATAAGACTTAGAAATTTTCCATACATGATTTAATTAACTCCGTTTTAGAGAAACACTCTGGACAAATCATCCTGTATAAACTTAAGATCGTACAATACAATTAGTTTAAAAAAAATTTTATACTCCACCAGTGTGTGTGTATATGATTACTCAATTACAATCACACTCTCTCAGACTCAAGAAAAATATAAAAAATATAGACTCCAATTATAATAAATCCTAATCTAATCTATCTTGAAGTCTTTAGTAGTTTAGAGTAATTTTCCTGAAACTTTAGTACACACAAACAACAAAAGCAATATTTTTAATCCATGTTAAGAGAAACAGTAATCAATACAATAAGATTTTGGAATCATAAAAAATACACATGATAAAAGCATAATTATGAAAACTAAGTTACAATAACCTCCCCCTTTTTTATGATAACAAAATAATTATTTTTGAGTTAACATTTAAAGCATATTTTCTTCTTAGCTCCCCCTAAATGAATGACCAATTTAAATCAAGAGATTCTCATAAAGATAAAAAAAAAAACTAAAATTGAAACTAAAACAATAAACAACAACTACTACAATAAGAAATAGCTCAAAAAAAAAAAAAAAAAAAAAAAAAAAAAACATACACACATTCACAATACAACTTGAAGTTACACACAACAAACATACATCAATCATTAAACAATATTATGACTCCCCTTTTGACAACAGTAAAAAGGAAAGTACATCTTAAAATGAAATATTTCTATAGAAAAACCAAAAGAGTTGAAGAAGAAAAGGATTTTAAACTAATTACAAATATAATATTAACTTCGTAATACTAAAAGAAATTTTTTAAAATTTTAAATTAAAAAATAACTAAGAAAAAAAAAGTCAACCAGGTTCATGGTAGCCAGATTAAAGAAAGAATGATATTGTAAAAATGACAAAATAAAGATTAATTCATTTTGAATTCAATAGTGAATATGATTGTTAATTAGATGGATTTGGATTAAATATAGAATGATAAAAGAAAAAAATAATATAAATATTTTCAATTGGCGACATTGCATATCTTTTCAAATATTTGTGGCATACTTTGTGCATCTTTTCTTTTTAGTCTAATTTTGTGCATCTTTTACCTTTGTAAACCATTGTGCATCTTTTTTTTTTCGCACGCTTTATACATTTTTTTTAATTTTTTTTAACTTTTAGGGACTTTCCAATACCAGTAATCTAAATTCAAATTTCACTAATAATAAAAATAAGCATATTGAAAAAGAAATAAAAATAATAAGGCATCAATCAACATGAAATTTATCTCCTTGTCTACATCCAATAAGAATTTAATTTAAATTTTTGAAAAATTTAATTTTGTAAGGAAATTATTTTGTAGAGCAAAGTAATTGAGAATCCATTCCAATAATCAACTACAAAAAATTTTACATTAAAAATATAAACATTTCAAGAAATGAAATTCAATGCAAGCGAACAAAATATTCCATCATTTCATTGATATCAAGGAGCACAAATAAACATATTTCTCATTTCATATCATTCAACATAATATCATCCAACTAACATTAACTCAAAAATTTAAAATAACACATGATAACACTAAACTCATAAGAGAAACATCACAACATCAAACACAAAAACTCATAAGCAACAATAACATAAAGTACATCTAGTAATTAGAGGGCCTTGATCTGGAGGAGGAGGTGGATTGAACATTGAAAAATAACTACGGATTGTAGCTACATTCATGTTCATTGATTCAAACTACCCTCGGATCCATCCCATGTCTTCATTATACTTAGCATCCTACTAATTAAGATGATTCTTAATTTGATTAAAATGAGTTTCCATTTTATCAAAGCACTAGACAATTTCCTGATAGAAGTTTTGGTCAGGTGCAGGTGCTGAAGCAGGAGCTTCCCCTTCTTCCTCAAAATCATCTCCCATAGAGCTTTGATCCCTCCCAAAGTGTGCCTGAAAGAGGCATTAGTAAAGTAAACAAGGATTTCAATGGGAGGTTCAGGATGAATAAGATTGTACTTCTTGTCTAGGATATAAGAAACTAGATGTCCTAAAGCCACATTTTTATTTCTCTTATGATGAGAAAGTCCAACTTTAGAAATATTATAAATATAATCCATGATTAGTTGGGCTTCATCAAATGATTTTTCAGTCATTATCAAATAGGTGACTGTGGATAAAAGATGAGTCGTGTTTATACAATCACAAGCTTTTGAAATAATAGAAGTTCTCAAAACATATTGGATGATCTAAGAATTTTGATTCAAAGTGTAAACATGATCCAAATGACACACTTGGGAGACACCTCTAAGAGTTTGATTCATTTTGGACCAATCAAAGTTGGCTCCAGAGGTTAAATTATGCACTCTAATCCCTTGGGTTCTTAGATGGAGAAAGTTGTCTAGATCATCCTTTGTGATTTCTACATGGTGCATAAAGACATAAGAAGTAATTCTAGTGTGATCCTGTTTAACTTTCATGTTGGTGAAAAAAGTTTGGAATGTTTCTTTATGGTAGGTGTAAATAACAATTAGGATAAACGACAACTGAGTTGAAGTGAATAAGGGCATGACAGATAAATGGATGTCGCCCTAAATGAGAAGTTAGGAAGCGATAATTTTAGCTGAGAATATATAAAGAAAGCATCTTCACATTCTTTATATAGAAAATTTTCATCCCTACCAGTTCTAGAAGAAGATCCCTTAGAGAGACGGGGTCATTTGCTGCTACTTGCCATTCCTAAGATGTGGGCTCTAGAAGGTTTGGAAATGAATAAGAAAGTGGTGAAAAACCTATCCAAAAACCCTTCTATTTAAAGAAAAATGACTTATCATACAGTATGAAATTTAGATCGTATGTATGATTTTAAAATTGTACAGGATGAAAAGAATTTTATACATACTAATGGATATGACCAAAAATAAAATTCCTTTTTATAAAACTCCACTTTCAACGCGTCCTTTCGTATAGACTTTTTGACCATACGATCGTACGGATGAACATGTGTTATTTCAGGACAATCAATATATTAAAGATCATTTTATGATAGTTAGGTTTTTCCAGCATAGAAATTGACAACTGGATCATATAGATAAAATACAACTCGTATGTACGATCTCCAATTAATAACTAACACCAACTGGAAAGTCATCCCCACTCGTGCAGATGAAACTACATGTATCGTACAGTACGATGACATCATCATACAATAGAAACCCTAAAAAAAACTAAGTTTTGCATGCTCAACTCAAAAACCTATCATGTACAAGCTACATAATTCATACAAGATAAAAAAAAACTTTCATACAATACAAAAAGAACACTTAGACAACAAGACATGTTAATAAAAAATATTCTCAAAACCAATCATCTTAAATCCAATGATACGCTTCCAGTAAAATAAAAAACAAAATTAAAAAAATACATAACTAAAAATAAAAATAAACAAATAAATAAATAGAGATAAACTAAACAAACACATATTCACAACAAATCAAGTTTGTAGAATTTTCAATTTAAGCATTAAGGTCAATCACACCTAATCAGATTCTTAAGATTCTAAATGTGTCAAAGGCTATCAGTTTTGTAAAAATGTCAGTAAGTTGATTTTCTGTAGCAACATGATGCAATTCAATTTCTCCTTTAGTTACATGATCTCTAATGAAATGATGTCTTATGCTATGTGATTGGTCCTAGAATATTGACTAAGATTCTTTAAAATTCAAATATTACTGTTATTATCACAAAAAATTATAATTGTGCCAATAGAAAATCTTATATCAATAAATTATTATTTTAACCAAAGTACTTGTGCCACATAACTATCCAAGGTAATATATTCCGCTTCAACAGTAAATAGGGATATTGAATTCTGTATCTGTTACGGATCTATGGTTTATGATTTTGATGATAGCAAACATTCCTTATTTCTCTATGATTGCCTTATGTGCTAACGTTTCAGTTCCACACGATCAGACTGCAATCTGGAACCAGCTCAAGATGGGTAGACTAGGTCTGTGTCAGTTTGTAATCTTTTTCCTTTCTTGAGTCTGTTGTATTTGGTGTGACTATAACTTGATAGAAATTCTCTTGATCCCTATATGATTTCTGTTTTTGGTAACATCGGCCAAGACGATAGTAAGATCGGCCTGAACGATCTGTCCAAAATCAGAAATCCTAGTTAGGGCATCCACATTAAGGCAGCCGTCAACAGATCGGCCTGGACGATACTTGTATTGGCCAGGACGATAATCTCAATTCAGAAAGAATCAACCGCCATAATCAGTTTAGGAAATCTTTGTTTTAGGAAATCGGCCCGGACGATATTATTATCGTCCAGGACGATCTAACTCAATCATGCCTAAATTGATCTGGTATCTTTGGAAAGCATTAATGGTTGATTGATACGATCACATCGTCCGGACGATGGCCTGGACGATCTATATCGGCCAGCTCAAAAACAGGGCGATGATCAGGATGATTGAAATCGGTTTTAAACTAATCGTACAGGACGATAGTAAGATCGGCCAGGATGATATAACCAATTTTCTTCTGATCGTCCCATATCGTCCCGGGCTATTGAGCTTAATTTGTACTGATCGGCCAGGACGATATACCTATCGTCCTGGATGACAATGTCGGCAACTTGCATTAATGAGCTCGTTTTGAGAGCCACTATTTAAGCTATGGCAAGGCACTTTATAAGTGTCTTTGGCAGCCATTGTAGCTTCGTTCTTGTGGGGGAAACTAGAAGAGAGAGCTTGAAAGGGAGAGAGGAAAGGGTGGAGTTTGAGAGAGGGAGAAGATCCTGTGAGGGGGACTCAAGGGAGTGTGGAGGGGGTTCCACACGGTTGCTCCGGCGAACTCGCACCTTAGTACCATCGGATTCAAGGCTTGTCTCGAGGAAAGTTCACCAAAGAAGAAGTCTCTTTGGTGTCAAAGGACCCGGCGACTCCGTCGCACCGGGGAAGGTGGAAGTGATTTTGTAAGGGCTTCTCCACCTAGCCGTGGGGGCTAAAGGAGAGACACTAGTTTAGTGCAATACTTGGGGGGTGCCTCCAAGGAGTGGACGTAGGTCAAGGTTTGACCGAACCACTATAAATCCGGTGTGTTCTTTCTTTTTACTGTTTCCGCGTTTTAATTTCCGCACTTTGATTGTGGTGATTTGGATTGTGTTTTGATTTTAAAGTTTTCCAATTCACCTCTCTCTTTAATTAGCTTGGGACTAAGTTCAAGAGGGCCTAACATCCCTAACGAACTTTCAAGTGGTATCAGAGCGGTTTTCATAAAATAAATTTTTAAAAGCTTTTGAATTTTGATCCATGGCTAATTTTTCAAATCGTAATGTTGCGGAAGGATATTCAATCACCAGATCTCCGTTATTTAAAAATATATCATTTGATTTTTGGAAAACTCGCATGTCTGTTTTCTTGCAATCGATTGATTTTTGCATGTGGCATATGATTTTAACTGGTTATTCATCACCATCTCGAATTGTTAATGGAGTTAAAACTGACATTCCTTTTAATCAATGGAGTAAGGAAGAACGAATAGATGCTCAATTGAATGCAAAGGCCTTAAATTGCTTTTTCTGTGCCTTAAATTCGGATGATTTTATGTTGGTATCCACGTGCACTTCTGGTAAGGAAATTTGGGATAAATTGCACACCGTATATGAAGGATCTAGTGAAATCAAGCAATCAAAGTTGAATTTCTTAATGCATGATTTTGAATTATTTTCCATGAAACCTTTTGAAACGATTTTAGACATGTATACAAGATTTATTCAAATTACTACATCATTGCATGCCTTAGGAAAAGACTTTTCAAATTTTGAAAAAGTTAACAAAATTCTTCGATGTTTACTGGAAAAATTTGATGCCAAAGTTATTGCTATTTGTGAATCAAAAGATTTGAATGATTATTCTATTGATAATTTGTTTGGCTCACTCATAGCCTACGAGCAATGTTTGGGTCAAAGACTTTTGGATGCAGGTGAAACGATCGTTCTAAAAGCTGAAGATACGGAAAGAGAAAGCTTAGTTGGTGAGGATAGCAATGTCTTGTCAAGCAAATCACAAAGCTCACCAAAGCATAAGCAAAAGTGGAAAAAAGGTAAAAATGGTAAGGATGTTAATATTTCCTCTGACATTATTTGTTTTCGATGTAGGAAACCTGGACATATGAAAAATGAGTGCCCTAATTTAAAAATTCTTCCTACGAAAGAAAAGGGCAAGGCGAAACAAACTTTGAACTGGGGAAATAATGAAAGACAAAAAATCTCATGGGCAGATCTGGTCTCTGAAGCATCAGACCAGGAGAGAGATAATGGTTAAGAGCCTTTCGTATTTTTTTGTGTTGTGTTTTTGTATTTTTGTGTTTTTCTTTTTTTGTGTATTTTAGTTTTGTTTATTTTTTTTTAAATTTTTTTTTTTCGTTGAAGTTTTTCTCTGATCAACACACACATTCACTCTTCTAAAAATGAGAAATCTACTTCCTATTTTTTTTTCTTCTTAAAATCTTTGGTAAGTTGTGTTTGACTTCTTTAAAACAGCTAGAGGAAGGAAACTCATAATTTTGTTTGTCTTTTTCTCTTCTTAAAGAGGTTATTTTACTTTTGATTCAAAATCTTCATCATATTTTAAATTGTATTTTGAAACTGATTTTTTTTATCTCCCTACATTTTTTCTATCGCATAGGAATCTTTTGCAATATTGTTGAATCCACCATGAAATTTTCTTAATCAAGTTATTCGTGTTGTCAATAATTTGGGTTTACTTTGGTTTTGAAAATATAAGAAAGGAAGCATATTTTTTGAAAATAATTAAAAAAAAAAAGTGGCCAATGATGCCAAACCAAAAGATGCGCAATGACGCCAAATTGAAAAAAAAAATATACACAAAGTGTATTAAAAATTAAAAGATGCTTAAAGAGCCATTCAAGTGATAAAGGGCATAAAATGAGCCCACAAAAAAATATATGCTTATTTTTTCTTATACTACTAAAAACTTAAGAAAATCCTTGATATGTTCGAAACTTGTGCTTCAAAATCTTGGTTCCTCATTCAGCAATTTGTGCATTGATCTTCTATTAGATATATTTTATGAAAGGAGTTTTGAAAAATTAATGTTTCTTTTTCCGTTTATTTTTTGATTTGGATATTGAATTAAAAAGTTTTTTTTAGCCTTTTTAAAAAACTTAAGTTTGGATTATCGAATCTTGAGTTTCTAACCTTTACTCGGATATGCGTTGTCAATCCAATTCTACTAAGATTTTGATTAAAACTAAGAGGTAACTTTCTCATTTTAAGATTTTTTTTAGATTTGAAAGTTTCTTTTTGTTTTCTGTGCCTTCTCTCTTTTTGATAATGTCAAAGGGGGAGAACGTACTTGTATCCCTTATTTTCTTTTCAAAAAATTTAAACCTACAAAAATATTTTTATCTCTCCTATTTTTAAAAGGGTTTATTCTAGTGAGGGGGAGATTAGGAGAAATTGATTTTTTGAAAATTCAAATTGAAATGTTTTGCCATCATCAAAAAGGGGGAGATTGTTACGGATCTATGGTTTATGATTTTGATGATAGCAAACATTCCTTATTTCTCTATGATTGCCTTATGTGCTAACGTTTCAGGTCCACAGATCAGACTGCAATCTGGAACCAGGTCAAGATGGGTAGACTAGGTCTGTGTCAGTTTGTAATTTTTTTCCTTTCTTGAGTCTGTTGTATTTGGTGTGACTATAACTTGATAGAAATTCTCTTGCTCCCTATATGATTTCTATTTTTGGTAACATCGGCCAGGACGATAGTAAGATCGGCCTGGACGATAGTAAGATCGGCCTAGACGATCTGTCCAAAATCAAAAATCCTAGTTAGGGCATCCTCATTAAGGCAGCCGTCAACAGATCGGCCTGGACGATACTTGTATCGGCCAGGATGATAATCTCAATTCAGAAAGAATCAACCGCCATAATCAGTTTAGGAAATCTTTGTTTTAGGAAATTGGCCCGGACGATATTATTATCGTCCAGGACGATCTAACTCAATCATGCCTAAATTGATCTGGTATCTTTGGAAAGCATTAATGGTTGATTGATACGATCACATCGTCCGGACGATCGCATGATCGGCCAGGACGATGGCCTGGACGATCTATATCAGCTAGCTCAAAAACAGGGAGATGATCAAGACGATTGAAATCGGTTTTAAACTAATCGTACAGGACGATCGTAAGATCGGCCAAGACGATATAACCAATTTTCTTCTGATCGTCCCATATCGTCCCGGGCTAATGAGCTTAATTTGTACTGATCGGCCAGGACGATATACCTATCGTCCTGGACGATAATGTCGGCAACTTGCATTAATGAGCTCATTTTGAGAGCCTCTATTTAAGCTATGGCAAGGCACTTTGTAAGTGTCTTTGGCAGCCATTGTAGCTTCGTTCTTGTGGGGGAAACTAGAAGAGAGAGCTTGAAAGGGAGAGAGGAAAGGGTGGAGTTTGAGAGAGGGAGAAGATCCTGTGAGGGGGGACTCAAGGGAGTGTGGAGGGGGTTCCACACGGTTGCTCCGGCGAACTCGTACCTTAGTACCATCGGATTCAAGGCTTGTCTCGAGGGAAGTTCACCAAAGAAGAAGTCTCTTTGGTGTCAAAGGACCCGGCGACGCCGCCGCACCGGGGAAGGTGGAAGTGATTTTGTAAGGGCTTCTCCGCCTAGCCGTGGGGGCTAAAGGAGAGACACTAGTTTAGTGCAATACTTGGGGGGTGCCTCCAAGGAGTGGACGTAGGTCAAGGTTTGACCGAACCACTATAAATCCGGTGTGTTCTTTCTTTTTACTATTTTAGCGTTTTAATTTCCGCACTTTGATTGTGGTGATTTGGATTGTGTTTTGGTTTTAAAGTTTTCCAATTCACCTCTCTCTTTAATTAGCTTGGGACTAAGTTCAAGAGGGCTTAACATCCCTAACGAACTTTCAGTATCCTACTGGACCAAGGAACTAAAGAGTTTTCTATGAATTGATAAGTTTCATATGTATTTTTTTTATCAACCCTGCATCCTACAAAATTTGAATCATAATATCTAATTATTTCAAATAAAGAGTTATGCTTAGGATACCAAATTTCTAAGTATTGAGTTCGTAAAAGATATCTTAGAATTTTTTTTAACTACTCTCAAATATGATTTTTTTGGTTCAGATTAAAATCTAGTACACAAATAAATACTAAATATGATATATGGTCTGCTAGTAGTTAAGTAAAGTAATGATCCAATTATTCCTCTAATTTTTTTTATCAATAGATTTTTTCTGTCCTTATCTAATTGAATTGAGGAATTCATTAGTGTAGTTACTGGTTTAACATTATTTATTTTATATTTTTAGAGGATGTCCATAATATAATTTGACTAAGTAAAAAAAGTTCATTCCTCATTTTGCTTTATACTAAAACAAAGAAAATAACTCAAATCTCCCATTAAACTCTTCTCAATTTTTTGAAAAATCATCACAAAGTTTATTTATAGATCCAAATAAGATATTATCAAATATATATATATTTGAACAATGGGTATGTCATCTCCTATACTTTTCAAAAAAAGAGTAGTGTCCACACTTCTACACTTCTTTTAACAAATAATCTCTCTAACAGGAAAGTGCTTAACCTCTCATACCAAATCCTAGGTGCTTGTTTCAATCCATATAATGCCTTTTTCAATTTGAACACATGATTAAGGAATTTAAAATTTTCAAAATCTAGAGGTTGCTCAACATAAATATCCTCTTGTATCATCCCATTCAAAAAGATACTCTTAACATCCATTTGATATATTTAAAACATTTAAAATAGGAAAAGTCAAACAAAACTCTAATTGCTTCAAGTCTGACTATAGGGATAAAAGTCTCTTCAAATTCAATTCCTTATATTTGATTATATCTCTTGACCACAAATCTTGCCTTATTTCAAATCACAACTCTTTAATCATTCATTTTATTTTTTAACACCCACTTAGTTCCATCAATAATTTGATTCTTAAGCCTTTCATTCAAATCCCTAACATCATTTCTTACAAATTAATTAATTCTTCTTGCATGGCTAAAATTCAAAATTCATCCAAAAGTGTTTTATTTATATTAGTTGGTTCAATCATCAATATAAAAGTTGAATGGTTCACTTCTTTGCTAAGTTCATGTCTAGTTCTAACACCCTCACTAGGTTCACTTATAAATCAATTCCTTAGGATGATTCTTAGAAAATTTTCACTCTCTATGCAAAAGGTTTTCTTTTTCCACAATATTTTCTTCCACTTTTATCTTTTCAATTTCTTTTGAGATATTTTCAATATGATCATCTTCCAACTTTATCTCTTCCAAAATACCAAATTCACCAAACACAACATAGTGGTCTCCTCAACTACCAAAGATCTCTTGGTTAAAATCTCTATAAGATTTTTCAACACTAAAATATCTAAGAAAAATTACTTCATCAAATTTTGGATCAAATTTTCCTAGTGGAGTTTTTCCATTAATATGAATGAACACCTTACATTCAAAAACATACAAATATAGCATATTTGGCATTCTTCCCTTAAGAAGTTCATAGGGTATCTTATTCAATTTTGATGTAATGCTTATCATATTCAGAACATAATAAGCTGTATTAATCACTTCAGCCCAAAAATATTTTAAAAGTGAGTATTATGTTAACATCAATCTAACAACTTCAATTAATGTTATGTTCTTTCTTTCTACTATCCTATTTTGTTGAGGGGTCCTACGTGCTAAAAAATTGTGATTAATTTTTTTCTTTTTACAAAAATCTTTAACTTTCGTATTTTTAAATTATCCTCCATAATCACTTTGAATTGACAAAATCTCACACCCTAACTTTTTTGAATCCAAGTTGGAAAAATTCTAAATTTATCAAATGATTCACTCTTATGAAATAAAAATTTAATACAAGTGAATCTAAAAAAATAATAAACTATAACAAATCTAAACACTTTGCCTCTTAGATTTACAGTGCTAACCGGTCCAAAAAGATCTATGTAAATGATTTCTAACAGTTTTTTAGTTCTAAGATATTTAATGAAATAAAAAGAGGACTTCACCTATTTTCTTAATTGACATGCATCACATAATTGATTCTTAGTAAAGTCTAGTTTGGGTGTTCCTCTAATCAGTTCATTTGGATAATTTTCTTAAGATTTTTTATGCTAGCATGATAAAGTCTCATATGCCACAACAATGATTCATCAAAATATTTTGAGATAAAAAGCATTATAAGATTTAATATAATTCCAAAGTATGTACATATTATTTACCCAAAGTCTATGAAAAACATCAATTCCAATTTGGCTTTTTATGTAGCTAGTGGAAATAAATTTTACATTATAACCCTTATCACATAGTTGACTAATACTTAACAAATTGTGCTTTAAGCCTTCTACTAATAAAACATTCTCAGTGAAAAAATTGTTCAGATTTCATATCATACATATGCCTACCACTTTTTAAATGGTATTGTCTTCCAAGTATAACCTTGCCTCCATTCCTATCTTCCAATGATATGAATTATATTGTATCTCTAGTCATATGCTTTGAAAATCCTTTCAAGTATAGTGTGGGATGATTTTAATAGTTCATGCTATTTGATAAATTCATCAAGCTCATCTAATAGTTTCATGTGGTTTCTATCAATCAGTGAATGATATTTTTTAAGGATTTCATGCTCTTTTTATAATTCTAAAAGTTCTATTTTAACCTAGCATGCATCTTTTTGAGTTTTCTATAGGAAGTACAAATTTTCTCAGAAACATTAAATAACTCTTTATATGTTAAGTCATATACCTCTTCTTGATCTAATTGATCAAGTTTGTCAGCCATCAAGCACAAGTTGGTGACTTTCTTCTGTACTTCTATTTTTGAAGAATCTAAAGCTGAGTCCACCCAAAAGATTTATTGCAATCTTGTCTTGCCCTTCCTTACATTGCTTTTCTCCTTAACCTTCTCCTTGGTATGATTAGCTTTAAGTTTAGGGCATTTAGATTTGATGTGTCTAGCTTCCAACATTCATAGTAAATTACTTCATTAGAAGCCTTAGTATTTTTGAGGAACTTACCTTTATTTCACTACTAATGTCTCCTTTTCTTCCTCTTTAAAAAACTTTTGAATTGCCTTTGTCATCAAGGCAATGTCATCTTCATTCTCAGGCTGAGAATGATCACTCATTGAGTCGTCCACTTTAAATGTTATATTTTTGTCCTTCTAGTTCTCACATGCATATATGTCTTTTAGTCACTCCTTGCTAATAAGCAATTAATGATTCAAGAAGATTGTCAATATAATAAATATTTAAGTCTTTCGACTTCGTTGTAGCAATTATCTTTATATCATATATAGTATGTAAATAATAAATAATCTTATTTACTTTCTCAGCATTCATTAGTTCCCTACCTAAAGCATAGAATGAGGTGACTATTTGTGTGAAATGTGTATACATGCCAGTGATTGATTTATTTAGTTTCTTGCAAAATAATTCATAATTGTGTAGCAAAATATTTAATCTAGATTACTTCTCCATGTTAATCCCTTTATATGTGATATAAATTCTATCCCAAATTTTTTTTTCTAGTTCTATAGGTAGAGGCATGCATATAATCTTCAAATTTAAATGCATAGGAAAAATTTTCAAATATTTAGCATTTAACTAAGCAAATTCTTTTTCTTCTACTGTCCAGTCAATAAATAGTGTTTTAGTTCAATTGCAATTTACAAGTTTAGTTGGCCTAGTGTATCCTTCCTGTACTAAAATCTACATGCGATAGTCAAGTGATTGAAGAAAAGTAAACATATATGTTTTCCAAAAATTGAAAGGGATGTTATCAAACAGTGGAGGTCTTGTGATCGAATACCTTACAAATGTGTTATGGTTTCTAAAAGTAGCCATGAACATTTTAAAAAAAGTTGTCTAAATCTTAATTTTCGATAGTAGGCTCTGATACCACTTGATAGTTCATATTAGTTCTTAGGCCTATTATAATTATTCCAATGCTAATCAAGAGGGGAGGAGTGAACTGGTAATTTTAAAAACTCTTGGTAAATTATAAAAATCCTTATTTATAATTTTAACACAATTTAATTTTTTTTGAAATAAACTTTTTAACCATAAAATAAAAAGTTCAGAAAAATAAAAATGAAATAAAAATAAAAATAAATAAAGAATACAAAAATTTGTAGTGGTTCAATCTAACTAGACCTACCACATCTTCAAGCAGGAAGTAGACCAGCCGAGCTGTCCACTCTCTGAAGACTCCCTCTTCATGTATTTCACTATACCTAAGTGACTCTCATTTTGCTCCTACGGTAAAGAGGAGAAGCCTTTACACTTAACCTCTCTTCTACCAATCCCCGGTGCGGCAGAGTACCATCATCCTTTTACACCCTCTTGGTGTCAGTAGAGAACTATCATCCTTTCACATCCTATTGGTGTCGATAGAGAACCATCATCCTTTTAAACCCTTTTAGTGTCGGCAGAGAGCTGGATCTTCTCCAAAGATCTTCTCTAGAGCATCTTCAAAGAAGTAAGGAAGAGATTTGTCAAACTTACAAAGAGATCCTTATCTTTGGGAAATCTTGTGAACCCTTCACAAATTTCCACTTGTAAGATCTCTCTATCTATACTCTCAAACACTCTCCCAAAGCACTCTCACTCTTGCTCTCAAAGAAAATATGAAGAAGCATTCCTAGACACTCAGTTTTTAGGACCTTATATATAAAAGACACAAAAAATCATCCAAAAAAAAAAAAAAAATCAATTTAACCATCCATGATCATACAGTACGATCGTACATTATATATACAATCACTTCAAAAATTATTCATACAATCCTATAGGAACTGGTTTCATACTTTGGCAGTCATATGTATGAACTGCCATCATATAGTATGATTAGTTCAAAATTAATCCATATCATCCGGTATGATTCTATACGAACTAGTTTCATACTCTAGATAATGTATTCTATGAACCCCATATCGTATAGAATGATCTGTTTTAACCAAATCATGCTTCATTTGGTATGAAAATGTACGATTCCATTTTGTACTATGGAAGTCATCTGTATGAACCTAAGATCGTACAGTTTGATCAATTCAAAAAATTTACCTATTCATATGGATGAACTGGAACTCTCCCATTTCATACTCTGGATGTCGTCTGTATGAACATATGATCGTATATTACGATCAGTTTAGAAAAATTTTGAGTTCGTTTGAGACAAACTTGTACGTGTCCATTTCATACTCTGGACATCATTTGTATGAATGTAACTTTATATATTATGAATAAGACTTGGTAAATTTTCCAAGCATAATTTGATTAAATCTGTTATGGATGAACACTCAAGACAAATCATCTTGTATGAACCTAAGATCATACAGTATGATTAGTTTTAAAAATTTTTATACTCCCCCACTCTATGTGTGCATAGTTACACAATTACAATCACACTCTCTCAGACTCAAAAATAAAAATAAAAAGTATATACTCCAATTACAATAAACCATATGTGAGAAATTTTTTCTTTTAAGGGTTTTTTATTTCTCACATGATTTGCTTTATTTATATTTAAGTGTTTTTTTTTACAATTAAATCTACATAGTTAGATATTATACCGCCTAGAAGGGTAGACTGATATCATTCTATCGATTTGAAAAAAAGAAAGCTATAATTTATTTTTCTAATCAGAGGCACCATAATGAATGTATAAATTATCCTTAAGGACGATAAACACATTCTCCTATCATTCCAATTAGGAGAATAAATCATAGATTTATTTTTATAATCAAGTATAGAGGATATTTGATCTGCCCATAAGAGCAATTTAACTATCTACCTATCCTTTGATTATGAAAATAAATTTTAAAATATACATAAAGTAAGGTTTACTTTAACAAATCTTCCCCTATCTTAGAAATGAAACTAAGATAGGGTTTAAATTATTCTAGGATCTAGACTCTTTATAAGGGCAGACCTCTATATTTAATTACATCTCCTAAGAGAATACTCTCAATTTAAATGAAGACTAATTAATTTCAAAATTTATATATAAATTTAACTAAATATTTGGGATAATTTAAATTTTCATTATTAGGCTTCAGATTATAGACTTTAAAACTAGATTTGGAGATTTAGACTTGAATTAGAAGAAAGAATATACAAAGAGAAGAGTGTATATAATATGGACTTACCACCTACCTAGAGTGGGTTTCCAGCTAATAATCTTAATCACAACAATCATCGATGAATGCAAGATTTATGATAAATCTATCATGGGAATCAAAGAATGGTTAAAGAACTTGAATCAAATGCAATAAGATATGTTTACAAAAAACTAAAAATCTGCTCATATGCTAATGATGCATGACTTAAAAATTAATATAAAAGAGCTGATTTTATTAATATAAAATTTACAAAGTATAACCCAGGGCTATAGTAAAGTAAAATTGGTCAGGCCCCACTGATAATAAACCTGGGTTCTAAGCCTATAAAAGAACTAGAATCAAATATAACGACTTGTACGGTCTTTCAGGCTCCAAATCTTCTATGGAATTCCAAAAAGGAACACCCCCCTTTGAGAAGAGATATTACTTTTTGGAGCCCCACTTATATATATACAAGAAGTTACCTTTGACTCTTTACAACTCAAGACACTTTACAACTCAATCTATATACAAAAATCTATGAATTTAAAATTATATTTCTTTATAAGTACATCAGTCGCTAGGAACATTCTACTTTGCAAAAATATAAAGAAGGTAAATAAAAGTAGTTATGTAATTATGAGTGCATTGTAAGCAGTTATAAATGCAGGAAAGTAAACACAAGAAAATAAAGTACATGCCCCTCACTCATTCACTCCTCTCTCTGGTGCACTAATAGGAACGTAAATATGCATACTATGAGTCACAAAAATTAAGCAGACAAACATAGGTGGCCTCTAGAAAAGACACCCACAATCAAATCACAACAAACCATCGGCCTAGCCTAGGCTAAAGTTGGTTGTCCTAACAAGCATCTAAGTGTGTGTGAAAGAGATTGTGTAGCTATGATAGGTCCTATAGGAATTTATGTTTGAATTACATGTATTATTAAGGTTTATCATTAAAGGCTAAAAGGGAATTTAGTTAAAGTTAAGTGTGTATTTGACTTTTAAAATTATTCCAATTTTAGATGTTAGAGTTGTTGATTTAATTTTAAAAAAACTTATAGATTGATAACTCCCTAAGTGCATGAAGTAATCAATTTATAAATCCTAGGACTTTCAGAATGAACACCCATCTTATATGAAAGACATGTATACATTTGAGAGTCCCCAAAATTTTATTAGAAAGAGAGAAAGAGACCTTACAATGCAATGTAACATACCTTCGCGAACGAGTCACATATGTTACATAAGGTTGGCATATTATTAAGGGTTTGAAGATCTCTCAAATCCAATGTATTAGTACGTTCCTAAAAGGAGTCATGCACACTACATAGGAGATCTCTTGGTCTTTTAAAATCAGAATGTCTAAAGCCCTCCAAAAGGAATCAAGCTTTAGACATAAATGACCTTAATTCATTTAATCTAAATTAATAATCAAATTTGACCGACTAAGATAAACATTAATCAATTAAAATATCAAACTAATTTAATTTAAATGAATTAGAATTTAATTTAAAATTTTATGAATTTTATAATATTTAGAATTTTTAATTATTTATTGATTTTTTAATGATTTTTAATTAAAAGTGGATGATTTATTAATTAAATTAAATTAAAAAAATCTTTTAAAAAATTATATAAGTTGAATTATTAATATTTAACTTCTATTTGATTTAGAAAGAATTTAATGAATTTTAGGATTTATTTATTATTTTTAATTAATTATTTATAGAGAATGAGTTATTTAATGAATGAATATTTAAAAACTATTAAAAATTTTATTTTTAAATAAAATTATGATTCTATGATTTTATTTGATTTTATTTGAATTTTTAATGAATTTTGGATTTTATTTATTATACTTAATCAATTATTAATGAAATTGTTTAATTAGTGAATTATTAAAGATTTTTTTAAAAAAAAATTTAAATTTGATATTTTTATGATTTTTATTTGACTTTAATTGAATTTCTTTTATGTTTTTGATATTATTTTAATTTTATTTGTTTTTTTAATGAATTTTATTGAATTTATTTAAATGAAGGTTAATTAAGGGTATTTTAGGGATTAATTGAAATTAATGAAACTTGGATTTTATTTTTAATTTTTGAATAATTGTATATTTTTTTTGAAATTTGTTGGAGTTAATGAAGTTGATTATTGATTTTTAGGGAAATTATTTGACTTATTGGGATTTATATAAAAAAAAAAAAAACAAGACCATTAATGAAGGATCACCTAAATGTAATAGTTGTTTGAATGTTGATTAATGTCAAATCAAGGTATATTTGATTAAGGGGTATATGACACTAATTTTCTAAATTTGAGTTTCATCCCAAAAGAGATGTGTGTAGTTCATCCTAGATTTGGCTAAGTTGACTACGACACATCTTAATTATTATCCTTAATGGTGTCATTAAGTTATAGGATAACAATCAATATTCTACTAACCCTTGGACACTAATTACAATCACACCAATCATGAACAAGTGCACTAAATCTAAGAGAAAGTAAATGCAATGAATTTATAAAGATGATACCTAAAACATGCTTTTATTTATTCAAATATTTATATAAAGAACAATCAAATTCTTGGCTTAACTCAATGAAACAATGACGTATGAAGGATACAACATAGAATATTGAAGTTTATTGGAAACTAAATCATTGAAGACTTTGAGGATAATCAAGAGGGATTGGAAAAGCATGATTAGAGTGATTACTCTCTAAATACTCAATGAATATTAAAAGCACTTGAATATAATTATTCTCTAATATGCTAGAATATTTACATGGGAGTATTGAATCATCTTTTGATTCATAATGAATACTCTTGAAAAACACATGCTAAGTCATAGTTAGTGTTTTTTCAAGAAAAAATCAATTACAAGTTCAATGAGGGTTCAAATACACTCATATAAAATGATCGCCATTCATATACATCTTTTGATCATGCCATTTAAAACAGCATCATGCCATTAAATTTTTTTTTATTTAAATAGATATTTAATTAAAAATTAATTCAAAGAAATTAGGAAAATCTAGGGTTTAAAATATATTTTTTAAAATAATTCAAATTAGGCCTTGATTTTATTTTTATAAAATAGGAAATTTTATTCCGTGAAAAATGAGTGGTTGTGTGAAAATTTTGGCTTAATATTTTATTTTCTATGATTTTTACAAGTTCTAACATTAAATTTTATTCCGTCGATGCATGATCAAGAAGCAGATGGATGGGATTTGATCCTCCCACGATTACAAGAGATCATATCCAATCAAATAATCCAATGAAATCCTGATTGTCCGAGATAAATAGGGAAGACGGACGGTCTTGATTTCATCACTGAGTTCAGGAGCCCGCAAACCTTAAGTTCAAAAATAATTTTAAACTCTATTTATAGAAGATTAAATGGCATGATCACTAAGATCTAGATGACAGTCATTGATATAAAGAATGGGGAATGATTTTTATGATTTAAATTCCCTATGTAGATGTTTATTTATAAAGCTAGATAAGAGCCCAGGGTTTAGGATTTACCAAGCTATAGATGAGGACTCTGAATGGTCTAGATATTTCTAAACTTGTAGATTTTTTGCATTTAATTTCCTTGAAGGCTTCAACATTGAAGGAATATTTTACAGGGAGTTCTATCAGTTGGAATGAAAGTCCTCTCGGTTTGTTGATGATCTCGCTGCCTGTAGCCACCAAATGCTAAGAAATCACTTGGAGGATGAAGAGTAGTAACTGGGGATTCAAAATGAAATACTAGAGCTCTTTGGGAGTGAGTGAGTTGGGAGATGGGTTGGAATGAAGGTATCTCGTCCCATTTTTCCTATGCAGCTATTTGAAGCCAAAAGAAACAGTCTGGATTGCTCAGGCAAATCACTGGGATAGAGGACATCTGTCCCAAACAGTTCGGGGGTTCGGGGGAATGGTTGTACTAGTGGCAAGGATAGATTATCCTTCTCACATGGAGGGGGACCACTCGATTTGGTTGAACTGTTTTGGATTGAACCCAAGGCTGGGTTGGTTTGGGTTAAGTCCAAAGAAGCTTCTGGAATGCATTTGGACTATTGGATAGGCCTAGTTTGAAGAGAGATTCATTTGAATGTGTTTGACCATGAGAGCTTATTTGAGCACTTCTTGAATATTTGACCATTCCACAAGGGTCAAAGTAGCTAGTCTAGAGTCTAGGTGAGTCAATGTTTCATTTGGATAGTTGAATAGGTTTGGGTTCGAGCTAAATAACTTTGGTGGGAGAGTTTGACCAAGCAATGGTTTTGAACCTTGAATTGACTTTATTTGACTAGTCAAATAGTAAAAGTATGGTGGGGAAAGTTTGAGGGGATGAATAGTAGTTATTTGAGTAGTTTATAAGGAGCTAAGGTGATTCATGCATTGTATGAAGTGGAGGGGCCATGCATGGTTGGTTTGACCAAATATTTTGACTTGACCAAATCAAAATCACCATAGGTTGAGTTAAGAAATGTTTGGGTAGATTTAGAATATAAATTATAATCATTATATGAGATCAAAATGCTTGATATGATTGGATATATGATGACTAGTTAAGTTTATTTCACTAAGAGAAATACTTAAAGAAGTTTGATGGGGTTTAGAATCCATTTGGTGATGGATTGAAGGGTAATTAGAGTTTGATGTTCAACTGAGGTGGCTCAATTAATCACCTTGATCAATATTATTTCAGGGGAGATGTTAGGTTTGATGTCTAAAACTCTTAGTGAAATGGATTGAATCTGATTAAGGTCATGAAGGCTAAGGCAATGTGTTAGGTAGTACACTAGATCTTGATATGATTGTGGAATGGTTGCAATATATCTAAATGATTGAAGATTGACTGGAGTTTGAGTGATTAAAATTTTGATTAGATAGAAGATTATTGATTATATTATTAAGTGCACGTATGATACAAGATTGATTTATGCAGTTTGGCTAGAAGCTGGGTGCTTGCAATGTAAGGCAACAACAATAGGTGATTGAAACTTGAGTATTTGTTGAATGTCGGATTGAGATGATTAAAGTTTGATTGATTGAATAAAATATATGGCTGATTGATTTGAATGCAGATTGATTGAGTGATTGATATTAACTAACTGATTGAGTAGATATAGGTAGAACTGAATGATTAATTAAATATTTGAAAGTTTAGGATTTAATGCTGGATTTGAATTTGATTTAAATCTGGATTTGAATTTGATTTAAATCTGGATTTGATTAAAGTCTTGATAGATTGAGAAATGAATTGGATTGAATTTGAATTGATAAAAAAATTAGATTGATTTGAATCTAGATTAATTTTAGGATTCTAGTGACCTCATACAAACATGAGGTCAACACCCTAATCTAATTTGTCTTGAAGTCTTCAACAACCTGGAGTATGATTTCCCTGAAATATTAGGTACAAACAAACAACTAAAGCAATATTTTCAATATATGTTAGAAGAAATAGTAATCAATACAATAAAATTTTGAAATGATCTAAAACATAAATGATATAAAAACATAGTTATGAAAACTAAGTTGCGACACAAAAGTTTATTCATATCTAAATTCGTTGACATGCAAGTGGTCCAGGGTGACTTTCTTAAATTCTATCAGTAATCACCATAACACAGACAACATGTTAGAGTCCTTCAATGCATGGGTAGAAGAAGCTAGAAGTATTCCTATTATTAATTTAGTCAGTAAGATTAGAGGGATGCTTATGGAGCTGCATTCTGAGTAGAGAATAAGTTCTAGTTTCTCGAAAGGGGCACTCATTCCTCATGTAGAGGAATACATCAGAGATATTACCACAAGCACTATAGAAAACCAGTGATTTGTGGCAAATTTGCAGTAGACTTTATGACAGGAATTTTTTTTTTTTATAAAATTGTGGCGAATTTGGGGTGGAAAATTTTGTCAAAAAATTTGTGATGGAATTGCGGTGGATTTTTTATGGAAAACTAATCACAAATTTATGATCTATTTTTTGCCACAAATCTGTCACAAGTCCATCACAAATTTGCTACAAACCTGCCACAAATAATTTTTTCTAAGCAATATCTAGCTCATTTCTTTCATTCACTCGACCTATCTTTATCTCCTTCATCATTGACATTCCTTTCTCATGAGTTCTCACCGATGTTCTCTCATTTATTTAACCACACCCTCGCTGACGTTCTTCATCTCCTTCATCACTGTTTGATATTACTCCATTAATGAAAGAGACAACCAGAACTCATTTTCTATGAAGGTAACCATGACTCAAACTTGAGATAACTAAAGCATCCACTCTTTTTAATAACTTGATCACTCAATTCCACAAACTCACCACTAAATCTATTACAACTAAAATTTAACTATTATATATATATATATATATATATATATATATATATATATATATATATATATATATATATATATATATATATATATATATATATATATATATATATATATATATACATACACTAAAACAAAAAACTTTAGAATCTAAGGTTGACCTCCATAATTCAATTTTTTTTAAAAATTTCCACTCTTGTTTTAACAATAAGAAGAATATAATCAACAAAAAGTATACATCATGATACATTCTCTTGAAAATGTCTCATAAGAACATCATTGACTAAAGTAAAAAAGATACGTTATCTTTGAAGTAATCCAACCAAAATAAGAAAATACTTTGTCAATCCATATTGTATTTTTCTAAAACTTTCCGTAGCACTTCTCTTGAAACTTTATCATATGCCTGCTCCAAATCAATAAATATCACATGTAAATCCTCTTTACTCTCTCTGTAGTTCTCCATTAAACCTCAAAGCAAATGTATATCTTTAATACTAGACCTAACCACATGAATCTAAACTAATTTTGAGAAATATTAGTATCAATTAGTTGCATAAGCATTTCTACACTTACTTTAAAATTTAGTAAGCCATTGAAATCATTGATTTCCTAAGCATTTCTATACTGCTTTTAGAGTATCATCATATGGTCATACTACTTTTCCATATTTCATTTTCTTTAAAATCCTGTCCAACTTCTATAAGAGACAAGAGAGGGAAAACTTAAAATAGGGAGAAAGTACGATGTCTTGCCCAATGTTTCAAATTGATATAATAGATCCATTACCAATGATGAACTTATTTGAACATTATTATGGTGTTAAGTTTTATAAATAGTTAGTAATGGGAGTTAGGAAAGAGGAAGTATTAATGCCTTGGTACCAATTAGTTAAAGAGGTCATACGAACTTTGATTTTAACAAACTTATAGTTAGATTGGATGTCTATAAAAGATGGACCCAATGACATCTAATTCAACCTAATTTGAACCCAAATTGGTCCAAATCAATGACCCAAAGCACATTAGGAATGTAGTGAAAGTTCAAGTAGGTTGTAAGACCATAATGGGCTATCCCAAGGTGAACCAAAGACTAAAAAAAAAAAAGGGGGGTGGGGGGGGGGGGGGGGGGGGGGGGGGGGGGGGGGGGGGGGGGGGGGGGGGGTGAATTTGCACTTTAAAAAATTACTGTGACAATAAAAAATTCTTGTTAGAAAATGATTTTGAAAATAATTCTAAATAAGTAACTTAGCACATGAAGAGTTAAATCAGAGTTTAAACTATTTTAGATTTGAGGCACAATTACATCAATCAAAACGACACAATTTTTTATTTAATTAATGATGAGTTAATCTAACTACAAATTGTAATAAAGGATGAAATTCATGAAGGAAATTTAAAGAAAAGAAATGAAAATTTAGAAAAGTAAAACATGAAAGAGAACTTAAAGTATAGAAACTAAAATTAAAAAAAAGTAAAATAAGAAAGAGCACACTAGATTTTTATAGTGGTTCAATCAAACCATGACCTACGTCCACTCCCCGGAGTCCTCTCTAGGTATTGCACTAAACTTTTAGTGATTCTCCTTTAACCCCCATAGCTTGGTGGGGAAGTCCTTACAAAATCTCGTCCACCAAATCGGTATGATAGAGGATCGTAATCTTTTCACCCTCTTGGTGAGGAAGAGAATCTAGAAAGTTTTTTCACCCTCCTGGTGAAGGCAGAGAACCTGAAATCCTTTTTAAACTTCCTAGTGAAGGAAGAGAACCTTACATCACTTTCATCTTCCCGGTGTGGTGGAGTAGTCAGGGCTTTGACACCAAAGAGATCTTCTTCCCAAAGCTTCTCTCAAGATAAACATTGACACATGGAGGAAATCAGGTGCAAGTTTTTCAGAGCAATAGTGTGAAACCCCTTCTCACACTCTCTTGAAATCCACAAGGATTTTCTCCCTCTCTCACAAACTCCACCCTTTTTCTCTAAAGCTCTAGGCTCTCTCTTCAAGTTTTTTCAAAAGAAAACAACTCAATGAATGTCAAAAAGTCTCTTACAAAGTCTTATGAGTAAGCTTAAATAGAGGGTTTCAAAAAGCCCAAAAAATTCAATTTGACCGTCAAAGTTCGTACAATATGATTGTCAAGTATGATGCCCAAAATTTGACATATTAGTAATGATAAATCACCAGTTAGTACAATATAATTAGATCAACTATTCACTGCTTATACTACAAGATTAGGATTTAGTACAGTATGAACTGTTCAAATCGTACAGTATAAATGAATAGTAATATAATATGATTAGTTCAACTAAATTTTAATTCATCAAGGATGAATCCTATGACGTCTAAGTATCATCTCTATTAGTATAATCTAGTTCATATAGTATGATCAAAATTAAGCATATTTGATTGATTAATCACAAGATTAATTAGGCACTATTTTAAATATCGTACAATATGATTAAATATGTATAGTACAAATAAAACAACATTTAAAATTCAAATATTTACCTAATTTAATAAATGGCATGTTTTCTTATTAAAATAAATAATCTAGTATAATGTGGTGTTCATACTATAAGATTAGTTATATTTCAATTTTCTTTTTCAAATAAAAAATATTTTAATTAATTTACATAACAACAGATTATACAGTACGATCTATGTCATAAAGTATTATGTACAAAAAATTAAAAATTAAAATTATTTTTACTCCACTTATGTGTGTGTACGATCACTAAGCTAGCATACACTTTTATAGGACTTGATTCAAAAAATAAAAAGTAAATAAATAAAAATTACATACAATTTAACACTCTTTTTTACCCAATCTTGAGCCCTTAATCTTCAAAGAATGGTGCATGTTGTACCAAAAATATTAGTCAACACACAAAAAAATATGCACTACAAATACTTGGAGAAATAAAGAGGAAATCAATAATATTTATTATCATCAAAATCATAAACTCGAGAGCCCGAGTTGCAACAAGAAGATGTATGAATAAGCAACACAACTATACATGAAAACTTCTAAAATCATCACCATAACTCATTATTTTAAATTTTTTAAACTTAATATAAATCTCATTATTTGGTTGTAGGAATTTATAGCTCAAATCTGTGATGGATATTTGAAATTATAGAAGTTGGATGTATCATCGGCTATTTCCAGGATGCGGGACATTAGCATTTGATATCATTTGATATATAAGTTATCTTTAAATGGTAACAATGTTATAACTTATGTTGAATTTTATTGAATATGGTTGTTTGTTCATTAATTCGCGTAGTTTACATAGTATTATTTGATTATATTTGCTTTGCATAACTATTTTCTGATAACTGCTTGGATTGTAAATGTTGGAAAACCCAAATAATTATTGTAGGAGCTTTTTTTTTATGATACATGTTTGCAGCGAACTTGTGGCTAAAAATCCACCACAAATGTTGTTAAAACACTCTGGTATTGATGTTTGTGACAAAACTATCCATCACAATTTATGACTGATTATCCACCACAATTTGTGACAGAATTTGTGGTGAACTACAAAAATGGAGCCATCATTTTATTCCTTTACAAATCCGTTGCAAACTCTCCACAAAAAAATTTGCAATGGATGTTGTCTGTCTCAAATATGTTTGTGATGTTAATTTTAGCATTGAAATCATATTCATCACAAATCCACCGCAAATAGCTGATTTTCCTGTAGTGAAATAATGAACGTTTTATTATTTGTTAGACAATCCACAACTATGAAAGCTGAAGTTGAAGGTTGTCATGAGGTCTACACAACATAGAGAGAGTGCATCTATGAATTTTGGCAATTAACTGGACTTCCTTGTGTTCATAATGCTGCTTTTATTGGAACAAAATAACACAACCTATGGCCTATCTACATTGACGAATACTACTACTCATATAGATTTGTGTTATGCTTTTATTTTAAATGTTATGCTTATTTAGTTTGGCTTAAATACTTTGTTTTATGGATAGGTACAAAAAGTTGTATGATGGAGCAATTTCAACACTACCGGGGAAGGAGGTGTGGACCGTGGCTAATGATGGTGAGCAAGTAGGTACACCAAGTTCACTTTGGTCACGTGGAAGATCCAAAAAAAGACAATTGAAAAAAAATTTTAGAAGCTGGAAAGAAGTGAAAGCTAGGCCATAAATGTAGCCGATGCAATTTATGGGGCATCACTGAAGCACATGAAAAAAATTGTTAACTATGGAAGCTCACAATATCTAAGAGGGGAACAAGCATGGAGATCAATTGTCTAATGAATCCGATTTTCGACCTAAACTACCTATTCGACGTACAGATTTTGTAAGGTTAGATTAGAATAGAAACTTTTTTGTTATCTTTTGTAATATTACCTTTTTGTAAGCTACACTTATTTTTTGAAAGGGCAATGCAAAATTTACAAAACAGATTATAGTTGAAACAGTATTGCAATGTTTACAGTTACAATAAAAATGTTTAGTGTTGTCTTTTACAATGTTAACTGCTACCGCAAATTCTTATTTGAAATACTTTGTTCAAAATTTTTTGAAAGAGAGTTAAATTGTGTCATGGATTCTTTTCCATCAGAGAGAGTAGCAAGTGCTTCTCCTCCTAACCATGTGAAGGAAACTGTAAATGCCATCATGATTATATTATGTACTTATGGTATTATGTTAGCTGATTAGGATGATACAAAAAGTAAATTTCAGTATGCATGTGACATATGCAATATCAATATTTTATGTAATTATGCATGTTATAATATAACCATTAACCTCGTGCTTATTAGTTCATTCAACCCATGGCTGCCATACATCTTAAATTGATTGGATGGAAAGACTCAATCATTACTCACACCTCCATCACAAGTTAAGTGGTCTTATACTTACACACAAGGCCAACAATAATTAATTGATTGTAAATAGGTGGACATGCAAATTTTCTAAAAATAAAAAAAATGAATATTATCAAATAGTGGTGGTCGAGTGATTGAATATCATTCGGCTGTATTATGATTACCAAAGTTAATCATAAATCTTTTTTTAAAAGTTTTCTAACACTTAATTTATGAATCATGCTCTAATATCACTTGAAAGTTCGTGAGGGTTATTAAACCATTATAAACTAGCCCGAATCTAACCAAGAGAAGGGGGGAAGGGGGGTGAATTGGTTATTCAAAATATTTTTTAAGGCAAAAAGAAAATCTTTTGAAATCTTTTTGAATATTTTAAAATAAATAAATTATGTGTAAGCAAAACTAATTTCACAATAAAAAAAAATTAGATATTTCAACCACTAAACAAATCACTGAATGATGTAAAAATTAAATGTGAAAAGATAAATAGAAATAACACACTAGAATTATAGTGGTTCGGTTAAATTGACCTACATCCACTCCCCAGAAACCTCCTTTCTAGACATTGCATTAAAAGTAGTCTCTCCTTTTTCCCCCCAGCAAGGCGGTGATGCTCTTACAAAATCTTTTCACCGACTTGATAAGGCAAAGTAGCTTAAATCGTTTTACTCTCCTAGAGTAAGGAAGTATATCTGAACTCAATATTGATTTATTCTCCTCAATCATTTATACTTTAAACACTACTAGAAAGTTAGATTTTTTGCACCAGTTGTTAGGAGCGGTTTTAGAACTGCTTCTAAAAATCTCTTTTAGCACCGGTTTTTACCGGTGCAATTAGCATCGATTTTAACTGGTTCTATTTGCACCAGTTTTAACCGATGCAAATAATACCTCATTTAACATCCTGCTAAAGCCCTAATTCCCAATATATATGCACGAAACTAAACTTCGCGATTCATCTCCGATCCCTAGCTTTCTCCTTCCTCCGCGTAACTCAAGCGAAGCCTTCGAGGGTTCGTATCTGACCCCTCTTCTCCTTCCTGTGCGTGACTCAAGCGGACCATTCAAAGGTTTGACTCTGATCCATCTTCTCCCTCCTGTGCACGACTCAAGAAGATCGATCAAACCACACATCCCACTCGCATTTTGCTCGGTATTCTCCTCATGCGATGACACATCCGACTAGCTTAATTGTGAGTCTCCTCTGCTTCTTCATCTTCTTCTTATTCTTCTAATTTTTCTACTTATTTTGTTAATGCAATCCCTAAAATCAGGAAGGATCAACATTCAACAAAATGGATGGTTCACAAATTATGTTAAAGGAGGAAGATGAAATCGAAATTACTTTTTCTCTTTATTTTAGTATTGTTGCTATACCATATGAATTCTTAAAAAAATGACCATTGTAAGATAGGATCAAACCTTGGGAAAAACCTCATGAAATAAAATTTAATCTAGCATAGAGAATGCTCTCAGAGAATATTCAAATACTGAGCCAAATTTTGTGGGAGGAACTAGTCAAGGCCACTTCTAAGCTACGACCTTTTTTACATCCTTTGCTAAGTTTGACCCTGTTTGAAGTATGTTTTTAGGGGAATTTGGAAATATAAACAGAGATGGTTCTATATTAAAATTTAGTACTTTTGTTCTTATCTTTTGTTTTTATTTGTTATTTTTTACATTTGGATGCTTTGTTTTTTGCAAATAAATTACCATGTTTCCTTCAACAATCACATAGAGTGATACTTTTCTATACTTTAGAGTTTGTACATGCAAGTGTTTACTTTTTATCCATTAATAATTTTGATTTACAGGATTTCATGTTTCATTTTATAGTTGTATGGAAATTGGATCTTGGTTTGAGTTGTGGATTGGTATCTTAAATATTATTTCTATGTTCAACGTCTCATATGCATGATATTCTGCCTTACTGATTAGATTTTCTTTCTCATTCCACAAGAAAATAAAGAAAGATACACTGTAATTAGTGCTAAAGTTGGTCGTCCAATGCAGTATTCCATGCATAATTTCAAACTTTTGATCCTATTCTGCATGTGGCAAACCTTCTGACTAGACAAAATGGGATTGTTCATGATCAGATAGAGACAAAAAATATTGTTAAGCATCTTAAGAAATTTAAGATAATATATTAATTTATTAATTTGTTTTTATATAGTAAATAGGCAATGGCATATCAATCTATCCAAAGAGACAAGAACATATCTATGGTTGTTGAGGCAATCAAAAATACTCTAATATTTAAAAGGGTCGTATAAATAATTACTGAAGATTAATCCTTGGCAACTATCATACAACTGATCTTTCAGGGTTATATTGTAATAATAAGGCATAACAGTAATAAAAAAGTGTGAATTAAATAAATAAATAAAGCTTAGGTGATGGTGAAGTTGCAGAACCCTTAACTAATAGATGATTTAAAAAGAGAAAAGGTTTTTGATATCCACACAGATATCAATATAGTTTTAATATTATTTATAATAAAAAGAATAAAAAATATGTGATCGATCATATTGATCGATCACGTTAACTTCTCAGACAAGCTGAACTTCTTCAATCTAATATGATATCAGAAAATATGGCAAAGATATGTTGATTTTATGGATTTGTAAAGCAGTTCATTAAATATAAACGCTTTATGAACTTTTGTAACCTAGCTCGACATATTGGATGATTATTTATTAAGGGATTTAGAACTTTTTTTTGTGCAAAAATAATATTTTTAGAACATAAGGATAAAGGGATTTTTTTTTGAAGTGTGTATTCTTGGACGACAAGATCCTTTGATATGCTACTTGAGTTACTGGTTGATGCCTTTCCTAAAGTGGTGTTGTTGCCTAAAAGTACATACGAAGTGAAGAAGATGATAAAAGCATTTGATCTTGGATATACAAAGATAGATGCATGTCCTAATGATTGTATGTTATTCTGGAAGGATAGATCTGATCAGAATATATGTCGCATATGTGGAACATCAAGATGGTCAACTATAATAAATAATACTTCTAGAGGGGAAAAACTCACATGAAGTTAGCTAAAATTGTTAGATATTTTCCATTAATTCCAAGACTTTAAAGATTTTTTAAAACAAAGAAATCGGCTGAAGAGTTGATTTGGCATGCTAAACATAGAAATGTAGATGGATTGCTACGACATCCAGCTGATGGAGAACGATGGAAAGCTTTTGACTCTTAATACCCTGACTTTGCTTTGGACCCATGTAATATTCATTTTGTTTTGGCTAGTGATGGGTTTAATCCATTCAATATTATGAGTAGTACATATATTATTTGGCCTATACTTCTAGTTCGATATAATATATCACCTTGGGTTGGGATGAAACATGATTCTTTTATCCTATCAACTATAATACTTAGGGAGAGAAGTCCAGAAAATGCTATTGATATTTACCTTCAACCTTTGATTCAAGAGTTATGTGAATTATGGCATGGAGTTCAATATTATGATGCAGCAAGTGGACAAACTTTCAGTATGCGAGCTGTATTACTATGGACAATTAATGATTTTCCAGCATACAGTATGTTGTCTGGGTGGAGCACGAAAGGAAGATTTTCTTATCCTTGTGTGTGCAAAATACAGAATCGTTGTGGTTATACAAAGGAGAGAAATTCTCTTACATGGGTCATCGTCGTTGGCTTCCAGATAATCATATTTTATGTCGAAAAATAAAATACTTTGGTAACACTGAGGAAGTTCGAAGAGAACCTAGAAGGAGAACTGGCACTGAAGTTCTGTCACAATTACATAATATAGAATTTCCAATTGCATCCTTAAGTAAAGCTGGTCAAAAAAATAGGACTTGTTGTACAGTGAATTGAAGGCTGGAAGAAAAAATCTTTTTTTTTTACCTACCTTATTGGGAGTATAACTTACGGCCACATAACTTGGATGTTATGTATATTGAGAAGAACATTTGTGATAATTTTATTGGAACTTTGCTTGATTTGGAAAAATCAAGGGATAACTTACAAGCAAGACAAGATTTGGTTGATATTGGAATTAAAAATGAATTGCATCCACATACTCTAGAGGTTGGTAGTTATTCATTTCCACGAGCTCCTTTCATAATGTCAAAGAAATACAAAGTGATGTTCTGTGAAGTTTTGAATTATTCAAAATTCCCTAAAGGCTATGCATCAAACATATCAAGATGTGTCAATGTTACTGATTGTAAAATTATGGGCTTAAAAAGTCTTGAGTGTCATATTCTAATAGAAGACATTCTACCCATTGTGCTTCGGTCATGTGCACCTTTAGATGAAGTTATGTGCATTGTGGTGGAGATATCACATTTCCTAAAAGTAATTTGTGCAAAGGTTATCTTTCCCATGAGTTAGAGATGCTGCAGAATAATATCATTATGACTTTATGTAAGATGGAAAAAACATTCCTTCCATCATTCTTCACGATCATGGTTCATCTTCTTGTACACTTAGCGAAGGAAGTTAAATTAGGTGGTCTTGTTCAATACCGCTAGATGTACCCATTTGAAAGGTAACATATAACATATTATCTCTATTTACTCACATATATGATAAATATTTTTAGAGTTTATATCATTTGCAGATTCATCTCGATATTAAAGAATTATGTTGGAAATAAAGCACAACCTGAGGGCTCCATTGTAGAGGGATTTATTGCTGAGGAAGGTATTTCATTTTGTTCCAAATATTTGGAGGGGTATAGCCAAAATATTAGAACAAATGGATTATCACTTGAAAAGGAAGATGTGTTTATGTTCTCCAGTGGTAGTATTTCATTGGGGAAGGTCTCTTCACTTGTACTAGATGAGAAAATCATTAACCCAAGCACATAGATATGTGCTATGTCATTGTGATAGTCTTATACCATTAAGAGAACATTTCAAAGATGGTGAGAAAAGAAAGAGGCGCGCGCACACACATCTTAAAACTTGGGATGTCGAGAAACTTATTAACGAAAAATTTAATGAATGGTTGAGAATAACAGTAAGCTTTAAGCTTGATGTTTTTATTTAATATTTAATGTTTACACTTGTGTAAAGGCTAATATTTTTTTGTAGGTTATGGGTGATGGTAGTCCAGAAGTAACAGAAGAAATTAAGGTCCTGGCCAAGGGGCCCAATAAAATTGCACGTACATATAAAGGTTTTTTTATTAATGGATATACCTTTCATATAAAAACCTGAGATGAGAATAAGAAAACTTAGAATTATGGTGTTGTTAATAGCACAGAAATTAGAAATTTCAATTATTATGGGAAAATTAATGATATTATTGAGATAAATTATTCAGATAAGTTCAAAGTGATGTCATTCAAATGCGATTGAGCGAACACAATTGGCACCGGTGTAAAGCAAGATCAGTTTGGTTACACTTTGGTGAATTTTTCATGTCTTATTCACACTGGTGATAAATTAGAAGATGATCCATTTGTTTTCTCTTGGCAAGTTGAACTAGTCTACTACATTCAAGTTCCTAAATATACAAATTGGAATTTTGTTGTTCGTATGAGGTCTAGAGATGTATATGATTCAAGTATTTCTCGTAGTAAATAAATGTAAATTGGGATAGTTAAATGTTTTCTAATATTTCATGCTTTGTTATATGCAATTCTACATCCAAATGTTTTCTAGTATTTCTCTTACTAGCAAAATCATACACTGAGATGATGGCATATGCATAGAAGATCATGAGCTGCAAGTATAATGTGACAATCTAAATGAATGTGTGATGGTGATTTATCAATTATTGCATGTTGCACCGGGCATATATGGATGGAGATTGTAAACTATTTAAACTTAATATTTAAACAAATCCGCATATTTAATCCATGAATATATTATTTGCCACACTCCTGTAGTATCATTATGTTATTTAAGATGTTCTGAATTATGTGGGATGGCATGCATATTTAATCCATGAATATATGATTTGCCACACTCCTCGCTATGGATGGCAAATTTCCTATCTATTTTAGAATATTTTCCTACATGACAACATGAAGTAGTTTTCTCCATCTACTCATTGTATACAGCAAGTTTGCTTCTAGTCTTTAATCTTTCCTTTGCTGGACAACAACTTATTGGATGATTTCCTTCTCTATTTTTTTTGTTCACAACAATCTGAGTTTATTATTTTCTTAAAGTAGCACATAGGGTCCCTTGAAAAAACAGAGGCACTAATCATTACAAGCCGTAACAAAACAAGTGGAATTAGTAGCTTTGATAAAGTGTCGATTAATGTAGCTGCAGCCAATAGAAAGGTAATATGCATTTTTTGTTGCAGTAAAAAGTTGCTGCTACGGATTGCTAAGAAGAGATTTATGATTAAATTTATTAATAAGACATTCATAAAGGACAAAAAAAAGTTTTGGGAAGAGATTTTTAAATAAATTAATTAAGGAATAAAAGTATAGAATCTCGTTAATGAGGCAACTAATTTGCATGGAATGCAGGTTGTTCTTCAATTACTGGTAAATCAACTTATCAGTATGTTCTAACTAAACATTGTTTATGTATTTTTGTTATGCTTCAAATCGAATGCTTTGGCTCTTTTGTGAGTTTTGATATTATACTACATTTTCAGGAAATGACAGGAAGAAATACATACAGGCGAGCTAAGAAGGTTGTTTCAAGAGGCGGGTCTAGTAGAGGATCTGAAACCCCTTCTACTCCAATTCACCCAGATTCTACTTGTGACCAAAGTTAAGAGGAGAATGAGTTCAACGGCACTCAACAATCACCACGTCATTCTACTTGTGAGCAGGTTTAGACTCCAAATTATGGGATATTGCTCATAGGTTTGATTTTAATCTTTTCTATGAATAAGTACAAGTAACAGTGTAATTATTCTTATGAAATGTGTTATGCACAGATGAAGCAAGGTGTACCTGTACGTCATAGGGGGTACACCACATGCATTGACGTACAAAAGATGCCGCCAGGTACACGTGGTCATATATAGGTGAATGAGAATAATGTGCCAAGCAATATTTCAGTGTTTGTCCTATTATGATCATATCTAGGTGTCATTGCTAGAGATCCTGTACTGGCACCCTTATCCTTTCTAGATTGGAGAAATAAGGGTCTGAAGCCCTTTAAGAAAATAATGTTAGCTGAAGTGGAGGTAAGTAAAATATTAAATAAATTTTCAATATTAAGGTTTATGCTGTGATTAAGAAAATATTTGTTTATATTGCAGTCAAAGTTTGCATTTCCTGGACATATACGTCACTGGATTCTTAAATCTCTTGGAGTTAAGTGGCGAAACCATTAGACTAATTTAAAAGCTAAGCATTGGGACAACCGTCCTATCGAGGAAATTATGGAGTCTATTCCAGTTGGTGTAGATGCAACACAATGGTGTCATCTAGTCACCCAGTGGTCATAATCGAAAGACAAGGTTAGTACAATCATTATATTTAATTAAAATTTTCATAACAAATCAACATAGAGTTAGATTCATATGTAACAGGAGAGGGCTGCCATAAATGCTGCAAATGCAAAGAAATAGACTTGTCCTCACACTATGGGGCGTGTGAGTTTTGTTCGAAGGCAACAAGAGATGGTATATATTTAAATTTATATAAATTTTATGTTCAAATTTATTAACTAATTGCCTAATGATGAAATTTGTTGATATAGGCTATCAAGGATAGATTATTATTATGGAGAGTTAACAACAGATTGCGTAAAGATGGCACCTGGTCATCTGAAGATGCTAAACAGAGATGGGTAATTTTAGTCTAGATATAATTTTTTTATATGTAATTCATTATTATTTTTTGTTTATTTAAAAAAAATAACTAAATTTATTATAACATAGATACAAGCTTGCGAGCTTTTGTAACTACCTTAAACCATCGGTACATAACCGTGCGGTCATAGACCGACGGTACCCCGGCAATACACCCCCCCAATACCCCCCGGCTTTTTTTCAAATACTGGCGGTTTTATAGCCGACTAAGGATGGACTTACACCAGAGGATGGGAATGTGAAGGTTAATGAAAGGGTGTTTAGTATGGTAATGGGACCTGAACACCCAGGCAGAGTTAGAACCCAAGGTTTTGGTGTCACACCTACACGATATTTCCTTCATAACACAAATGATGGCATGAGTAGTTGTGGAAGCAATTTAAGTCAAATAGAAAACTCAAAGAGGAGGTCAACATTACGTACTGAAACAAGGCAATTCATGCAAGAAATTCGAATGCAACATCCACCTCAAGGAAGCTCACAAATGGTATGTAAAATTTCACATTCTAATTTTAATGTTGGTTATTTGAATACTAATACTTTACAATCTTCTTATAATTTATAGGGTGGAAATGAAACTTCTTCTGAAAGATGATGTTATAGAAGAAAGAGAATGTCGTTTTGTAGATAACCCATGTTTGTGCAAATTGTTTTGAATTGCATCTTGGTATGAAAGTCTACTGTATTTTGGGATGTTGCTTAAAATTATGATATTATAGATTACCATATATGAATGATGAATGCCCTACTCTTTTTGGGATTATCTAGTTTTACCATATATGAATGATGAATTTTTACTTTTACTGAATTCTGTTTGCTCTTAGGGGCTATTTGGTGTTGTTGCTCTATTTAGTCTTTAGGTGATTTGTTCATGAGTTAAACTTTAGGTGATTTGATGTAGAAGGCTTGATGTTGTTGCTCTATGTTGTCTTTAGGTGATTTGTTCAGGAGTTTCTAGGTTGCTTTCTTTTTTTAAAAAGAACAGCAAAATTTCATAAGTTATTAATCATTAGCATAGCATTATCACACAGGCTCAGACATGCACAAAAGAAAGTACATAGAGGTGCAATGCTATATTGTTTTTATTTTTAATTTGTTGGAATTTTTTAGAGTGATCAAAGTACAAGTTTTCATAAAAAAATTAAAAAGATACAGGGTCAAGCTCTTTATAGAAAGGTGGCTTTGTAAATCAGCCATGACGGCAGAAATGGCAAAGGGATGGCTGCAAGTGATTAATATGTCATCCAAATAAATGAGTTGGTGGATGTGAGTATTGCCATTGGAATAAATTAATAGTGAGGGATTTGCTTTGCTGAACCTAAATCCACGACTCGGAAGATAGTTAGAGAAGGTAAGAAACCATGGTCTGGTTCTTGTAATGCCAATCCACGAAATTTTAGTGGAAGGGTTTCCTGCAGCTCATGGTATACAGTTTCTCTCAGGATTTTGTTGTTTGTTGTATGATATATTGATACTGCGATCCTATCCACTTCCAGGAATAAATAGACTATGATATTAAGGATAAGATATGTTTATAAAGATTTAATTAAATGTATATAATTTTCACTCAATAAATTTTAGATTTCAATTTGCAATATTGTGAATGCAATTTGGATATGTGATTCCTTTTGAGTCTAGTATAAGTGTTGATTGACAAGAATATAACCAAGGGTTGCATTCTGATAAAAAATTTTCAATGTATTTGATTTTGACTTATTATTGTTGTTATGTTTAGTAATTTTTTTTCCCACCCTACTCATGATTTTGAAGGCTAAATGCTACTGATGATACTGATGATTGCAGAAAAATTAAGGACCCTTGAAAATAATTTTTTTGCTACAGTGTGTAGACATTCAAGTTTTGAAATTTTTTAAAAAAAAAAATTGATCTTTTGTGGCGGTTTTAACCGGTACGAGGCACCAGATTTGTGCCGGTTAAAAGTGCCACAATTATAAAAACATGTTCAGATTGGACGAATCTGCATCTGTTTTAACTAACACAAATATGGTTATTTGTAGCGGTTATAACCACTACAAAATCAAGCGATTCGCAACTGCTACCCCATCGGACGTAAAACCGCTATGGAATTTCGTTGCAGCGTATAGTAATTACAACGTATTTGTAGCAGTTTTAGAACCGGTGCAAAGAAATTTGTGGTGGTTAAAACCACCATGATAGCTCAAAACTCTATGAAATTGTTTACACCATTTACATAATCACTGCTCCACTTGGCTTTTGTAATCCAACTCTTATCCATATTAAGTGAAAAATGAGTTTCCAAGTCACTGCTAAGAATAAAGATTCATTAGGTCAGTAAAAAATTAATTCATAAATCACTATAGTCTCTATTTATTGTTATCTTGAAGGAATTATGAATTTCAAATGGCATTAGCATATCTATGCTTTATTTTTTGGGTGCTTGTAGCATGATTCACTATCTAACAACAGAGGCGAACAAGTCGGATGACATGTTAGACCATGCTGGTATGACAATATAACAAGTTTGATTAACTTTGACTTCATATGTTTTCCTTGCTTCAATTTTAAATATTATTTGGTTGTGTATGGGGACCTACTTGTTCATATTTTGATATTTAAATGGAAGAGCAAGCTCAGCTCTACTATTTTAGGTAGTTGGTTTGTCTGCCTTTTAGTTCATTTGAAGCCTTGAAAGAAGAGTGGAGCTTTGTTCGTGGTTCCCAAAAAAAAAAAAATCCCTTTATCATTATGTTCTAAAATTACTATTTTTGCACAAAAACAGTTCTAAATCCCTTAATAAATAATCATCCAATATGCCTAGCTATGTTACAGAAGTTTATAAAGCGTTTATATTTGATGAACTGCTTTACAAATCCATAAAATCAACATATCTTTGCCATATTTTCTGATATCATATTAGATTAAAGAAGTTCAGCTTGTCTGAGAGTTAACGTGATCGATCAATATGATTGATCACATATTTTATATTCTTATTAATATAAATAATATTAAAACTATATTGATATCTGTGTTGATATCAAAATCCTTTTCTCTTTTTAAAACATCTATTAGTTATGGTTGCTGCAACTTCACCAACCCCTATGCTTTATTTATTTATTTTATTCGTGCTTTTTTATTACTATTATTCCTTATTATTACAATATAACCCCGAAAGATCAGTTTTATGTTAGTTACCTAGTATTAATCTTCAGTAATTATTTATACCACCCTTTTAAATATTAGAGTATTTATGATTGCCTCAACAACCCTAGATATGTCCTTGTCTCTTTGGATAGATTGATACGCCATTGTCTATTTAATATATAAAAACAAATTAATAATTTAATATATTATCTTATATTTCTTAAGATGCTTAACAATATTCTTTGTCTCTATCTGATAATGAACAACCCCATTTTGTCTAGTCAGAAGGTTTGCCACATGTAGAATAGGATCAAAAGTTTGAAATTATGCATGGAATACTGCATTAGACGACCAACTTTAGCACTAATTACAGTGAATCTTTCTTTATTTTTCTTGTGGAATGAGAAAGAAAATCTAATCAGTAAGGCTGAATATCATGCATATGAGATGTTGAACATAGAAATAATATTTAAGATACCAATCCACTACTCAAACCAAGATCCAATTTCCATACAACTATAGAATAAAACATGAAATCATGTAAATCCGAATTATTAATGGATAAAAAGTAAACACTTGCATGTACAAACTCTAAAGTATAGAAAAGTATCACTCTATGTGATTGTTGTAGGAAACATGGTAATTTATTTGCAGAAAAAAAAAACATCCAAATGTAAAAATAACAAATAAAAACAAAAGATCCGAATGGAAGTAATAAATTTTAATTTAGAACCATCTCTGTTTATATTTCGAAATTCCCCTAAAAACATTCTTCAAACAGGGTCAAACTTAGCAAAGGATGTAAAAAAGGTCGGAGCTTAGAAGTGGCCTTGACTAGTTCCTCCCACAAAATTTGGCTCGTTTGTAGCTAGATAGCATAATAAATATAGGAATATTCTCTGAGAGCATTCTCTATGGTAGATTAAATTTTATTTCATGAGGTTTTTCCCAAGGTTTGATCCTATCTTACAAAGGTCATTTTTAAAAAAATTCATATGGTATAGCAACAATAATAAAATAAAGAGAAAAAACAGTTTTGATTTCATCTTCCTCTATTAACATAATTTGTGATCCATCCATTCTGTTGAATGTTGATCCTTCCTGATTTTAGGGATTACATTAACAAAATAAGTAGAAAAATGATAAGAAGAAGAAGAGGAGGAAGAAGCAGAGGAGACTCACAATGAAGTCAGTCGGATGTGTCGTCGTGTGAGTAGAATACCGAGCAAAATGCGAGCGGGATGTGCGGTTTGATTGATCCGCTTGAGTCGTGTGCAGGAGGGAGAAGAGGGATTGGAGACGAACACTCGAATGGTCCGCTTGAGTCGCACACAGGAAGGAGAAGAGGGATCGGAGATGAACCCTCGAATGCTCCTGTTGAGTCGCGCGCAGGAAGGAGAAAGCTAGGGATTGGAGACGAATCATGAAGTTTAGCTTCGCGCACATATATTGGAAATTAGAGCTTTAGCGAGATGTTAAATGAGGTATTATTCGCATTGGTTAAAACCAGTGCTAATTGCACCGGTTTAAAACCGGTGCTAAAAGAGATTTTTAGAAGCGATTATAATACCGCTCCTAACAACTGGTGCGAAAAATCTAACTTTCTAGTATTGTATATATGCTCACTTAGTACATGTCGGTTTCTCAGTGGCAGTTTTAATTTCTTTCTTAATTTTATTCATGACCTTGAATTAATCTTCAAAGAGATAAATTTTATTTTCAATTTATGATTCTTTTGTAAGAGATTGGTACATAAGGCTTCATTTGGAACAGTTTTTTTATAGTTTTCATAAGTTATTTTTAGAATAATTTTTTTTTAAATGGTGAAAATATAATGACCAAAAACTATTCCAAATGAAGCTTAAATGAGTTGCATATATACTGACTCATTTTTTATGAAGTTTAACCCCACGTGCACATATTGTATGTTGATATAATTTCAAATATTAATCATAACTATCAAAAGTTAATTATTTTTTTGGAAATTTTATAAATTTATTTACTTATAAAATTAATGTTCAGTCCGAATTAATATGAACTTATGATTCTATTATTTTAAAGAGAATTTTTTTATTTTTTTTATTTTTTTAAGTTTTTTTTTTTTTTTTTGAATCAATAATAACTATTACTCTCAAAATAATCTCCTTCTATATATTATAATATTATAAAGAAATACTGAAAAATATCTTACAAGTTAATAAAATGCTTAAAAAGATTAACTTTAATTTTAAAATTTTTTCATTTGAATATTTTAAATATTAACAAGATTTGTTCTAAAAATAATTATCATTTTCCTATTTTTGCAAGTTTAATTTTCAAATCCATGCATGTGACAGATACATCATTAAATAGTATTGTTTTTAATAAAACATACATGTGCATATCTTCTATAATGGAAAATTAATAACTGTTAATTATAAATTAATTTAGAAACTTCAGTAAATTTACTTTTCTTTCTAAATAAATTGTTCTAAACGCTCAAATAGAGATTCAATTCATTTCATACTTTCCATTCTCTCTATAATTTTCACATGCATGCATGCATGCCACTCCACACTACTCCATTAAATGGAAAAATTATTCTGTGCGAATACGTCATCTGCAGGCGAATCAGAACGCGCTGCATCACTTTTTTGTTGTAAACCGTGGTTGTGTACCGGGTGATGTGACACATTCTGATTCGCCTCGAGACGGTCCAATGTTCACACAGAATAATGACAGCATGTGAACTCTTATGCTATAAAATAATTATCTTCCAAACTGTATATCCTCGATCTCCATTATATATACAAACGACCTCCAATGTGTGTTGTAATGAAATAAGATGGAATTGCCGCCTTGGACTCAACGAGTGGCTAATGATTACCATGCAGTTGGGCTCACTTTTTTAACGGTGAAGACATTAGATTCTACTGACGTTTCAGAGGAACATGCCCGCATCAGAATCCCAGAACTTCTGGCCAATGATATGCTCCGTATTTACCTTCCTCTAAAGGAGAGAGCAATAGTAGACAGCACAGAGGAAGATGGCCCTATAGGCATGTTAAATGATGGTTTGAATGTGCTTGTCTTCGTCCCCGGGATGAGGTTCGAGCTGAAACTAACAAGTTGGGATGTATGTGACATCGTCACCAACATTAAAGGATCAGACTGGCCGAGATGTGTTGAATACCTCAAACTCAAAGCAGGAGAAAAGGTAGCCATTTGGATATTCCGAAGCCAGGAAAATAGCGATAAAAAAGACATGCCTTGCTTCATTTTTCATAAGCTCTAATGCTGTGCGTTTCAGAGCTACTTAGGTGAATCTTTCATTGATTTGTGAAGAATAAGCTTATTATAGGAAGCATTTGTTATTTTACTAGAATAATATGTTTCAAAATGTTTTTGGGTTTGTTAAGAGCTCATGTAATGAGTCACTTGTATTTGAGCTAAAATAGGTTGCAAGATCTTTATTGTTTAGTTAAATTACTAAATGGAACTATTGCGTGCCAGAACATTCAAGAGTGGTAGAGTGCTAGAGTGTTTAACGTCTTAGTTTTAAATGAAGATTCAACATGCATACGGATAAAAAAGAGAAGAGTGCAAGAGTTATAAAAACACTTGAATTTTTACATGGAAAACTTGAAAAGGGAAAAAAATCACCGGGCTTGGCCCTAATGAAATAAATCCATTGGTGTTTATTTACAAAGGATGCCCTTCTGTAGAAGAAGACGTACATTAGCATAACATAGCAAATATAGATCGTATAGAGCAAAGTGTATGTTTGGGGTTGGAAATTCAATGGCATGAGAGATGTTCTCAAGAGAACGTTAGTTTGTTTGTTTGGTCGGTTGGACCATAGTCGGACGATAGTGGTTATGGACTATAATCAGGCGAATGAGGATAGAGGCACCATACTCCATGAAGGAAGGAGGCCAAAAGGACTGAAAGCGGTCAAAGTGATTGTAGAGAAAACAAAATTATGAATTAGGTATAAAATATATGTTTATAATGCTTATAAGAAATTTTATAACAATTATTCAGTACAAGACAAATGCTTTGTAAACAAAATAATACAAAACTATTATTTTTCTTCAAAGATAATTTTGATATATTTTTTTTATGAATGATTCGTTTATTTATATTTTAAATTTATTATAATTTTGTTAATTAATAATTTTAAACAAACTTATATGTTTAAATTAGGTTAAATTTTTACCATAACAATGAAGATTTTTTATTTCTGAAAGAATATATATATAAGAAATTGAGATAAATGAATTTTTTTAAAAAAAAATCTTGAGGAACTTCTATTTCTTAAAAAACGTCAATGACTAGTTACTTCGACTATTTATTTCTAGAATTAGGAGTTTGAACATTATAAACTTAATTTAAATTGATTTTTTTATCCCTTATAAAGGGTTTTCTAAACGTAATACATTAACTGAAAAGCGAAGAACAAAAACCGAAGGAAAAACAATAATCCAAATTCACTTACAACTAATTTGCAGCAAAGCCATATTATGGTAACATTCTTCAATTCCCCTTTTCGGTTTTTTTTTTTCAAGTTCTCTCGGACGATGCTATCACCTTCTCCTTGATTTTCCACATTTGATTATTTTGGATGGCGGTTAATCAAGTGTGCCTGAGGGATCCTGGCTTCCTCAACGACAAATCAAACTCTTGATCTTCTGTTGATGCTCTAGCTGGTTCATCTTTGGTCCCATTCTCGGATCTGAAATCCAATATTTTTCGTGGTTTGCCATCTCTTTGGATATCCGAAGATGAGATTTTGGGTCTTGCAGCCCCTTTTCAAATTTCCTTGGTCGGTAAATTTCCGAGCCTCACCATGTTAAGATAATTCAGTATATAATTATGATTTAAGAGTTTAAAGATAATATTTTTTATAATAAAAAATTAATTTAATTTTTAATTCCTAATAAATTTAACCATGTTCCTAAATTTTAATTTTGAAGCTAAAATTTATTTTTCCTTCAAAATTAAAATTTCTATAACAAATGGTTAAATATATATTCATCCTTGCCTTCTTCTATCAGTATAGCTATTCAAGTTCACTTCATTTTCGCTAACATAGTTACAGTCTGGGGCAATTCTAGGGTTCCCTTCCTTCCTCCTGCTATCTTACGCCTCGCATCCTCTCCGGCGGTGCAATCGTGTGTCCTTTTTCCTTTTTTCCCTCTGCTGGTGTTCGTTTTGGCTTTCGCCCTATTAGGGCTTCGCTGCTATGGCGGGGGCTTCATCCTCAATGCCTTGGAGGAATGTCACCACCTAGGTTCAAGACACAAATAAGGGTTTTTTTAGCTTGGATTCGGAGGTTCCTACTCCTCCACAATCATGTTCCTATAAAGATGTTCTCTCCAGTTCTTCGGCAGATGATACCCTACCTTCTCTATCTCATTCTACTTTTAATGGTGTGCCGGCTATTATGCTTTCTGATGATGAAGTTCTAAAACTTGCTTTGCCTTTTCGATTCACTCTAGTTGGTAAATTTGGCCTCCGACGGCCTAATCTTGATGCGATACGTGCTTTTTTTGGTAATCTTAAGTTGTCAGCTTTTTATTCGACTGGTCTTTTAGATTTTAAACATGTTGCGATTCAGCTATCCAACGATCTTGACTATATTCGTGTGTTTTCCCATAGATCTTAATTCATACTTAACTATCAAATGTGTATTTTGAAGTGGACGCCTTTTTTTGATGTGAAAGAAGAGTCCTCTATTATGCCTATTTGGATTTCTTTTCCAACTGTTAGACTTCATTTGTTTAACGCTAAAGTTTTGCATGCTTTTGGATCGATTTTTGGCCACCCTTTGCAAATGAACCAAGTGACTGTTTCAAGAACCCGTCCGTCTGTGCCTAAGGTTTTAATTGAAGTTGACATAACTAAGAAACATGCTATGGAAGTTTGGGTTGGATCTAAAGCTTTTGGTTATTTACAAAAGGTGGATTTTGAAAAAGTTCATAATTTATGTAATCATTGTAAAACTCATGGTCATGCAGTTTCTGATTGTTTCAAATTATATCCGGAGCTTAAAAAAGTTTCCAACAACTCAATTGGAAAGGTGGTCACTACAGTTACTTCTAACGGGAAGGTTGATGTCCTGATTCCTTTGAATCAGGATGATACCCCTTCCACTGTTGAGAAGGTTGGAAATGATTTTATCATTACTTCAGATAATGTTATGGTTTTGGATAATACTCTTAGCAATTCACGTGAGAAAGTGTTTCCTAATGATAAACCTATTGAGGAAGGTGAAAAGGTTCCTAATATTTTCATTTCTATTGATTCCATGCTTCAAAATGAAGACAACCCCACATTCTTTCTTAATGTGGATACTAATGATAAGAGAAAGGATAGTGTGGAGGATTGTGAAGAAGGGGAATTTATCCCTAGTAAAAATCCTGGCCCTCTTGATGCGGTTCATATTGATAATAAGGAGAATGGGAATTGTCCCAATATTGCCTCTTCGTCTGCTCATTTTGATAGTGGTTCTAAAACTAATGAGGAGGAAGGAGCCTATAAGGGTCAAAAGAAAAAAAAAAAAAGAAAAATGATAAAGTTCCTTTACCTAATACACCTCGTTCTACTAGGACTCAAGCTATTACTAAAAATTCCAATGATTAAAGCCCTTATTTGGAATGTGAGGGGGATTGGGGGGTTTGACTCTAAGGCCCATGTTAGGAACTGATGTCGTGTACACAACATTCATCTTTTGGTCTAAATTGAACCTTTAATCTCTTCTGATAAAATTGCTACTACTACCTCTCGTTTGGGTTTTAACATGAGCTTTGCTAATTGTTCTAATAAAATTTGAATTTTGTGGAAGAGTCACTTCAACATCACTGTTATTTCTTATTTTCACCAAGTTGTTCATGTGCAAATTTCTTATTCCAATTTCATTTTTAATGCCTCTTTTGTATATGATACTTATACTAGAATGGGTTAGCTCCCTCTTTGAGATCTTTTATCATATTTTGGTCATAATTCTAATGGTCCTTGGTGTGTGGGTGGTGACTTTAAAATTATCTCTAGTGCTAATGAAAGGATAAGGGGTAACCCCCCTAATGTGAATGCTATGGATGATTTAAATCACATGCTTTCTAATTGCAACTTATTTGATATTAGTTTTTATGGTAGTGCTTTTACTTGGAATAGATCTTTGATGTGGCAAAGACTTGACAGAATTCTCTTTAATAATGATTGGATAAGAGATTTTCCTTTAACTTAAGTTCAGCACTTGAGCAGAACTTTATCTGACCATGCACCTCTTCTTTTGACCATTTCTGGCAATAAAATTAATGCTTCTTTGGCCTTTAGATTTCAAAACATGTGGATTTCTCATTCTAATTTTTTAAATGTGGTTTCTAATAATTGGCAATCCATTATCTCTCCTGACAATAATATTAAAGGCATGGCTCGCCTCTAGGCTAAGTTGAGTAGATTGAAACAATTTCTTAGATGGTGGAATAAACATGTTTTCAAAAATATTTTTGCTAATATTAAGGAAGCTGAAGATCAGGTTTTGGAGTTGGACAAGCTGTTTTTGGATAATCCTATTGGTGATAATCTTTCCAATCTTGATAAAGCTAAAATTCATCTTTTTTAATTGCAAAATCAGGAAGAAATTTTTTGGAAACAAACGGCTTCTACTACTATGATTTTGGAAGGGGATAGAAACACTTCTTTTTTCCATGATCTAGCTAATAAAAATAGAATTAGTAGTCATATTCACAAAATGGTTGACAACCATGATTGTGTTTATGATACTGATGAGTTAATTGTTAGTTTTTGGTGTGGATTATTTTAAAGGGGTTTTTAATAGTTCTACTTTAACCATTCCTATTACAAATTCTAATGTGATCCCTAATGTTATTGGTGAGGAAGACAATCATTTACTAACTCAAGCCCCTACAAAGGACGAAGTTTGGAGCACTGTTAAAAATATGAATGGCGATTCTATTGCTGACCCAGATGGTTTTACTACCAAATTTTTTATTAAAACTTGGGATATTATTAAAGTTGATGTGGTTGAAGTTGTGAATGACTTTTTTAATGGCAACCCTTACCCTAAATTCTTTTCTTCCACAAATATTGTGCTTATTCCCAAAAAAAAGACTCTACTACGTACTAGAATGATTTTAGACTTATTAGTCTTTATACTTTCTTTAACAAACTTGTGGCTAAAATCATTGCTTCTAGATTAATGCACATCTTGTCGAGAATCATCTCCTTCAACCAAACTTGGTTTGTGAAAGGCAGGAGCATATTTGATAACATTTTACTGGCTCAAGAGATGGTTCATGATATTAATGCCAAAGGTATTGGACATAACCTTATTTTTAAAGTTGATATTACTAAGGCTTATAATAATTTGAACAGGTAATTTCTTTACAAAGTGTTATTTCTGTTTGGTTTTAATCAGTCTTTTATCAAGCTTATTAAGAATAGTATTGAAAACTGTTTCTTTTCTATTATCATTAATGGTTGTAACCATTGTTTTTTTTAAATATGAGCATGGGCTAAGATAAGGGGATCCATTGTCTCCTTCTCTGTTTATTATTGCCATGGAATACCTCTCCAAAGGTCTTGAGGATCTTTATAGAAGGTATCCTAACCTCTTTTTTCGTATTGCTCGTGGTATTCCTATTACTCATCTCAGTTTTGCTGATGACTTTATTATTTTCTCGAATGCCTCTATTTAAAATGTTAAAATTCTTATTCATTTTCTATCCCATTTCTAGAATATTAGTGGTTTATCTACTAATAGGGATAAGAGTAATTTCATTACTGACAAATCTGTGAATCACACCAGAATGAGTAAGATTAAAAGAGTGTGCGGCTTTAATTCTTCTTTGCTTCCTATTAAGTATTTAGGCACCCTCTATTTAAAGGTAGGAAAAAAATCATTTGTTTGACATTATTTTCACTATCTTCCAAAGGAAACTTCTTAATTGGTCATCTAGTTTCCTTTCTTTTGGGGGAAGGTTGGTTTTGATAAAAAGTGTCTTAAGTTCTATTCTTATATTTATTTTTCACACTCTATAACCTTCCTCCACGGTTTGTACTAGAATGGAAAGAATGATCAATAAGTTTTTTTGGGAGCTAAAAACAACAAGTCTTATATCAATTGGATGACTTGGAGCAAAGTTTATGGGGTTTATAATGATGGCTCTTTGTGTTGCAAGACTATCCTTGACACTGTGCATGCTTTTTCTCATAAATTATGATTTGCTTTCAGATCTAATAACAGTTTATGGGCCCAATTTACAAATGTTAAATATTATAAAGATCTTAATCCTTTGGTTTGTCACTATAAATCTTCTGATTCTTTTATTTGGAAAAGGCTTTGCAATATCAAATGGGAGGCTGAACAGTATATCTAATGGGGCCTTGACAAAGGTGATGTTTCTTTTTGGTAAGACAATTGGTTGGGTACGTCTTCTATTGATAGTTATCTTAATACCCATACTATTGAAAATTCTAGAGTTAAATCTTTCATTCAAAATGGTGATTGGAACATTAACAAACTCTTGGAGGTTGTTCTGAATGACATTGTTGAGAAAATTGTACAAATTCCTTTACATTTACAGTACAAAGATAAAATTCTTTTCAATTTATCCTCTTCTGGTAACTTCAGTATTAAAAAGGTGTGGGAGGCTATTAAATTTAAAGGTGAGTTTCTCAAAACTTTGCTTCTCTTTGGCATAATAATATTCCATTATCCTACTCTATATTAACATGGAGATGTCTTAAAGGCTATTTGCCTGTGGATAATCTTTTATGGAAAAAAGGTTTCATCTTTGCTTCTAAATATTAATGTTGCTTTAATATTGAAAGTAGTAAGCATGTGTTTATTAATGGTGTGATTGCTCAAAAGGTTTGGAACCATTTCTTTAATCTTGCTGATATTGATTTCTTTAATGCTAATTGTGATGTTGCTGATATTCGTAAATTATGGTTTTCTAAAGACAAAGGTCATATCCATACTTTACTTCCTATTTTGATTATTTAGTACCTTTGGAAGGACATGAATGATTCTAATTATAATGAGATCAAGATGGTTGCTAACCAAATCATTACCAATGTTAGAAATAAAATTCTACAGTTGCATTATGTCAATCTTATTTCGATAAAAAAATTAAATAATTGTTGTTAGTTAGCTACTCATTTTGGTTTTAATAGTGATAGTGGCTCTTTCGATAAATGTGATCGTGTTGTGAGATGGCTTAAACCCACTTTCCCTTATGTTAAACTTAACTCGGATGGGTCGGTTGGTGCTACTGCTGCTAGTATGGGTGGCATCATCCATAACCATAATGGTAGTCCTATTGCTGCTTTTTCTGGCCCTTTGAATTTCTGTTTTGTCATTACTGCTAAAATTTTGGGCTTATCTCATGGTTTAAACATTTGTTTGAGATTGGGTTTGGATAATGTGGTCATTGAGGTTGATGTTAAACTCTTAATTCATATTATTACTGATGATAATGCTGGTAATCCTCATGATTTTTACACTACTAGAAAAATCAAGATGTCCCTATCTAAGCTTAATTACTCTATTTCTCATATATAGATCATGAAGGTAATGCTTGTGCGGAACTGTTGGCAAAATATGGTTGTCAACTTGATACTTATCATGAACTTACTGTGTGTAATATGCCTTCTCCTCTTAAAGGGCTTATTACTCTAGATAAAGGTGGGATTCCTTACCTTCGACATGCTTGATTGCCTTGTCTAGGTGTTTCTGCCATTTTTTAACAGTTTGTGTGGTCTTCCCTATTTCTGTTTTTGGAAGTCTGGGAGTTTATACTATTTTTCCATATCTATTGGTTTGTTGTGGCTGTTAAGTGAATTTTCTTTTCTGGTTTGGGGGTTGTCTGGGGGTGTGTTAGGGAGCGGGTTTATGTGGGCTACTGTATTATGGTGTCTCTTTCAGCTGCAGGTGGTTTCCAATCATAGGTTGCTGGTGAGCTTTTTGGATATGTATTTTTCTTACCCCCCCTAATATCTATTTTAATGGTGATAATTTGGTGATTGTTTATGAGCCGTTCCCTATTTTTAGTAATGTCGGGTTACCTATGAGAATTTTTACGATTACTACTGTCTCTGTTATGCCTGCTGCTCTCATCCAGGTTATCAACTTAAATGTTTGGGGAATTACCTATATGAGACTTTTCTTTCTTTACCTGCTTGGCTTTTTGCTTTTGTTTTGTGGTAACTCGGTAACCGGCAACCTTATTTCCTTTTCCAATTGGTTGAATATTTACTGCTTACAATTCTGCTGCCTTATTAACCTTTTGTTTTGGAGTATTTCTTACATGCATAAATTCTCTTCAGATTTTTGGCCTTACAAATTTTGCAAGAAATTCATGACTCTTACTTTTCAAAGGTCTTTGAGGTTTGCTTATTTTTTTTTGCAGGAAGACTGAGATGAACGTGATTATTATGCTCTTCCTTTTTTGGGTTCTATCTATTTGTAGCTCTAGAATGTGCTTAGGTTTTTTTTTTAATTCTTAGAAAAAGGAACCACCAGCTCTTAGGTTTTATTTTGTTTTCTCTTGTAGCTCTTCTGAGCATTAGTGAGCTGGAGGTTCCTTCTAAAGACCTTGTAACCTTTTTTTTGGATATTAAAGCATAGACCCCTCCAAGTGTTTTAACTAAAAAAAAAAGCTCACTTCATTTGAATATTTTAAATTTTAACAGTATCTCATCTAGGTAAAAGTTACCATTATTTTTATAATGTATCTATATAATTTTCACATATTTTCAAGTTAAAATTATATAATTTTATTTGATAATAGTTATCGTTTTCCTGAAATATGCACATATATGCTCTAGAGTATTTATGCAATAACAAGAACTATTGTCATTGATTATTGATTAGAAATTAATTTGAGGTGGTTCCTAAATTTTCCCTTCTTAATAAAATATTCTAAACGCTTTAATGGAGATTCTTCCTTTCCATTTCTCGTTGTGTACTTATAAATGCTCTATGCATTTGAACTTTTAGGATTAAGTAGCTTTATCTGGGAAATAATTATCATTTTCCTACTTATCTCTGTAAATTTTATATGCATGCATGCCACTCCACTCCAATAAGCAACAATCATTTTATAAAAGAAAAAAAATCGTTTTACTAATTTGATCAAGAATCTTGCTCACTTCCTAATTTGTATCTTAAAAAATTAAGAAGACATTAATGGAGACCCATGCATTGTCGCCTTGCGCTAAAAGTATGACTACTGATAACTATGCACATAATAGGAAAATCGTGTAATATTGGCGGCCCAAATCCACCGAAAATTATAAAATTCAGCCGGAAGATGTGCATTTCTGGTGAATTTTTAGTGGAAATGTAGTCGGTGGTAAAATGCTTGTCGAAAACCTTATTCCGACGGATTATTTCTGCCAGAATTATTTTCATTGGATTTATTGATGGAATTTGAGTGAAATATAGAAGCAATATTCGTCGTTTATGAGTCACTATTACCGATAATTTATTTGCCAGAAATTCTGACGAAAAAATTTAGCCAAAAGTTCCAGCGGATAACTTGTCGGAAAGTCTGTCGAACACGGACCGACAAAAATTTCCGACAGTTTATCCGTCGGAGCTTCCAGAGGAATTTTCTGTTAGAAATATAATACATTTTTGTCATATCTCCAATTACGTCGGAAACCTATAGTGAAAACAAAAAAATATAGCTCTCCTCTTATGTTTTTAACAACACAACAAACCTGTATAAAAATATACAAATATCATATTCATTTAAATATTGAACATAAAGACATGCATGTGATAATAGATTTGATAATTTCAAGTTTATTGAATATTCATCAAACTGTTTAAATTAAATATGAAGTTCATTCTTTACATAATTAAAAACGGACAATAAAATAAGCAAACATACCAATGAAATGCCCAACATTTAAATGAAATGTCGAGTAATAACAAAAAAAATATCTAAGCGGAATCAATCTCCTTCTCTGCTGATGCATCCTTCTTTCTACTAAATTGCCCCTTCAATTTCTATTACTCATCCAATAATTGAATTTGCTACATCTTCATATGTATCTACATCTGCATGTTAGATTGTGATTTCACTACTTGCTCTAGCTCAATTGTATGGACTGCTACCTGTTGGCTATATAATGACTCCCAGCTACTTGCTGAGAAGCTGGAGCCACTAGAGGTTTTCCTCTTATATGTGTAGGCTTGCGAGCCTAAACTAATAAACCCGACCCTTCTGCATTCATCCTATAGCCTACGACCAAGTGCAGTAGTCAGCTATTTCAAATGAAGCTTAAATGTTTTTTTTTTTTTTTTTGGAGAAACCCACATAGGGGCCTACGCATTAATTAAATTAAAAAAGTACATAGTCCTTAAGGGGACCTCAAAATCACTAATGCTGAAAGAGCTACAAAAATTAAGAAAAAAGAAACCTAGGAGCCCGAGTTCCCCACTAGAATTTAGTACAATAATCCCTAAGTACATGCTACGGTGCTTAAGGAGAAGCACCCAAAAAGAAGGATCTATCAAAAAACAACCAAAATGCTCCCAGCTTCCAATCTTCTTGAAAACCTTGCTATCATCCTCCCACAAAAAAACCTGCATAAACAACTAATAGGCAAGAGAAATAAAATGGTAATTAAAGCAGAAAAAATTCCTAAGCTTGATCTTAGGAAAACCCAAAGAAAGATACAATCGAACAAATAGAATTGAAGCCACCCCCAATCCAAAAAAGAACAAATACCATAACTGAAATTCACCCAAAAATGATACATTCCAAATCTCTCATCATGAATAGCATACCAGACGTTACATTCAACCAGCAGTGCAAAAACGAAGCTTAAATGTGTTGCATATACAATGACTCTTTTTTTTTTAATGAAGTTTAACCCCACGTGCACAAATTGTACGTTAACATAATTTCAAATATTAATCATAACTATCAAAAGTTAATTATTTTTTGTAATTTTTATAAATTTATTTACTTATAAAATTAAAGTTAAGGCCGAATTAATATGTACTTATGATTCTATTATTTTAAAGAGAATATTACTATTGAATCAATAATAACTATTACTCTCAAAATAATCTTCTTTTATATATTATAATATTATAACGAAATAGTGAAAAATATCTTACAAACTAAGAAAGTACTTAAAAAGATTAACTTGAAATTTAAAATTTCTTCATTTGAATATTTTAAATATTAACAAGATTCGTTCTAAAAATAATTCTCATTTTCCTATTTTTGCATGTATAATTTTCAAATCCATGCATGTGACAGATACATCATTAAATTGTTTTGTTTTAAATAAAATATACATAATCATATCTTCTATAATGGAAAATTAATAACTGTTAATTATAAATTAATTTAGAAAGTTCAGTAAATTTTCTTTTCTTTCTATATTAAATGTTCTAAACGCTCAAATAGAGATTCAATTCATTTCATCCTTTCAATTCTCTCTATAATTTTAAAATGCATGCATGCATGCCACTCCACACTACTCCATTAAATGGACAAATTATTCTATGTGAATATGCCATCTGGAGGCGAATCAGAACGCGCCACTTCACTTTTTTGTTGTATGCCGCGTCTATGTACCGTTGTGTACCGGGAAACGTGGCACGTCCTGATTCGCCTCTAAGCGATCCAGTATTTGCACAGAATAATGAGATCATGAACTCTTATACTGGAAGATAATTATCTTATGAACTGTATCTCCTCGATCTCCATCATATATACAAATGGCCTCCAATGTGTGTTGTAATGAATTAAGATGGAAATACTTGATGCCCCAAAATTGCCTCCATGGACGCAACGAGTGGCTAATGATTATTGTGCATTTGGGCTCAATTTTTTAACGGTGAAGACATTAGATTCTACAGACGTTTCAGAGGAACATGGCCGCATCAGTATCCCAGAATTTCTGGCCAACGATATGCTCCGTATTTACCTTTCCTCTAAATGAGAGGGCAATAGTAGACAGCACAGAGAAAGATGGCCCTATAGGAATGTTAAATGATGGTTTGAATGTGCTTGTCTTCGTCCCCGGGATGAGGTTGGAGCTGAAACTAACAAGTTGGGATGTATTTGACATTGTCACCAACATTAAAGGATCAGACTGGCCGAGATGTGTTGAATACCTCAAACTCAAGGAAGGAGATAAGGTGGCGATTTGGATATTCCGAAGCCAGGAAAATAGCGATAAAAAAGACATGCCTTGCTTCATTTTTCATAAGCTCTAATGCTGTGCAATTCACAGTTAGTTTGCTAAATCTTTCATTGATTTGTGAAGCACAAGCTAATTATAGGAAGCATTTGTTATTTTACTAGAATAATATATTTCAAAATGTTTTTGGGTTTTTTAAGAGCTGTTGTAATGAGTCGCTTGAATATGAGCTAAAATAGGTTGCAAGATCTTCATTGTTTAGTTAAATTGCTAAATGGAACTATTGTGTGTCAAAACATTCAACAGCCCTGGAGAGCTGAAGCATTTAACGTTTTAGCTTTAAACGAAGATCTAGTATATATACATATAGATAAAAGAGAGAAGAGCGCAAGAGTTATAAGAGACACTTGAATTTTTAAGTGGAAAACCTGAATAGGGGACAAAATCACTGGGCTTGGCTCTATTGAAATAAATCAAATTATGCTTATTCATTGATTACAAATGATACCCTTTCGCAGAAGAAGACATTAAATAGCATAACATAGCAAATATACATTGTATAGAACACATTATATGTTTGGGGTTGGAAATTAAATGCATGAGAGATGTTCGCAAGAGAAAGTTGGTTTTGTGAATAATTACTTGGTTACTTTATTGGATCCTAAACATGTTTTAATAAAACTTTCTAATGATATTGATTACTGTAGGACATTTTCTCATCATTCATATTTTGTGAATAATGGCTTCATGAAAGCGATTAAATGGTTTCATAATTTAGATCTCATTGAGGAATCCCCAATCATCCTTATTTTGGTTTCCTTTCTCTGAATCTCCGACCACATATGTTCTCTCCTTGTAACTTGCACTGGCTGGGATCTTTATTTGGTTGTCCTTTACGGACTGATATTGCAACTTCGATTAGATCTCACTGCTCAATAGCTCATGTGTTAGTTGAGTTGGACATCACTAAAAGATATCCTGAGAAAGTTTAAGTTGATCCTGAAAAGTTTGGGTATATATATTCAAAACGTTGAAATGGAAGATTTCCCCTCTTTTCATGATCAGTTCAAATCTTTGGGTCATTATAAACTTGAATGCCCTGCCCTTCAACCTCAGATTCACTAGGAAACATTTTTTAACATTGAAACTATACTATTATTGACAAGGAAAATTCATATTTTGATCACCTTGTTGATATCCTTGTTACTATTTTTTTCCTATTCATATGAATACTGAGGATAATATAAATGCTATGGTTGTTTCTCATATATCAAATTTTGTTTCTATTAATGATGGCATTCAAGTTCCTCCTCCCTATGGGGAGGAGTTTGTTGCAGATCTTTCGCAGGTTCAAACGAACATTTTATATGACCTGTGGTTGCCCTTATTTTTATGATTATTTCTAATATGATTCCTATAATTAATATTCCATTTCTCCTATACCTGAGGGCATCTCCAACCAAAAATTTTTTATTTTTCACTCCAAAATATCATGAAACTAAAAAATGCCGTGATTCATCTCCAATCGAACTCCATTTTGCCCCCTTTTGCCAATTAAAGGTCGTTTCTTTCTTTCGTATGTTTATTCGACAAGTTCGGCAGAGACAGAAAAATGACAAAGATGAATAGTTCAACATCAATATTTGCGTCCCATTGTTCACTCGCAACCAAATAGCAGAACGTTTTACCGTTCGGCTGGAGCTTGCGAGCGATGCCATTCAAGCATTTGGAGTTCGGTTGGAGGTGCTCTGATGAGCTGGCTTTGGGTATGGGGAATAAGCAGGTGCGTGGTATTCCTATTTGTAATTCTGATGACGAGTCTAACAGGTTAAATCTTGATCAAAATATTGTTAATGTTCTGGATGGGAAGCTTAATGTCGCTATAAGTTGTGATTTGTAGGATAATATTGACTTGAATGTGGTTATTAATGATAATGATGGTTACACCTCTAATATTGGCAAGAAAAAAAAAAAATCTAAAATGAAGGATGAAAACTTCAAGTATGTTGTTGGTAAACCATCGAGATCTAAAGCTTCTCCTAACATTTTTTTTTCTAATGTTTAGTTTGTGATCTATCTCGTTTGGGTGCTAGTTTGTTTGTCCCTGGTGCCTATGTGGTTATGTCCCTAGTGATTGGGTGCTTCTCTATTTTACTGTTGTGCCTTGTGGTTTCGGTGGGGTGTTATTTATTGCTATTGTCTATCCCTTTTGTGTGGTTATTAGTAAGCATTTATTTTGGTTCTTTTGCTAGTTTATTCTCTTTGGAAGTTTTCCTTGTAGGTTTAGTTGTTAATTTTTTATCTACTTGTATTTTGGCTGGCATATGGTTTTTTATTTGTTTCACTTTGGGGTCAACTTGGTTCCTTATTTTCAAGTGAAGATTTCATCCGGTCGCTTTTGGTGGTCTTCTTCCTTTTCTTTTCCTTTTGCTTATTATAAGTTGAAAGATCATTAGCTCATTAGGTTTTCATTTTATTTGGTTGTATTTCTTTTGCTTTGTAGAGAGCATTTGATCCTTTAAGGATATGTACTTTTTTCCTTAATCAACATGTAGACACCTTTGATGATTTTATCCCAAAAAAACAACCTATCAAACCATATAAAAAAATTTCCCCAACAAAACACTCCAAGATTTATTCAAAATCATGCATAATTACAACCCATAATCATGGAACCAATATTGACATTGTGGAGCTAATACTTGCATTGTGGCACAATGGTTATATATTCAAAAGATAGAATGGGTAAACATAAGCATGGTAGTTATTGTGTACTGAAATATTCACAACAGTATATACATATAGAGTTTTATGTCTTAACTTTGCATGAAGATTCAGTACACACATAGAAAAGAGAGGAGTGCACGAATTAAAAGAGATACTGGAGATTTTATGAGAAAAAATCTGAAAAGGGAAAAATTACATGGATTGACCCAGTTAAAAGTATTCTATTAGTATTTAGATTTGATTACAAGTGAAGCTAGCCCTTCTTTAGGAAGGCAATGATACACTATTGGATGAGCCCTTTTGTAAGAATTCAACATAAATCTAAGTGATGCAGTTGGGAAACAAAGTTGATGTCAATGACATGCATCAATCTTCTAAGTGATCGTGTGTATGATGGGATTCTAGTGATGTCAGAGTAGCCATGCAATAATAATAAGTAGATTATAGGTTGATGGGCATTTATCACGCGATGGTGAGTGGGAGATAATAGTCAAACGAAAGTGATCAAACTTCATAGTCAACAATGGAGATCACAGGACCATAGCCCACTGATTGTGGTCAAAGAATTATAATCAAACTATTGTGGTCATAAGGACTAGGCAATGTTGGTCAAATGATTACATACTAGAAACAAAGGTCAGATGATTATAATATATTGATGGTGGTTAAAGGACCGTAGTTAGATGATGGTGATTTAAGGGCTATAATCGATAAATGATTATTGGAGGAATGGTAGTTTGACTTCTATCGACAATGGTTGGATGATTGCAGTCAGCTAACATCAAAGGTCAAAGGACTATAATCGATGTTTAATGAAGGTCAGAAGAATCATAGTCAATAGGAGATGAGACATTGGAGGATTGCAATTAATGGGCTATGGCAATCAAAAGGGCCATAGTTAGACAATAATAGTCCAAAGAGCATAGTTAATGAATGATAAATGTCAAAAGACAATAATGGCTGGGTGATGGAGGTCAGAAGGAATGTACATAGTAGACAAAAAATGGAGGTTAGAAGAGATTGTAGGCAAAGAGATCATAGACGGGCAACGATGGCCCATGGATAATAATTAGATGATAGTGGTTTCAGGATTGTAGTGGGGTGATGGTGTTCCAAGAATTGTGGTTAGGAGATGATTGTCTGAGGACCATAATCAATGGGTTATGCTAAGCGAAGGGGACCACATTAGGGAGACTGTTGTCCGACGATCATACTTGAGCGATGGTGATCAGCAAACCATAATTGGGTTATGTTGGTCCAAGGATCATAATTGAGCAAAGATCGCCCAAAGATCATACTATTTGGCCGATAAAAGCTTGTCAAAGATGCATGGTCGAGTGGTGGCCTAATTTTAGTGCTCTAGGATCCTCAAATCCCTAAACCTCCCTTGATTATCAATCCCAAGCCTAAGTTCTAAGTCACAACCCGCCTCCCCATGTAGAAAGTGAGGACCTATTTATAGAATTTTAAGAGTTATATACCTAGCCTATATTGATTCCCAAGATCATAAAGTATTTATTTAGCATTTAAGTGCCTAATTAATATCAAAACTATGCAATATTGGATTTGTTGGATTTATCTCATCGACCTGCTCAATTCAACTACAATCGTGTCAAAATTGGAGATTAGTTGATTATGCAATTAATGTATAAATTTTCTAATTTTGTTTTAGACCCTTGATTTGGGCTCATTTAAGCTCAGATTAGACTACTTTTGTTATCATTAAATTTGTCTCGAAAAGATGTTTAGTTCAACTATAGGTTTATTGAAATCAAAGTTAGAATGATCCTTAATATAATTGTGAAAGTTTCTCATTGAAATATGAATCAAGATTTGTGCTCGATCAAAGATGATCTTTTATGGTATATCAATTGCACCCTATATTATGATGTCGAAGCTCATGGAGTTTAAAAATATATTTTCAAGCCTTTGAAAAACATTGTGAAGCAAACTAATATTTTTAAAAAAATTATGAGGCATGATTGCGGCATGGATGATAGCATGAACCTTCCATTTAGGCAATGAACCAAGTAAAATTCCTTTAATTATAATTTTTTTATTTCTTAAAAGTTAGCAAAAGTCAATCGAACAAAAAAAAAAAAAAAAAATCACTCCAAAATCCTCATAATTTACTGTAAAGGACATGTTCAGCTTCGAAAGAGCAAAATTTTATATAGAATAACAAAAGATTAAAAATTTAGAATCAAAGTGTCTGGGCCAAAAATTGAGCCCAAATATGACTTAGTGGCTGAATAAAATAATTGTCGGCGAGCCGCCGGCCCAATGCATTACAATTCATGTACTCAATTTGGGCCCCTTTTGTGCTATGAACAACTTATGTGAGCCCTCGAACCCTTGTGAGAAAATTTTCTTAATAAATTTCTTTACTTTTTTTCTTTAGTAGGAAAAAAAATTGCCTTTCAAAAAATTTTGAATTTTTTTTAAAAGTCCAAAAAAAAAAATCTTACAACCATAATAACAATATAAAGCCTTTATCTGAGCACTATGTGGGGTCGACTACATGAATCCTTTTTCTCCATTGTGAAAGAGAAACAATTGTTTTGCTAATTTGATCAAGAATCATGCTCTCTTCCTAATTTGTGTCTTAAAAAATTAAGAAGACATTAATGGAGGCCCATGCATTGTCACCTTGCGCAAAAAGCATGGCTAATGATAACCATGCACACAACAGGAAAATCGTGTAATATCTGCGGCCCAAATCCACCAAAAATCATAAAATTCCACCGAAAGATGTGCATTTCTAATGAATTTTTAGTGGAAATATAGTCGATGGTAAAACACTCGTCGAAAACCTTATTCCGGTGGATTATTTCTGCTAGAATTATTTGTGGATTTACTGATGGAATTGAAGCGAAACATAGAAGAAATATTTGTCGTTTATGAGTAACTATTATCGGTGATTTATCAGCAAAAAATTATGGCGAAAAAATTCAGCCTGAAGTTTCGGCGGATAACTCGTCGAAAAATTGTTGGACACGGACCGGCGAAAATTTCCGACAGTTTATTTGTCGGAGATTCAAGAGGAAATTTCTATTTGAAATATGATACAATTTTTTCATATCTCCATTTTCGCTAGAAACCTATAGCAAAAACAAAAAATTACAACTCTCCTCATATATTTTTAACAACACAACAAATATGTAAAAATATATAAATATCATATTCATTTAGACATTGAACATAAAAACATTCTACATGCATGTAATAACAGATTTGATCATTCAAGTTTATTGAATATTCACCAAATAGTTTAAATTAAATATAATGTTCGTTCGTTACATAATTAAAAACTAACAATAAAATAAACAAACAAACAAATGAAATGCCTAACATTTAAATGAAATGTCGAGTAATAACAAAAAAAAAAAAATCTAATCAGAATCAATCTCCATCTCTGCTGATGCATCTTGCTTTCCACTAAATTGCTCCCTCAATTTTTGTAACTCATCCAATAGTTGAGTTTGCTACATCTGTATATGTATATACATCTGCATGTTAGATTGTGATTTCCCTAGTTTCTTTTGCTCGGTTGTATAGACACCTACCTGTTGGCTATATAATGACTTCTGCTTGCATGCTGAGAAGCTGGAACCACTAGAGGTTTCCCCTCATATGTGTAGGCTTGTGAGCCTAAACAATAAACCCGACATTTTTGCATTCCTTCTACCATTTGCGACTAAGTGTGGTAGTCAGAATAATCTATTAATCCTCCAGAAGATCCCTCAGTTACTCCTGGCTAGCTCTCCTAAAGTCGTGTATGCTCATCCTATATAATTTAATACAAGATTAAGCAATTTACATATGACACATAAAATATTAAACTTATATACTCACATAAGCTCTCCTTGTTTGCTCATCTACTCATTGCTGATCCTCTTGCCTCTTGTGCGTATGACTATGTAACTTAACACCGGTCAGTTATATACCCATCACGTATTTTTGTAATATACTTACATTAGTATTCATATCTAAGTAAATTATTAAAATCTTTTAAAATTTCTTACCAAACATCGCCTGTGCTCATTATGTAGAAGTGAGCCCCCAGTATGGAGGAAACTACCCAAGCCCCCAACATTAAAAGCTCATTTTTATCTATTCTAGTCCCTCCTTGTATAATATGGACTATCCTAAGTGGTCACTCACCTGACTTTCTAATGTCTGTAAACATGTCTTATATGTGAGTCGACCTGTGCTTCTCAAAATTTTTTCTGATTTTATCATTTTGCTCGAGCAACCAATAATTTTTTTTTTCATTAAAAAACATACAACATAGAATATATATTCTTGCCAGCTTAATTAAAAAAGATATAGTATAGAGTATATTTTTATAATAACTAACCTCAAACTCTTTGAACCACATATTGCACACTTCTTTTGGGATTTTTTTCTAATAAATAAAAGGAACATCATACTTGCTCCATATGATATCCTGTATTTTATGTGTCAGTTGTATTGACAGATGAAACATACTCAAAATATGTTAGATGAAAAAATATTTATCAAATTTTAATAGCATGTTAAGAATATAGTAAATACGTATGTGTCACCCTTAGGTGTAATCAACATGTGCCCCTCTATTGTATGCTCTACTACAACTGGGGTGGAAGGTCCACCTGCACAGGTTTGAGTTGGGGGGGGGGGGGGGGGGGGGGGGGGGGGGGGGGGGGGGGGGGTGGGGGGGGGATACAATGGTGGATATGGATATGTGGGAGGGCTTCCATGAGAAAGTGTGGGGTTATTAAGGGTAAAAGAGAGTACTGTGAGTGCTGTCTGGCGAAGGAAAGCTGGGGTCTGGTGAGTAAAAATGTGGCTACGAGCTGGAGGGGTAGGTAAAGATAGGCTATCTTAACTCTGATAAGCAGGCTGAGAAGGAAGGGTCCCCTCAATACGTACAGACCTACTAGCTGAGCTACTAGTCATCTTCTTGCACTTAAAAAAATATTTTTAATCAATCCTCAATAAGGCTCATAAGCTAAATTTATCTCGAAAAAAAATTATTAAAGAAATATTAGCAACATAAATTATAACAAACATTTATTACAAAATAGAGGGAAAACTCATTGGAGGGCTTTGGCTTCTTGCACAGGTCCTTATAAGGCAAGGGTGGTATTGGTTATAAGTCCAACTTAGATATCATAAAATGTTTTTTTATTAAGCATTGGAGGAAATTTCATATAAATACCTCTCTTTGGCCTAAATTTATGAACTCTAAATATTTTTTTTAAAAAAAGCATCCTTCTTATTGTTACTAAGAAGGGCCAATCTTCTGGATGAATGAGACTTTGCAAAGTCAAATGGATTGGTGAACAAATGATTCAATGGGACATTGGGAATGGTTCCATGTTCTTTTGGCAAGATAATTAGATTAGGTTTGGCTTGCTTGACTCTATTTTAAATACTCATACTATTTTTGATTTCAAAGTTCATAACTTTATTTTGTATGGTAGTTGGAATATCAAACTTTTGAGTGATATTGTTCTAACTAATATTGTTGATGTTATTTGTGATATTCCCATCAATTTTGATTATGTTGATAAACTTATCTTTAATCTCTGCAACAATGGAGAATTTTCCACTAATGATGTTTGGAATTGTATTGGGCATACTACCACTAGCAATGATGTCTTGATTAAAATTTGAAATTTGGTCATTCTGACTTCCTTTTTTGGGTTTTAAGAATTATTAATGGTCTGATTCTTGTTGATGAGATATTGAATAAGAAAGGTTTTTACAATATTACTTATAAATGTCAATGATGCTTCCAATTGGAAACTATAAAGCATGATTTTTATTGATGGGCCGATTGCTATAAATGTTTGGTATCATCTTAACAATGTTTTGGGGATTAACTTGTGTTACTTTAATGTTTCTTGTTTAAATATTCTTGATCAATGGTTTCATCTTAGACCTGCTTGTCATATTTTAATTGTTATTCCTATGTTGGTGTTTTGGCTTATTTGGATTGAAAGAATTAATAACAAACATCATAGTATCAAGATGAGCTTGGAGAGAATCATCATTGCTCTCAAGAATTAAATTCATCTTATGGTGTCAGCCAAGATTCTTAAATCCAAACATTTTTAAGGGTAAGAATGTATTGGCGTCTTATTTTACCTTATTTTATTCTCTAATGAGAGATAGGATGTTGTTTCTAGAGTTATGGATTGGAATAAACCATCTCTGTTTCGACTCAAATTGAATGTTGATGGCTTTGTCTCGAAGTTTGGTGTGGGTGGGGATGGCATTCGGAGAGACTTAAAAGGTACTATGATGTTTACTTTTGCTTCTTGTATTCATACTCGTAATAAGGTTATTGTTGTGAAGGCCTCTACCTTTTATTGGGCCTTAAGTTTTGTTTGGATAATAACTCTGATAAGATTTGAGTTGAATCTGATTCTATGATTTTGGTCAATCTTATCAAGACTAATTTTTGTATGAATGCTGATCTGATTTATATCTTCATGAATATTATTAACATCCTTGAAAAGTTTGATTTTGAAATTTCTCACATTCCTATATAGGGGAACGTTTGTGTGGACCTGCATTCTAAAAAAGGCTCCACTATCTCTTCTACTTAAGTTTATTATGATACGAGCAGACCTCATGAGTTAAGAGGTCAGATCCATATGGACCAGTTGGGTTTCCTCACCTTAGGAAGTTTAGAATTCTCTATTCATTGTTTGTGCTCCTCATGTGTTGAGGTTGGTTTTGTGTGTTTCTATTGGTGTCATATCTTTCTGATAGTTCATGTTAGTTGGTTAATCTTCCTAGGTTAGGTTTTTGGTAATTTCTCCCTTTGGTTATTGATCCTTCGGCCAGTTGGATTTTTGTTGTGTGACATTTTTTTTTGGGTGGGGTTTTTTTTTTTTTTTGGGTGAACGGTTTATCCACCCACTATCATCATCGAAAGGGCACTTTGGTGGTGTGACTAAACCTCGGCTAACCTAGAAGAGGCACCCACCCCAGAAAACTCCTAGCCTGCACTTGATTGAGCCTCACTTAAGAGGCGTTGCTGCTTGAGGGGAAACGAGCACGGGTTGGGGGGTTCCCAACCATACTCGCCCACCAACCAAGCTAAACATCGATGGGTGGGTCCTTTGTTTGGGTTGTGGAGTGTGTGGTTTCGTCACTTTCTATTATTTCCTATTGGCTAGTTTCTCTTCCTGGAGTTGCGTTTCTAGTTGTTGGGTGCGTGTGCAGGGGTCTGGATTTTGTTTAGTTTGGTTTTTTGTTGGTCGTATCCTGGCTAGTTTTTTACTATCGGTGTTTTCCTGCAATAGGTATCTTCCTGGCTGGGTATTTTTGTTACTTTCTTTCTTCTAATTGGTTGATTGGTTTTGTTTCTTCTAGGTGCAGGCTCATCTTCTTTCATCCTTTTATGAGCTATTATTTTGTTTTACAATTTTTGTACTGGTATACTTTTGATTTGAATGTGCTACTTGGATCATTCGAGCATAGGTTTTTTTTTTCTTTTGTGAAGATTTTCTGTGGTGCTCTTTTTCTTCATTAGTGTTTCCTGCATTTTTATCTGTGCTTCATGATTATTCGAGCTTTGGTTTGGTCTATCATTTTGGGTTTAGCAACTTGCCTACCTTGTTGTTTCTTATTTTTACAATTGTAATTAGATAGGAATCTTTTAATTCTAGTGTTTTTTTTTTTAGTTAATGTGTATGCCCACCTTTGGGTTTTCTTGAAAAAAAAACTAAAAATTATCTCACAGCTAAAGAAAAATGTTGTAGATATAGTGGAAGAGAAAGGACAATGAACTGTGATGAATTCCACAGGACAATTGTGTGTAGAATGTTAGAAATTTTTCACCAAAAACTGAAGCAAACTATTATATGTTGGAAAACTTATGACAAAAGAAAGAGTTTATTGTCCTAGTTTTTCATGAATTCTTAAATTTAGATAAGAAAGTTTCCAATTGGCAATAATTTTTACTTGAAAAAATGAAAAAAAAAAAAAAAAAAAATTAAAAATAATTTTATTGAATTTTTAAATTTAAATTTACCTTCAAGCTAAAATCCTCTATTAAAATGCTCATAATGATATTCATCTTTTATTTCTTTTGGTTTATCTATGCAACCTTTCTTTATTTGAATATTTTGAATAATTACAATATTTATTGTAGAAAACAATTACCATTTTCCTCTTGTATGTGTATAATTTTCACATGAATGCATGTGAAAATTATAGAAATAAATAAAGTTATCATTTTCCATATATATATATATATATATATATATATATATATATATATATATATATATATATATATATATATATATATATATATATATATGCTCAAGAATATTTCATCAGTAAAGGAAAATTAATAATTGTTAATTACAAATTAACTTTATAAAGTTCATGTAGTTAATTTTTGCTTCTACATAAAATGTTCTAAATGCTTGAATAGAGATTCATCCTTTCCTTTTCTTTCTATAATTTTCACTTGCATGCATGCCACTCCATTCCTTAAACATCAACACCTTTAAAATAGAAATATAGCCATCATCTTCCAAATTTAATCAAGAATAGTTCTTCCTCTTCCTTATATATACAAACACCCCCATTAATATGTGTCTTAAAAAAGTAAAAAGGCATCAATGGAGACCCCAAAAACGAAGACGACCCCAAAAACGAAGACGACCCCGAAAAAGAAGACGACCCCAAAAACGGAGATCCCAGAATTGCCACCTTGGGCTCAAAGCGTGGCTATTGCTAACAATGCATATGGGATGCAATTCCTAACAATAAAGATAATAGAAGATTTAGACATTTCAGTGGAACATTCTCGCATCCAACTCCCCTTTAAGTCCATTGAAATCCTCCGTCAATACCTCACCCCTGTAGAGAGAGAAAAAGTAGACAGATTTGACGTTGAAGATGAAGATTACTCAGCCTCCAATGCAAGATGGTTGAATGAAGGATTGGATGTGATCGTCTTCATCCCCGATAGGATCATGGAACTGGAGCTAACAAATTGGGATGGATTTACATATGCCACAAATATTAAAGGACCTGAATTGGCGATATATCATGGATCCCTCAAAGTGGGAGACAATGTGGCAATTTGGATGTTTCGAGCTCAGGACGAAACAAGAAAGGAGAGGCTTTGCTTCATTTTTCATAATCTTTCATGAATCTTCCATGGCAAAGCATAAGCTTATTAGTTGAAGTAGTTGTTATTTTACTAGAATAATATGTTTCAAAATGTTTATGGGTTTGTTAAGAGCTCTTGTGATGACTTAGTTATGAACTAAAATGTATTAATTGCAAGATCTATAATTTAGTAAAAATACTAATGTAATGTATCTTAATTCTAGAAAAGATCTTCATGCAAAAAAAGCCAAAACATCCCATTCTCTCCAAGCTTTCTAACACTTTTTATCTATGATGTCAAGAAGGGCGGATTCCCCGTCAGCTTAGAATGGGCAAATGCCCACCCTAAAAAAAAAAAAGTAATGTATTAGAAGGGCTTTTTTGGAATTCCACCCTCCAAAAAAAAAAAAGCCATAAAATCCCATGCATGCCCATCCCGACATCCAACCGGTATTACGAGTTGTGAATCGAGTCTCACAGACTCTCGGCATTCGACGTTGAAGTGTCTTCGTCTTTGCAGCCTCCTCGCTTCGTCATCGTTGCCCTAGACTTCTCACTTCGCTCAACCTTCTACTACTCAAAGAAGGCAATTAAAGACCCCTCTTTCTTCACTCCTTGGGTGAGCATCTCTACATTTTTCTTGAGCAGCATCTTTCGTTCTTTTTTTTTTTTTAGCCCAACCTGAAAAATGAAGTTGGATCCGCGTCTGGGTGTCAAAAAAAAAATGTTTTAAGCTAGGGCTAGAAGGCCCTGATATACCAAAATATACTGAAATAAGTATAAAATATTTTATTAAAATTATTGAATTTATACAAATTTATAGAAGTCAATTACTTTGAGTAAAAAAATAATGCAATTATTATTTTTTTTAAATATAATTTTATTGTTTTTATAAAATATTAAATTATTTAAATTGTTGCATTAATCATAAATTTTTAACCTAAATTTGTAAATTAGGCTAAATTTCTTACCATAAGAGGAAGAAGACATTTTATTTCTCAATATATATATATATATATATATATATATATATATATATATATATTGCACAGGTTGTAAGAATGTCGATGTAAAAATATTTTTTGTTGTGGTGTATATGTTTTTTTTTTTTTTGGAAAATTTGGGCCTAAGCCCCTATATTAAAATTAGAGGAACAATTACAAGTAAAAAGATTACAAGTAAAGACTACCATACATAAGCAAAAAAACAAAAACTTATGTAGGACAGAGATAAAAACCCCAACTATACCACCCAAAATACACAAAAAAGTACTCAAAAAAGTGGTAAAAGTAGAACTTGATCACAGCAACCGAATCTCCCCACTGAGAAGCCCCGATAGCGTCAAATAGTGCTGCAGCAAAATTGAAGGACCTATAAAAGAAACAAACAGTCTTCCAGCATATGTAAGAAATCAGCATAATGGAGCAGGCAGCAAAAGGAGATGAAAGATCCAAGCTCCAGAACCCGTGTAGCCGAGGACTCAGAGAAATAAAATTTGGCTGAGAAAAAGCATTCCCCTGGTTGCCAAAAGGCCGTCCAAGGGGAAGGAAGAACATATTCAAAACACGGAGCATCATCATCGTCCTGGCTACAAAAAAACACCCAGCCAACCATCCAGTCTAAGCAGTCCAGCACAGCTTCAATAAGGAAAATACCAGTTTCACTAACAGATATTGCCCACAACCAGCTCTCTGTCTTTCCATTTCGCAATTTTAATATTAATCACCCTTTTAATAACAGCTTTAAGGGAATTAATACTATTATATTCATTAGCAAATCTCCTGCTATTACGTTCTCTCCAAATATAGTAAATAGTGCAACAAACAACCAGCTTACAAAACTGCTTATAAAGAGAAGTACCCATCAAAATCCGAATCCAGCCATTGCAAAAGATGAAGAACAGTGGGCCTTAACAGAAATTCTCTAGTGGCAGGAAGGAGAGACTCAAGCACAGCAAACCCATATGGACATTCGAAAAATAAGTGATTAACAGATTCCGGCTCATTATGACATAAAGAACAAATTTCAGGCACATAGATGTTGCGCATTCTCAATGCATCTTGAGTTTTTAAGCCACCTACCAGTGCAAGCCACACATAAACATAGTGTTTTAGACTATATTTTTGATGCCAGACAAGAGTATCCCAGGGGCATGCCGGAAAAGAGCTATAGAATTCCTCCAAAAAATCACTGACATTTGGCAGTTGGATGTGTTTGGTCAACCATCGGCTAGGTTTTGCTCCTCTTGGTTTTCCTCCTCCGTGCTGAGCTTATTCTTCTCCGCCTCCTCCGGCTAAGCCGGAGGCTTCACCTTATGGAGTCATCCTTGCATGGCTCTGACTTTCCTCCTCTCTCCACTTCTATTCCCAGAGCGATCGCCCCAGCCTCTTTACGAAACTAGAGCAATATCTTTACGCCTGTTCAAAGCTCCCCTTCTTCAAAAGGCTTTAGCTTCTCTCATCATCCTCTTGAGCCAGAAATTATTCCCTTCTCCTCTGAGAAACTTGCTTCTGGTAGCGAGGACTGGAGCCTTTGTCTTGTGGGATATTCCATAGGACGCAGGCCATATTACGAAGCTCTTTTGGGTGCTATCAACAAAACATGGTCTTTAAAAGGTTCTCTCAAACTTCTTTCTCTCAGTGATGGTTTTTTTCTACTGCGTTTTTCTTGTGTAGAAGATTTTGAGATGATATGGTCTAAGGGAGTGTGGTTCCTGCTTGGAAAGCCATTTGTTCTTCAAAAATGGCATCCAAAGTTCAAGCCGAAGAGGGAAGACTTCTCTGAGGTGCCAATATGGATCAAAATTCATGATCTTCCTTTGGTGTGCTGGAATTCTGAAGGAATATCGAGGATTGCTAGCAAGGTAGGAATTCCTTTAGCTGCTGATCAGTTGACTGAACAAAAAACTCGGCTTACTTTTGCTCGCATCTGCGTTCTGGTTGACTGTAAGGCCACCTATCCTGAAGTTATAAAAGTTTCTCTAGATGGGGATGTTACTGAACTTAGGGTTCAATATGAATGGATACCTTCTCCCTGTGAACATTGCAAGTCTTTGGTCCATTACTCTTCTGCATGTCCCAGAAATCCTAATTCGACCATAAAAGATCCTTCTGCTTCTAGGCCCAATGTGCGTGGTAGGAGCTTCAGTAAAAAACCTTCCAACAGATTCCATTCCCGCTCTAGACCTCCTAGAAATGATTCTGTTGTTCCAGAAGCTGCGAAATCCGGAAAGGTCTCTGCTGGTTTAACTATTCATGTGCACACTAATAGTATTGGTCAACCGGTTCACTATCAATCACACTATCCTCCGCCAACTTCAATGCCCCCTACTTCTTTGCCCTCTTCTTCTATACAGGGACCTGCCCTAATTGTTAAACCTCCCACTGTTATTACAGATACAGTTGGAAACTCCTCTGCTGACATTAATGCTACCATCCCAAACTTGAATATTCAAGCTGAAGAACAGTCCACTTCTTCCACCTCCCTTCTGGCTTCTTCCGTTAAGCCATCTACAAGCATTAACTCTCCAAATAAATTTGATATTCTTAGTACCCATAAAGATTTGGATACTATGGAGAGAGAGGATTCTAGTGCTGATTTAGTTGGAAATGGAACTAAGCAGACAATTAAGGGTAAAAAGCAGGCTATCACTGAAACGTCCAAAAAATCTGCTAAGGGAAAGCAGAGTAAAAAATCCCAAGCCCTCCACATTTCGTGATGTCTCTTCCCCTTTTTGGAGTGTGGAATGTCAGGGGTTTTAATCGGCCTGACAAAGTATTTTGCTGCAAGCGTTTGATTCAATCATTAAAACTTAATATGCTATGTATTTTGGAAACTCGGATTCATGTCTCCTCTCTTATGGATTCATTTTTCGAATCTTCTCATCAGCTTTTTTCTAATGAAGATAGCGTTCACAATTTTGATTTAGTCTCTTATGGGAGGATTTGGATAAAGTGGGATGCGAATAAGCTCACTTTTACTCCCTCTCTGATCACTTCACAGTTGATCAATGGGACTGTTAAGGTTGGTAATTTCTCCCCTTTTCAGTTATCTATTGTCTATGCTGCCAATAATGCGTGTGACAGGAAAGATCTTTGGGCTTCTATTTGTGCGGTTGCTCCCTCTGGTGATGTCCCCTGGGCTGTTATTGGGGATTTTAACTGTTGTCGTTATGCTTCTGATAAAATGGGTGGTTTGCCGCTTCATCACTCTCAATTAGTAGATATTAATAACATGATTTTTGTTAATAAGTTGGTGGATTTATATGCGGTTGGCAGTCATTTCTCTTGGTATAATCAGCAAACTGTTAATCCGATTTTTATTAAGCTTGATAGAGCTCTAGTTAATGAGGATTGGATAAAGAATTTTCCTGATTCTTACAGCTCTTTCCAATCTCCATCCTGCTCTGATCATTCTCCTATTATTCTTCATCCGGGAAGAAGTTTCAAATCTAACCATAGATTCATGTTTAAGAATTTCTGGACTAAATATGACAGTTATTGGAGTTTACTGTTAAATGCCTTTTCTAAGCCTATTTTTGGAAATCCTCTTTCTCATTTCTGTTTGGTTCTCAGGCAGTTAAAAGGTGAAATTAAACATCACCAATGGGCTAATTCTAAATCTCTTTCTGTTGATTTGGATTCTCTGTATGTTCAGCAACAAAACTTATTGGATCAAATTCATCTTCACCCCTTGGAGTTGAATTTGACGGCTGCTCTTAAAAAGATTAATCTTAAAATTGCTGATGTTTCCTCTTCTTTTGCTAGCTGGGTTATTCAAAGAGCAAAACTTAATTGGCTACATCATGGTGAAGATGACCTTAAATTCTTCTATGCTAAGATTAGAAGTAGGCAAGGGAGATCTAAGTCCTTGACTAATCTTTTCTCTTGCAATCCTGATTTATCTAGAGAGGAGGTTCTAAGCTCCATTGTGGAGTATTTTCAAATATTGTATAACTCTCCTCCCCCTTCTAGGCCGGAGGAGTCTCTTATTCCTGTTGGTGATGTTCTCTCTGACAGTTTTGCTAATATTCTTATTTCACCTATTTTAGAGGCAGAAATCAAGGAGGCTGTTTTTAAGGGTTCTTCTAAATCCTCACCTGGGCCAGATGGTTTCAATTACCACTTCTACAAGTCTGATTGCATATTATTGGGCCGCATTTGTGTAAAGCTATCAATGCTTTTTTTACTAAAGGATATCTTCCTAGTGGGATCAAAGCCACTGCTTTAGCTATTATCCCAAAACAGCGTAATGCCTCTTCTATCACTGATTACCGGCCTATTTCTCTTTGTAACACCCTTTATAAAATAATTGCTAAAGTGATTGCTGGTAGACTTAAACCTATGATGCCTAGTATTGTTAAAGATACTCAAGCTGGATTCGTTAAATCTAGAATTTCCACTGACAGTATTTTGTTCGCTAATGATATCCTTTCTTTGGTATCCAAAAAAGGTGAACATAATATTTTTTGTGCAAAAATTGATATCAAAAAAGCTTTTGATTCGGTATCTAGAGAATATCTCCTTGCTAGGTTGCTTCACAAAGGCTTCCCCAATACATTTATTAACTGGATTAAAGCATGTATTACTAATGTTAACTTCTCTTTGGTTATTGATGGTGCTTTAGAAGGTTACTTCTCTTCTACTTTGGGGCTAAGGCAAGGGTGTCCTTTGAGCCCTTACCTTTTCTGTATTGTCATGGATGTTGTTTCTAATTTGCTTGAGGCTAGAGGTTTTAAAGGTTTTAATGCTGAAAATTTCCAGCTCTCTCACCTTTTATATGCGGATGATGTTCTTATTTTTGGAGAAGCTACCATTGAGAACTGTACTCTTCTCTCCAATATTCTCAATGAGTTTGGGAATGCTTCGGGTCTTAAGGTGAATTATGATAAATGCTCTGTGATGTTCACTAAAAAGCAAAGGAATCAGGATTTGTTGTGCCAAGCTTTATCTATTTTTCATATTACTACCAAGATATCTTATCTTGGAATTCCTATTGCTTTCAATAGATTGAAAGTTGCTGATTATTTGCCTTTGATGGATAGTATACACAAAAAGTTCAACGGTTGGAAGGCTAATCTTCTTTCTCTAGCGGGCAGACTTCAATATCTTAAATTCACAATACAAAATACTATTGCTTATTGGATCAGAGGATCTATTTTGCCTAAAACTGTTTTTAAGTTGTTCAAGAAAACTTGCTCTAGATTCCTGTTTTTTGGTGATATTGATTGCTCCAATAAGCTTCATATGGTATCTTGGGATAATGTTTGCAAGCCTAAATCCAAAGGAGGGCTAGGTCTCCCTTCTTTATTTGCCATTCAGTTTGCTTTTAACTGCTCTATTATCTACAGAATGTATAATAGTTCTTCTCCTCTTGCTGTTTGGCTATCTACTCGCTACACTTCTCCGTGGAAACCTCCGCCGCCTCTTGCAAGTAAATTCTGGCTTTCTATTTGTAAAACTGCTGTGTTGGTAAAGGATAATTTCAGATTTTCTATCACACCAACTGCCCTATTGCTTTGTTTTGGGACAATTGGTGTGATAAGCATTCATTGTGTGACTTATTTGGCAGTGAGATCTTAAGCTGGATGCATTTATCTTTGCTGAGAAATTATATTGTTTCTGGTGTTTGGAATTTCCCTGTTGATTTGCCTCATAATATTAGGGATTTCATTTTGAGCTTTCCTATTCTCAATAGCTCTGGTCCCTGTTTAAGATGGAATGAGTTGGCTGTGGTGTATATGTTTTATGAAACATTTGTATGTCTCGCTGCAACATAATTTCTATAATCATTATTTTTTTTTTATAAACATTTATTTAAATAGAAGCTTTAAGCAATAATTAAAAATTATTTAAAGCTAATTTTTGCAATGTTATAAGCATAAAATTAAGTAGAAATAATCTCCGAGTTTTCGAAAAATTTATTTTCTTTGTATCCATATGTTGCATTATCTTCACTTAAGAAAATTTATTTTCGTTGCACCCATTTAAATTTCACTGATTGTACTATACTATATATACTTACTATATTATCCAATAATAATTTATTTATTTTTTATAATTTGGTATTTGAGCATAAAACACTTATTATAGATTGAGCATAAATTCTATGGCGAGTCATTTATTCATAACTATTATTCTAAATATATCTTATTAAACTCATTTTTTTAATATTATAAGCAGAAAATTAAGTATAAAAATATGTGATTGATGATTAAAAAAAATCTCTTAGAGTTTTATAAAATTTTTTTTCACTTAAAATACACTCTACTCATGAATTGAGAAACGAGAATAACCCTTTTTATTTAGCTAATTACATTCATCTTGACATTAAAAAATTGAGATAAATGAAATTTTATTTGAGAAAATCTTTAATAACTCATATTATTTACAAAATGTCAATGATGGGTTACTTCGGTTTTGTTTGGGACAAATTCGTTATTATTTTCTAAAGCAACTTTTTAAGTACAAAAATTTACAGCCCAAAAAAAATTTGTAGTAAAAAACTGCTTCAAAAAACAGTAAAAAAGCTATCACAAACGAAGCATTCATCCCCATTTAATTGGTGGCAAATAAGAAAAGTTGAAGAAAGAAATACAAGAATTTAATCTGAGGCTTCTGATAACATTCTTAATTAAACAAGCATTCTAGTACAATAATTAAAAATTTTGTAGTAAAAAACTGCTTTAAGAAGCAATAAAATAGCTTTCCCAAATGAATCACAGGTTTTCACTTCCATTAATTATAAATCTAGTAGAAAAATGTTATGGTTGTTGTTACATTGTATTGTTTGCTGGCCATAGTATATATATATTTTTCTAGAAGGAATATTTCATGAGGTAGAACTAATAAATAGGTGGCGACAGTGCAATTCTCAGTGGGGATAATTATGATGGAGGTTTCATAGAAAAATAATGTTCTTATTCTCTATAATATATTAATATCAATCATGCATAACGACATATAAATCATTATGGCAAATATTTATGTGCTAGAAAGAAGCAAACAACTCATTGTAAATTTATAACTTCATTTTATAAAAATTTGATTATATCATATATAAATGAAGCAAAATAAATAAATTATTAAGTTCCTTCATAAGATTTTCATTTTAATAAGTAATGAACATGAATATAATTTTTCTATTAAATTGGTGATATCATTCATGAAAAAATCATTGTCATTTAAAAGAGAAATAATACTGCATATTACTTAGATTCTCATTTTACAAATATATCAGTTTTTTTTTTTTTTTTAAAATTGATCATATAATTCTTCTAAAGCACTAGGCTACATTATTATATGCTCACATATAACATCATAGTACCAAGCTGGTAGTCGGCAAGTCAAGATAAAGGATCTTGCATCTAGTGGGACCCATGGGTGAACTTGCCCAATGATCAATATATGTTACTCACCTAGGACTTATAGGAGAACTAACCAAATAATTAGTAGGCACTACTTACCTAGGCCTACAAAAAGAGTTTGTTACCAAAAGGAGGTAATCGAGATTCCTAGTAAATAAAGAGAATCATCACTTGCCATATGAGAAGTTAACATTTGGGCCTGGTCACTTGCTCTCATCCAAAGCAAGTATCCTCATTCATGCTCACCAAAGCTCAATTACAAGAAAGTGCCTATGATTTGGGCCTTCAGCTCATCTTGCCTTGATAATCCTATCTAAAGATCTCTATTCCCATGGTAATAACTTACCCCTTTTTTTATACTAGTTTAAGGCCCTCCTCATAGGTTACCGATTATCACATCCCAGAATCTACAAATGATGTCAATGCATTAACTTAAATCAATAAACATATAAATGTTCAAACATATAGCAGTTAAAATAGCATGTAATTCATGTATAGTCTTATCATATCATATCAGTTATATCCTCATCACATATTCCATGTCCATATTAGTACCATTTCAACCTAGCTACATGTCAATCGTATGATTAATCAATCCTATCATTAGTCAGTCAATCACGTATATGTATCTCATGTAACATCAGCTTTATCAGTTCTTAGGCTTATTAGTCATAAATCATATATATCCTCGGTCTAATTTATTATTAATTAATTTATCATTTTTATATCTATTATATCATGTATGCAATAATTTATATTATAATGTATGCATATTTATGTTGAATTCAACAAGGCAAGACATCTAGCTTTTAAAATGGTGTTGTGAATATCTTTAACCCAAAGTGTCCACCAGTTGATCATATTTATTTAACTTGATCCCCAACTTTCAACTAGTTGGTCATCAGTATTTATCTTGCCATCTTCAATCATAAATTCTAAATCAATTATTAGGTGACATTCAATAAATAAAGAGTTATCACACTATATCTATCGATATAATTTAATCAGTTACTTACTGTCTAACATCAAGGATTATAGTACAAAGCTTTTTATTTGAAGAAAAGCTCATTAGCCCACCCTTCTATATATGGTATTAAGTTTTAATAGCTAGCCTTTATTAATTATAGTGGTTTTAGTCAGTCTTTCTAGATTGCATGCAAATGCATCCATTCATTAGCCTTGTCATTTTCTCTATATAAGTCGACATTCAACTTCATGTATAAAATGAATGAGCTATGAAATATAAGAGAATTTATACAATATTTATTAACATTTGAAAAAAAATCATAACCATCAATTTACCCTATGAAAGTTTCATATAAACAAGCAAAAAAATTTAGAATAATAATACTTATCACATGTCAAAATTTCATTGGTGAAAGTTCACTAGAACAAAAGATATCACATTTTTATTACTTTTAGGAAGGATAAATATACCAAATTCAAAATAATTAAAAATAAAAAATAGAGTAGATATCACTTACAATAGCTAGAATATTTTTTATAATAAGAGTGACATACAAATAAGCCCTAAAAAGCTTTCTCTCAATCTAGAATCTAACCTTCAATCAAACTTCAATCCAGAATTTAATCACACTTAAATTCAGTCTTCATTCAAACTTGAAACATCCAGTCTTCAACCAGCCTTCAATCAAACTTCAATCAATTTAATCACCCTTTCAGCATCAATCTATAGTCACTTGGAGTTGCTACTCTGCACGATAGTTAGGTGACTTAGTACACTGCCTTGCTTAGTGTACTAGCACCTAGTGATTATTATTTGACTCCATCTATCTAATCATCAATAATCACTCAATTGATTTTCATTGATGTGGATAATTCAAATTTAATCGATCAATCAAATTCAAAATTGTATTCAAATCCAAAAATTTTGACAAAAATTTAAGGTTAAAGGCCCTATCTTATAACACTTTCTGGGTGATTTTTCAATCACCTCAAAACCTAGTAAAATTACCCCTGATTCATAATCTATCAATTGAATATTGATTAAGCATGTCCCTAGGTCAATCCTCTAAATTTGAGTCCAATCCGAGACCTCTAACTTCAAAAAATTGATTGAAATCCAAAGGCTACAAAAACTTCAAATATTTGTATCATATGCCACTAGACCTTCCACCTTATGGAATTTGATCCTAGGACCTTCCCCAAAACCTTTGACTATGTCCATAACCCTTGTAATGACATGTTGAACATTAAGCTATACTTTAGTGGATGCAGGTTGACCCACAGTTGACAAGGAGTCCAAATTACCAAAATACACCTTAAGGGGAAAATTGAAGTTTACTCCAAGCTTCAACAAGGCTCAATTAAATGAAACCTTGAAACCTCTTCTAATGCATCCTAAACATTATTAAGGGTGCATTGGTCTCAAATACAAGCCTTGGTCATACATGGTTTACCAAGTCAATTCATGCTGATCAAATTACCCTTTAAGGGTCTAAATTGCCATTTTAAGCCAAATGATCATCTCATAGCCTGAGACCGCCTACATTGGTATCAAATCACTCTTTTGAACCTGTTGGATCCAAATCCAACCATTGGTTTAACTTAGTTAACCAAGTCAACCCTAGTTGACCAAATCACCCTTAACTCATGATCCTTGAGTTCAGTGCACTGTTCAGCATTGGACACTAGCCATTTGGCCTCATATATGTTCAAATTTCCTCATTAGGATCTCCAAACATCAAATTATACACTATTAACCATTTGGGCTAATGGTTGACCCAATTTGACCTAGTTTAGTTAGCTCAATTGGTCACTTGCTCTGGTCAACTCCAATTGACTTTTAAATCAATCCTATTCTTCACCAAACTACTTAAATCATCCCTCCTAGTGAATTTGACTTAACTAGTCACTTTATCCCAATCAACAGTTAACTTGGTCAGCTGAATCCAAGTCTAGTCAAATTTGATCTATTTTCATCAACTCATTTCATGCAATTAATTCAATTCTTTCAAATCATCAAATCCACTCCAGTACTTGATGTGAAAACCTTTAATTCATTCATGAGTCAAATCTTGGTGAGTTTGACCAAGTTAACACATTGAGCTTGGTCAAACCCTCCTTTTTGGTCAAATCAGTGCTCACTCAAATCAAACTCCCATCAAGCATCAAATTTTATATCATATTATGGTTTGAATGCAATCATGCTTATTATAAGTCAAATCATATGGTGTTTGACTAAGTCAACTCAAGCTTTTGGTTAAACCCCACATGTATTTATTCATGCATTTCATATAACATACTTAACCCCTTCCACTCCAACTCAAGAGCACCCACATCCCCTCAAAGCCACCTCACTAGTCAACTTGACCAGTTGTCTGGCCAAACAGTCAGCACAAAGCTTTGGATGGGTTTAAATGGTCAACACTCCTTTTAAACTAATTTCTCTTCAAACCACTTCTATTAATCTAGTCACATGGGTTTTATTACCCTCTTAAACACTTCTCAAGCAAGCCAAAGTAGTTGGTTTAGATAATTTAAGAAAGTGTGGTCCCCTTCATGTAGAGTCAACCAATGGGAATGTGGCTTGGACAACCTTTCCCTGTGCTCTCCAACTACCTGGGACACTTATCCTTCATCAAAGAAAAAGCTCTGATACATTAGGGTCATCCATTTCAAACCCTAATACCAAGATATACCCAAGGGTCCAAAATCATTCATTCATTCAATAGTCACTCTCTAGAGCTTCTCCATCCACTCTATCATTTTATTTTGACTCTCCAAGAGTTCCTCTTCACTTCCCCAGCTCAAATCCATTGGCCAAAGGTTGTTAGCGATGAGATCCTGATGAGAGGTGCCACCTAGTACGTCCAACTCAAGTAGCTCATGATCTAGGCTAGTTCAACCACCAATTTCTTATGAGGAAATATACATTGATAGTATATAAGCTTAATAAGTCATTAAACAATAAAAACCATTGATCCAACCATGGTAAATCCATAACCATAGCTCTACACAACTAGGTTTAAATATCTTTAAGCAAAGTGCATTTTAAAGTTAACAAACACTGCCCCATAAATGCTCTTCATATGTGCAAGCTCTATTTTAAATTTTGTTGTAATATTAAAAATTCTAAATAAAATTCAACCCCTTAGAAACACTCCTATAGGTCATCCCTGATCTTTAAGAGTGATTTCAAGGAGTTTGGAGTGAGTTTGGAGTAAAATCATCAAAACCTCCTTAATTAAGATATTTAATAATTCAATTAAATACCAAAATTTAAAAAATTCATAACTATTTTTAGAAAATTACAAATTAAACAAACTGAAAGGCATTGGACTCCTTTAAGTGTTTAATATTTATTAAAAATCTCAAACTTTCAAAATTCAACTTAAATCAAAAAGTCAACTCTTTACTCAACTTTAGTTCAAAATTAAGACAATACTTTAAAAAATCATAACTTAATCTAGAAAATTTTGAATCTAGCAAACTTAATGTTTCTTTATGCATCTTAGGGTCTAGTATTTAAGAAAAATATCAAAACTCTAAAACTTAACTTAAATTAGAAAGTCAAAGTTTAATCCCTTAATTTAATGAATTAATAATTTGATAAAATTTAAAAGTTCAATAATTAATTAAAAATCTATAAAATATTAATTTGATTATTAAAATTAGTCAAGCAACCCCCAAATGCACATCAAACACTCTATTGATGAATGTTAGGATGGCTACTTGAGCTACAAGGCTAAGTATCCTATAGAGGCCTGGTTCCTCGAGCCCACTATAACAACGCCATAAACAAATTCAATGGAGAATTAAAATTTAAAATTAATTTATTATAATTATTTAACCAAATTTAAATCTTCAATTCAATTACATTAACATAGTTTTTAGGATGAATTATCCTAAGTTGTAGGGCTGCGTGTCCTAAGGAGGCATGATTCCTTCAACCCACGATGATAATATCATGAACCTATTGATCAAAAATATAATTAACTTAATCATTTAAATCAGGAACCAACCAATTAATATTAAAAATTATCAACTCTTTAACTTCAACTAATTTAATTAACTACGTAATACTAGTTACTACTAGGTAACTCGGGCCTACGAGGTTATTAGCTTAGCCCCAAGAAAGGTAGTAATCACTCATCACTAAAAATATACCTTATGATCAACCTTAACATATTAACACTTAAAGTCAAATTAAAAATATCATTTGACCTACAACAAATTAAAATTTAGACAACTTTAATAACCACCCGACATAGGATATATCTAAGCCACAAAGCACACACTTTAGATGATTTATAAGGACAACCACTCTTAGCTTTTAGCTGGACTGATATTTTCCTTTTCTGTTACTTGCGTGTCAAATTTTCTATAGTTTTCACTACATGCTAGTTACAATTGTTTAATTAATATGATATTTATTAATGTGTTAATTTTATTATGCAATTTGTGAAATGATGTGATGGGCGATAGATTATTCCTAAGTTAGGAATGATTTAGATGCTCATAGAATTTTTTACAGAGGGTCATGTTCATGCATGGCTAAAATCAACAGAGCAAATTAAAATTTTAACTAACATTTTTTTTTTGCATGTACTAGAATGCTAAGTTCCCCTTGAAATTAAAAGGGCATTGTTAAGTGTGACTATATTTTAATTTGAGCAATTTAATTATATAACTACTTTAGATGATTTTGATTATAACCGTTTAGGATAACCATACAAGTTATTTAGAGTCTCTTAAATTTTTGAGATGTAATTTAATTCAATTGAGTTATGAAATTTCAATTTTAAGATGGGTTATTAATCATCCAATTTGAAGTCCAAAGAGAAGGGAAACATCTCTCAGGGGAGAGTTCATTTCATTTAGAGATTCAAGTTAGGATGATTTGGAAATCCAAAACTGAAATAAATACTTCATCATGGAAGAGTTCATTTACATTTGGATATTTGAGCCTGATGAGTCAAAGGAGCTCACAGAAGGAAGGAAGACAAAGTGAAGATACAAGAATATCCCATTCTTAAAATTACTTGTATCACTCCTAGGATTAGAATATGGGTTATTGTCAATGGTAACATGTCACTTTTAATTTCTGTAGACTTTGGTTGTAATTAAGTGGTGTTTTCTACATGGACCTTTTTTTACATTTGGTTTACTTATTTTGATTATTAATTTTATTTATGTTTTTAATTTTGCATAGTAGGAGTATTGTAATATTTCTTAGTTTCTTACTCATACATACCATTTTTTATTTTGCTTGAAAGCATTTAGGCTCTTTAAGGACCAACTATTTCTACTTGAAATTAAATATAATTTTAGGCCAACATAGAAAGATAATCGATTTTAATAAGTAAGCTCATGTTCACTGAGGGTCTCAAGCATTCATATTAAAACTTTTTGTTCCTTATTAGGCACCTCCCCGCTTGTGGGTTGCAGCAGACCACCTAACATATTAAGGTGCAATTCTATCAAAGGGATGTTGTGCATTCTCTACGATAAAATATATTTTCTAATCCTTTTTAAAACTACCTCTTACTGATTTTGCATACAAGTTCAATTAGCATGCATTACATTAAAAATCAATTAAAATTTTAAATTTTAAATAGCATTTCAAGCATAATCACCCCACATGAGTAAAGGGGCCAATTAAGATATTCTATAGACATCAACTCAATTCCTCAAAACTTAAACAACATCTCACCCATCTTTCATAATAGATCAGACTCATGGTTTTAAAGCGCTAGGTGGTTATCTGGCTCCCCAACTCTCGCCGGATAAGTACAAATTTACTTTGCATTAGCTAGGTTTGGTGAACTATAATTAAGCCCAAATTAGACTTATGATTCGATGTGGACTCAAAATCATAGTATCATAACCTCAAGAATATAATCTCAACTTTCTAAGAAAATGATAACTCAAATTAAATCATCTCCAAAAACCAAAATTTTGAAGCCCAACATATAGGATAGATAGGGGTTTCTGAAGTGTTTCAAAATTCCAAAACATCTCCTACCTTTCATCCTTTGGCTTCCAAAATAAGTGATCAAATTTAATTCAATCCCAGTTGAAATTCTAACTTCACTCCATTGATATCACTCCTTGAAAATTCAAGAATAAAATTTCTACTATTATTTTAATCAAGAGTTTTCATATGAAAATCAAGTAGTTCTGAGGGCCTACCTTTGTAGAAGAATTAAAGACCCAAAATCAACTTTAAAAATAAATAAATAAATTTTCTTTAAGAAAAATTAAAATCAACGATGATTTTTATCATCATATTCGAATAATTAACAAAGAATGCTATTTTCTTCCCTATGGAAGATACATCATTTATTGTTATGACCTAGAATACAAAATTAATGATAACACATCTAGATTATCATAGATAAATGTATAATCAAACATCATTTTAACCCTTCGGGATCATATGTAGTTCCATCAGAAATTTGGCTACAATATTCAAGATGAAATTTATAATTCTAAATCTAAACTCATTAGGGAATATTATTTCCATCTTTTGCGATGGTATATCATTTCCAATGGCATGTTGGATTTTAGAATTAAAATTCAATTTCAAGTTTTTCAAAAAAAATTATAATTTCAATTACTTTGCATTCTTTCTGAAGCAAAGCGTTCAAAAAACACTCTCCTCTTCTATATCTCTTCTCCTTTCCTTCTCATTTATTTTCTTCTCTATCAAGCCAAATGAATGAGATGTTGTCTAGAAGATGTTTATGTTAAATATATTAAAACAATAATTCAATGCCCAATAGCATGGAGCCCAACTTCCCAGCACCGTTGCGATGTATATTGATCCCATAGTTTCTATAGAACATAGCCTTCAACAACATGACAGCATTTCTTGGCTTCGTAGTGCTCCTATATCACTATGCTTACAATTACAGCACCATAGCACTATATGATGGATATAGATTTTTCATAAATCAAATATTCTTATTTTAAGAATTTTAAGTTATTACATTAGTATCCCCTACCAGTTTACCAATCATATTCCCTCTTAACTCTCTACTCTTCGATGGACTTGCCTAAGTATACTCGCATGAACCTACTCGACACTACTACGATTGTCTAGACATAAAATATTAAATTCATACAACCTTACCCTATCAGCCAGTTAGGAGGTGATATGTGCCTAATACAGTTTGTATTAAATTTGATTTAAGTCTATGTAATTTTTTTTCATTTAGATTTAGCCCTTTGATATCTTTTCAACTAAGGGTGAAAATGATCATGTTGGATCTTTTTAACTAATTGAGATTTTGAACCTCTTGAAAACTTCTCCATAGATTTGTATTAGTATAATGCTTTTTGTCCATTCTCACACAAGTTCTAAGCTACCCCTAAAAGAGTTTTATTGATAGTAAAGATAAGTGTCTTCCATGAATAGATTTGGATCCAACATCCTATAAGGTGCAATGAGTATGAATTAATACCAATGACGAGAAGATAATACCTCTATAAGCTGAGTAGTCCTAAACCATATGTGAACATGGAGAATCCCAACTATAAGATTTGTTAGGACATCATGGAAATGGAAGAGTGACTAACTAAAATAATTCAAGACACCCTAGGAGGGCTACATAGGTGTCTTTAGAGAGACAAGACCCTTGAGGGATCTTTTAACTTTGTAGCTCACTACATTAGGTCAAACATCAAAGTACTAACCTCAGCCCCCATCCCTAAGCCCACCCGTACACTAATAAGTGATGAAGTTTACAATAGCTAACTAGGCAAGTCAAAATAGCTAACTAGGCAAGTCAAAATAGCTAAACTTGAAATCATAATTTTTTTTCAAAGTAGATTATAGATGCTAAGACACCACTCAATATTTAGATGTCATACTTGGAGTCCAATAACGGAAGGACTAGCCTCATGGACCATATCACCACCTTTGAATAGATGACTTCCCTCCTAAACATTAATGATTCTCTTAAGTGCCACTAGTTCATCATGAAGCTGAAGGAGTTGGCATTAAGGTAGTTTACCTATCTTCCATTGGGGGTTGTCACCTCTTTTTCAAAGTTTTGGATGATATTTGAGACTCAGTTTGCTACAGTTTAGATTCAATAAAAGAGCTCACAAGCTCTCTCGAAGATGATTTTTGAGCCACGAGATTCATCGAGGAACTTCAAAGTAAGGTTTTAAAGGGAGATACTTGAAGTTAAAGATATAGAGCCCAAAGTTTCCTAATCTATCTTGACCTAAGGATTAAGAGAGGATCTATTTTTTCTATGTTCTCACCTATAACAATCAAGAACAATTATTGAGCTATTGAACATAGCTATTATCTATGTTAGCACTAAGGATTACAAGAAGGTGACAGAGTCTTCCATAACCACTCACCTAAATGAACCTCCTTATAGAAGATATAAATGATGAGTGACATATAAGGAAATGTCTTGTCCCAATGAAAGAGGGATAGAAGCCCCAGTCCATCATGAGATCATCATCACCTAGAGCACCATAGAGTGCCCATATAACCAAGGACATAGAGGGCTTGTAGGACATCTTGAGATAAGAGTGGAAGAGCCTATATATGCCACTCTCCCCTACTAAGGAAAGTCATGCAATGTCCCCCAATTAATCCTACATACATACCACCTAGAGTGTCCATGATAGAGCTAATTGAGGCCGTTAAAAATAAGAAGTTTTAAGCATTTAGCATCTATGAAGGAGAATGCGCACACTAGGGATGCATCAAGATATTGTACTTTCTACCATGATCATGACCATTTAATGAAGGAGTGTTATCATCTTCGAGGATTGGTATAAGAAATCATCAAAATGAGAAAATTAAATGATTTTTTCTCACTAACCCTAGTTAGTGCCACGAAAAATCCTCCTTGTAATATAGCAAAAATAAACCTATCCCAACTTGCTCAATTCATATTATAAGAGTGGTGCCCACCATAATGGGCAATCTGCCAAATAACTTGTTGGCAGTATAAAGAAAATGAGATTTAGAGAGGTGAAGTCATATCTACCTCACAAGATCCCATAATATGCATCTCACATTCAGCTTTAGTGAAGTAGATAAGGCAATAAAAGTAAACCCCCAATATAATGCCATTTTTATTATATCCCTAGTTGCCAACTATCAGATAAGCTACATTTTTATAGATATAGGGAGTTTAGTTAATATTATTTTAAAATCTATTTTTGAAAAATCAACCTCTTATATTCCCAACTCATGCCCACTACAGATCCCATATATGGCTTCTTAGAAGAGATTAGAGAGACAAAGGAAGTACTCGCCTTACCCAACACCCAGGATAAAGGTGACAACTAGTGCACTAATATGACTAATTTTATTATATTGGATGTCCTAACCACCTAAAATGCCTTTTTTTGGTAGGCCTTTACTGAAAACATTCGAAACGATGGTGTCAACTTACCACGTCACTTTCAAATTCCAAATTTAAGGAATGGAGCCCACAATGTGGGGCGACCTAACTCAATCATGCACTTACTACCTGTCATGACCCAAAATAACATAACCCTTGTATCAAACAATTCACATCATATTGGATGTGGAATTAAAAATACCCAATATCTATTTGGAAAAAAGAATTCATATATAATAATAGCATATAACCACTAGTATTAGTAAAATACATTAAATAAAATCATAAATATTTTTTTATCTTATATCACATAGATATATAATAAAAAAAATCAATTAGAATATTCATGGTATATCTTTCTTTATCCATCATCATATAATATCACCATGATTGCAAAAATAAGAAACTTGCAAAAGGCATAATTATAAACACAAATCTACTTATTTCTCGAATGCTTGACATCATAAGAGAAAATATGACCAGGTTCTTCTTTACAAATGAAATTAGTTTGCACTTCTATTCCATTAGTTGGGATCCTATTTAAGTCATATGTAACCCATTTTCTCAATGAAGACATATGAAATAAATCATGAATATTTGACATATGATCTGGCAAAACCAATCAATTAGTAAACCTCCCAATTCTACATATCTCCTAAAATGGTCTAATGTACATTGGACTCAACTTTACTTCTTTAAAAATCTATTCATACAATTGAATGGGCTGACTTTTACATACAAACAATCACCAACTTGAAATTTTATAGCACAATGCTACAAATCATAATACTTCCTTTATCTATCTTGTGCTACTCTCAATCTATCTCTAATAAATCTAATGTTTTTTTGGCATTATCCTCTAAAGCTAGCTCAAATAATCTTTTCTCTCCTTCTTTGTCCAAGAAAAAAGCATCCTTCACTTACGACCATATAAAGCCTTATATGGTGTCATTCCTATCCTAAATTGGAAGCCATTATTGTAAGCAAATTCAATCAAAGTTATGTGATCCTCCCAGCTTCCTCTAGAATTAAGTACACACAATCTCAATAAAACATCAAGTAGTTGAATAGTCCTTTTAGAATGATTACATATTTTCTTTTGAAAAGTTTTATTAAAATTTAGTTTAGTCCCCAAACCATCATGGATACCACCCCATTATCTAGAAGTAAATCTGCAATCATGATCAGAAATAATAACCACTGGCATCCCATGCAATATGTAATCTCACTTACATATAACTGTGCTAATCTCTCAATTTAATCTATATGCATCGTAAGAAAGAAATATGGAATTTGTTAATCAATCAACTATGACCTAGACTACATTATATCATACCTAGACCTTGGGAATCCTATACCAAATTCCATCATGATCTCTTTTTCCTTCTACTCAAGAATGGGAAAAGGCTGCAATAAATCAAAAAATCACTAATGTTCAACGTTTTCCATTTAACTAGCATCACAACTTAATAAAAATTCAGCCACCTCTCTTTTCAAGCTAGTCCACCAAAATATGGATTTTAAATCATGTTGCATGTTGCTAGTCCAAGGGTATATCATATAACCAAAATGATGAGCCTCATATAAAATCTCTCTCTATAAGCCCACACAACCAACAACCCGTAAGAAACCTTTACAAGTTAAATCATCATAATCATTAACTTGTAGCTCAAATATCCTCCTAAACTGAACATAATTTATAAATCTCATATACTCCTCATTAACCTTTTGAGCTTCATGAATTCTCTCCTATAAGGTAGGTTCTATAATCATTTGAGTAAGCACACTAATATCCATATCAGTTACTTTAAAAAAAATTTAGCTCTAACCTCTCTATATCATGAATCAAAGCAGTATCATATGTAATCATCCAACCAACTATTCTTGATAATTTCTTACTTAATGCATTTGTTAAATAGTAACCTTGCTAGGTAGATACTGAATACAAAGATCATAATCTTACATAAACTCCAACCATCTTCTTTTTCCTTAGATTTAACTCCTTTTAAGTGAATGTATACTTCAAACTCTAATGGTCAATATAAATCTCACATCTTGTACTATACAAATAATGTCTCTAAATTTTTAATGTAAAAATTATGGCTTCTAATTGTAAATCATAACCAAGATAATTCTTCTCATGTGACTTCAATTAATTATACACATAAGAAATTACTTTATCATGCTACATTAACACATAATCTAAGCCCTTTAATGATGCATTACTAAATAACTAAAATCCTTCAGTTTCAATGGAATAGTAAAAATAGATGCTGACACTAAATAACTCTTCAATTGCTAAAAGTTATCCTCATTGTCGTTCGTTCACTCAATTGGCCTTTCCTTCTGTGTTAATCTTATCAAAAATGGTATAATTTCTGAAAGAAAAAAAACTTCAACAAATTTTCTAAAATAACCATCCATATCAAGATAATTTTGCACCTCATATATAGTTTTATAAACACTGCATGCCATCAAATATCTTTTCCATCTACATTATTCAATCCTGTACTACATAAGGTTATGCTATAACTTTAGATTTAAGAGGTTTTAACCTAAGAAACATCTATAAGAACATATCCCCTTATTTTATTCTAATAAATATTCTACTATGGGCCTCACCAATCAACTAAGCCATTAAATTAGCAAATTATGGCATGAAATTGGAATTCATGGCTTCCACTATATTCTATGTAGGAAAAACCTCTCACAAACTCTACCAATCTATCATACGTTGTTCTTAAGAATTCATAAAATCTCAATCACAATATTCACTCTTAAACAATCATATGCATATGAGGGTAAAAAAGAAATAAATATATTTATGCTACCCAATCTATATCACTCTTCTACTGATCAATTCTATGGCTCCATTATAAATCAATGCCTTCAAATTTATTTCTCTAATACCAAAAATAAAGTAAATAAGCATGTTTTTCTATCACTACATCAAAAATAGAAAAGCATTTTATAATCATTGACAATTTTATAAAAATTCTTGCAATAATGATACAAACTATAATGTCCTAATATATCAAATATTCTACTAAATGAAGTTCAATGTCAACATAAAAATATACTATAAAGATAAGTGTCATATTACAATATAAATAGAAATGAAATAAAATATAGAATATCAATTTACCCTCAAGCCCTTATACCTTCATATGCTTATATTTTCATTCAACCAATCATTCAGACCCTAATGACTTTCTAGGCATAGAGTAATTCATTTTTTGAGGCTCATATATCTTCTAATATATATTTATTCATAATGTTCAACAACTTGTAAATCATACATGATTTTCTTACACACATATTTTATAACATATTGATACAGCTAAATTAACATTTAAATGAATTGTAATAATTTATGGTTGTGGACCTCCATAAGGACACCGCTACGGCTGCAAGATTATGGAGGGGTATACGACCGCACCTACCCCGAGGGATAGAGACAATCGCAGGCCTTTGCACTCCTCAAAAATGGGCCAATGGAAGGGCAGATTATACCCTATATACAATTAACCATGGAGGATAGCAGCTCTCGCTTATGCACCTCGATGGATAATAATATGAATGGACTGATCACAATCACAAGTTTCCCCCACTTGATACATCAACTCAGATGGGGTTTAGTATAAGTGGAATTTAGTTTCCCATAGACGCAAGCCCCCGTGGTTAATTATATCGCAGGCTGGAGCTCGAGAAAACTCTCGATTAAGGACCTTACATTATCTTTTCTAAAATGGGATTGACACATAGGGCTAAGACTATTAAGTCCTATTCAAATGGAAAGAAATGTTCAAATGGCTCAGTCAACATACATGGCTCATACTGATATCTGGAGGGACTAAGGTACTAAAGAAGAAACTGGAGAAAAGAAAGTCAAGCACTCGACACATGCGTGAGAGAAAGATGGAAGTGACGTTATCCATGTGACGCAGATTAGTAGGACTTATAGTCCCTGAAGAGAAGGGACTTACCCATTATTTAGGCATACTATGAGACCGAATGTAGTAACCTTGAATCCTAAATCTAAATTGGGTTTAGTATTTTACGCAAACTAACACCCGTGTCATAACTAATGTAGTGCAAAATCTGGACTTATCCCGGCCTGGATTGGGGAGCCAACTAACCACCTAATCGATTCAAAACCATGCAGTTTGATCATTTATGAAAGATGGGAGGGTGGTTTAGTTTTTAGAAGTTAAGGCCGACATCTAGAGAGTTTCCTAATTGGCCTTGTACTTATGTTGGGTAAATACTCCTAGAGCTAATGCAACTAAAATTTTATTTTAATTAGTTTATAATGTAATGCATGCTAGTTGAAGGATCCAAATCATGTATTCATAAGACTTTAAAAATAGTCTTATAAAAAATAATTTTTTTAGAAAAGACTGGGCCTTCCCAGGTCTAGCACTTCATCATCATAGGCTAGATTATCCAGACTCTACTCGCAGGCGGAGAGGTGTCTTATAACAAGAAGAGAAGGATGCAACATTATGCATGTAACCCCAAATGATTTTGGTAGTTCCCTAGATCGTTAGGTTTCTAAATTATTTAAATCTTAAACATTAAATTTTAGTTATGAGAAAAAAAATTTAGTCCTTAAAGAGCCTAATGAAATCTAGGCTAAAAAAAATCAGCATGCAGATCGCCAATAAACTAATAAAAATAGGCAACCCTAAAGGCACACAATATAAATAAAACATATCAAAATAAACAAACTAATTAATAAATATCCATAGGCCAACTGCCCTTACTTACAACCTAGAGTCTGTAGAAAAGTAAAGTGGCCGGGCACCACTGCCAACAACCCGGATTTCTAAGCCTATGAATGATGCAAATAACTTTGAGTGGGATATTAGGTCTTCAGATCTTTAGTCTTCTCTTCTTAGATTTCTCCTCCTTGGACTCCTTGGACTCCTTGGATTCATCGTGACTTTCCCCCTTTAGGGGGTATTGCCTTCTCTCTTTGGATATCTAAAAGCCATCCAAATTCGATCTTCCAAATGGAAGAAGACTCTCCCCTTGAGGATGCCTTGTTCTTTTGGAATTCGAGTTGGATAAGAATATTCCAACTCAAATGTCATTTCATAACTCTCACCAATTATTACAAATAAATACATTAATTAAAGTAATAAATTCTAGACTCTCCTATAAGGTTATCCTAATAAAAATATCAAGTAGTTATAATTCCAAGTAGTTTATAATCCCAAGCAGTTTATATAAAAGTAAAAGCACACATCACAACCACACACTTAGCCATGCTCTTAATTATTTTTGAGAACTAAGCAATCTCTGCAGCACCATTAGTACTTATTATTATGATTTTAATTTAGCCCTCATTTATTTAAGGGGGCTGAGCAAGCACCTGCATAAAATATCATTGCTTTAAATCATGATAATTATCCCCCATTTTATTTAGTACTACATGAGCATAGCCACCTGTAGTAAACATCATTAATATAAACATATTGAGCCTAACCTATGGGTAAGTCTAACGCACAATCAATCCACATAGTACAGTAAAAGTAAGCAAATACAGCAATTTCATTCACAACATGTAGTAAAATCTTGGAAAGCCCGGCACATAGCAGAAAAAGTAAACACCGGCCTAGCTTAAGTCTAGAAGTGGTTCCCTAGCAAATGATTTTATGTATGTGTAAAGGCTTGTGTGGCTAGGATAGATCCTAAGCTAGGTAGTTAGTTCAAGTTACCTAAAGTTCGGGTTTTTGAAGGCTAGAAAAGGAAATTTTTAATTAAAGTTTAAACATTAGTGAGTTAGGGTCCATTTTACTTAATTTAGTTTGTTAGTTTCTTTTTAATGCTAAGGATAATGATATTTTAAGTTCAAATTGTATTATCCAATTTTGAAAAGTCCTGGGTCCTCCTAGGTGCTAGGCTGAGGAGGTCTAAAAGGTCACTACGAGAAATAGCATAGGTTTGGGTTTTCTAATATTTTAGATAAATACTAGACCTTAAGGTGAGTAATTAAGCTTTGAGATTGTTGGATTTGGAGTTTCCTATGCAATGATATGAATTTTCAAAGTTTTCGGCAATTAAGGGAATTATTAAAACTACCTAATTAGGGGTGATTTTATGGTTTTGATCCAAATCAGCTCCAAACTAATTGGAATCACCCCCAAAGGTTTGAAATGACCTAATAAGATGTTTACAAGTGTTTGGGAAAAATTTGGAATTTTAAATAATTTTAAATAATCTAATAGAGGCAAAACGGTAATTTTTAATTAAGGTTAAATTAAGGGTTAGATTAAGGTCAAACTAAGGGGCCCTAATTATCTAAAGTTAAGGTCTGAGTTCTGAACAATTTGAGATATTGTGGGTAATTTTCTTATTTAAAATGGATTTATTATAATTTTTAGAAGGTATCGGCGCTAATTACATGTTAAATTAGGGTTGGTTAATTAAGGAGTCTAAAGAGTCCTAAAAATTCCTAGAAATTTTTGGGATGCTTAGGATGCCACTAAATTTAAATTTTGAAGTTTTTATATTAATTAGGGATCTATCCTAGCTCCTAGACTTTTTTAAAATTTGCTAGACGGGTCCTTAATTATTGTCCTTAGAGTGTCACTACGTTATATGGATTTAAAATAAAGTTTTGGACTAACCCTGAAGTAACAATGTAGGGGGTACACAAATGCAGTAAACACACCATGTTCCTAGATCTATGAGAGCTTAAACTAAGTGCTTTTGCATCCTACACATGTAAGAGATGATAAAAGAAAAGTAAGTACGCTTATCGATGAGATTAATCACCCACTAATCCACCTCCCCCATGAATGTTATTCATGAACATAACATATGTTTAAAATTCTAAGTAGTGGATCTACCAAAATAAGAATTTAACATATATATGTAGTTTTAAAATACTTAGAATATCCATAAATATATAAATTTTGAAAAAATAAATAAATAAAAATAGATCAATTCAAAATAGATACATAAATATAAGAGAGATCCACTGGTCACCCAAACGAGGATTCAAAGAGATTTAAAATAATAATTATAATAATTATTTAAATAATATTAAAAATACTCAAATAATTAAGAATAAAAAAATAGAAATATGCCAGAACAGCAAATATTAGCCTCTAAAAATAATTTTAAATTAAAATAATTTTTTTTTTAAATTTCAAGGTATTATACGTCAAAAATGGATTTAAAATGAAATTACCATGAATTATTGAAGTTTATAATGATTAAAAGTTATTTAAAATAATTTTAAAATAATTAAGATTTAAAAAAAAATTATTAAATAAAATTAACTTAAAATAATGAAATTTTTGGGATTTAATGTTTATTAAATAATAATAATAAAATTAATAGTTTTAAAATAATAATAATAATAATAATAATAATAATAATAATAATAATAATAATAATAATAATAATAATAATAATAACAATAATAATACTAATTTTAAAATAAGACTAATAATAATAATAACAATAAAGGTAATAATAATAAATAATAATAATAATAATAATAATAATAAACAAATAGTTTTTTAAAATAATAATAATAATTATTATTATTATTATTATTATTATTATTATACAAATAATTTGTAAAGTAATAATTAAAGAAATAATAATAATAATAAACATAACAGCAACAAAATAGTTTAAAATAATAATTATTATAAATAATTATAGCAAAAATAATAATGATAATAATATAATATTAATTATTACTAAAAATAGTATAATAATTTATTTTTTAAAGGGGTTTTTCACTATTTTGAAAATATTTTAAAATATATTAAATATTTTTAATTAAAAATAATTTTAAATTGTAGAGAATTCAAGTACGAACAATTTGATATATTATTCATAATTTTTGGGTCAAAATGAATTTTCTATGAATTTTTGAGTGAAATTTGGTTTAAAATACATTTAAAATTAATTTAAACACAAAAAGACAAACGGGCAAAACGTGGCGCCTTCGTACTGGACCCGCAGACTAGAGCATATCATTGCACCGTGATTACCTGGACGGTAGGACCCATATAGTTTTGACTTAACATAGTCTGCACCGAGTGGCCACTATCGGATCGAGCGCGGTTTTGATCGACGGTCTTGATCGCGTCGAATGGAGGGTCCGTCCATGAGATCGAATCCAGCTGTCATTTTAAACCGTTGATCAGCTCGATCTCAACCGTTGATCGCGAAATCAACGACTGGGATCAAACCCTAAAAGACGGGAAGCTGAACCTGAGCCCTAGACCTCTATTTCGGCTCGTTATCACGATCGGGTGCACCAAATCAATTGAAATTTGATGCGTAGGCTCTTTGAGTGAAGAGCATTCATGGGGTATAGTTTTTGTAGTTTGAAAAGTGCTTTACACAAACCTATTTAACCTTATGTGCCCTAGACTAGGGTTGAAGATTTCACCTCAATTTTTGGACAGTTTGACCCATATATAGGCTTGTTGCACTAGTAGAATATCTACGCTCCTAATTATAAAAGAAACCACGAGCTTTTGACGACTAGATCGCAAGCAAAACATCTTGGAATGAATTTGCCTTTAGGTCGTTGGAGATCTCACCATCGGTAGCTTAGGGTGAAAGTGCTCATATGACACTTAAAAGTTCGTTAGAGATGTTAAGCCCTATAGAATTAGCCCAATGCTAAAAATGAGATAGAGAGGTGAATCAGTATTTAAAACAAAACTCAAACTTAAATCCAAAAAACAAGATTCACCACAATCAAAACCAACGATGGAGAAATTAAAAGTGCGAAAGTAATAAAGAAAGAACACACCGGATTTATAGTGGTTCGGTCAAACCTTGACCTACGTCCACTCCTTCACTCCTTGGAGGCACCCTCCAAGTATTGCACTAAAACAAGTGTATCTCCTTTAGCCCCCATAGCTAGGCGGAGAAGCCCTTACAAAATCACTTCCACCTTCCCCGGTGCGGCGGATTCGCCGGGTCCTTTGACACCAAAGAGATCTTCTTCTTTGGTGAACTTCCCTCGAGACAAGCCTTGAATCCGACGGTATTCAAGTGCGAGCTTGCCGGAGCAACCGTGTGGATCCCCCTCCACACTCCCTTGAGTCCCCCCTCACAGGATCTTCTCCCTCTACAAACTCCACCCTTTCCTCACTCCCTTTCAAGCTCTCTCTTCAAGTTTTCCCCACAAGAACGAAGCTACAATGGCTGCCAAAGACACTTACAAAAGTTGCCATGCCATAGCTTAAATAGAAGCTCTCAAAATGAGCTCATTAATGCAAGTTGCCGACATTATCGTCCAGGACGATAGGCATATCGTCCTGGCCGATTAGTTCAAATATGAGGAAAATCATCTTGAATATTGCCCTGAAATGAAGCTGGACGATGTTTAATCGGCCCAGACGATCTGGAGATCGTCCAGGACGATTTGACCATGTAATTGCTTTCCTTAAATTCCCGAGAAATTTTGAAAAAATTGACTTGGATCATCCTGGATGATATTTTATAGTCCTAGATGATCCTCTGGACGATGTCCAAAAATAGGTTATTTCTAAATAGATCTGGCAGTAGATTCTTGCTGAATTGAACCTATCGTCCTAGCCGATACAAAATCGTCCAGGACGATGTGTTTTGCATAATGACGGTTGATTTAATGAGGATGACCTAATTAGGTTTTCTGCTTTTGGACAGATCGTCCAGGACGATAATATATCATCCCGGACGATGTTACCAAAAATAGAAATCTTTAGGGAGAAATAGAAAATCTTCCAAGTTACAAAACATCAGGAGCCACACCAAATACAATAGACTCAAGAAAGGAAAAAGTGTACAAACTGACTCAGACCTAGTCTACCCAATCTTGAGCTGATTCCAAATTGCAGTCCGATCATGTGAACCTGAAATGTCAGTACAAAGCTGTCATAGAGAAAAAGAATGTTTGCTATCATCAAAATCATAAGCCATAGATCCGCAACATAGGGTGATCGGGTTTTGATTGGGGAAGGTGGGGGAAATCAAGTAGAACTCTCACACAAAATCTTAGAGGTTCTTGAGGTCTAGAGAGAGAAATCAAGAAATTATCCTTTCAAAACCTAATTTCTCCCAATTTATATTCCTAATCAATAGAGGGACGGCTATGATTGAATCTCCACCCAAGTAGGAGGGAAATCAAGCTATATTTGCCGTGGTTTTGAATTAGAACACATTAGGCATGTGTTTAAGGCATTAAGAGGGTTTTATTTTGCTTTAAATGGGCCAAATTAACCCATTAAGACTCAGGTTGACCAACTCAAAGGTTGACTTGGTCAACCTAATCAATTATGCCCAATGGGGTGGGGGTTTGAGTCCAAGAATCCATGGAATAGGATATGATTTAAATTAGGACTCATGTAGGCTCGTTGGGTCAACCTGGGTTAACCTGTTCAACCAGGTTGACTCAGGGCATGGGTCTGAGCTCAAGAGACTTGGTCTGACCCATGGGACTCATGGGAGGTGAGAGATTGGGCTTAGAAGATTTAAATTGGATTTGAAATCAAATAGGAAGGGTTTGGGTCAATCTGGGATGACCCAGAGCCTGTGTCTGGGCTCAGCAAACTCAGTTTAACCCAAGAAATTGATTAGAAGAGGTCTTGGGACCTAGCTTGGTCAATTTGACCAAGTCAGCTCTCTAGACTCCAAGTCTGGGGAAAAACAAGGTCAACAATGGTAGTATAAGATAGTGTAAATAATTTATTATTATAAGAAAATAGTTAAATTTATAGGATTTATTAGTATATTCAATTCAATGTGCACAAATCATTAAATATGACTTCATATAGTATTTATAGCTTTAAAATGGTGCTCTCCAATCTCCATGTTTTATTCAAATTTTAGGAACTTATCAAAAGGTCTAAAGTAGTACACAATCTAAAATACCCAATGAAAAATTAAAATAAGTATACCCATATGTGCATAATGTTATTAGTAACAACATGTTAAAAATTACATATTGAAAATTGCTAAATAGTAAGATATCTCAATTTCTATGAAGTTTGTTCGATTTAAATACAATAACTTTTACAAAAAAGAAAAGTTACTAAAAACATTTTTATGGTAAATATAGCCTGCCACTACCCAAATAATTTTTCTAACTAGCCCACCACACAAAATAGTCCAAAGACCCCTGAAATTGCCTTTCTCCCCATAGAATTCCTCTTTTCATCACCATTCTCTCTCTAACCTTCATAGTTTTGGAATAAAAAAATTGCATGGAAATTAGGTAAATTAGTGAAGTATGATATTTGTAAGAGATTTTTATAATATATTAAATTAGGTTATAATGGTAATTATTAAAATTATTAAGTTTTTTTTTAAATAAAACTATTTAATATCACAATCCATAGCTATAAAAATTATGACAAATATCTATAAAATAGTAGTCTAGAATTCTCTACTGGAAAGTTTCACTTGAATAAGAAACATTTTATTTCACATATCTATAATGATCATAAAATTGAGAGGAAAATATTATAAATAGAGTACAACATTCTCTATGATGTGGTGAATATGGTTTGTAAAAAGAGCTTATAAGGAATCCAAAAATATTTAATGAATATCAAAGGTCAAACACTAAAATTCAAGGGAATTGTATACTACCATTAGGAAATCATTTTTTTATGATTCTTTTAACATTAAAATCATTTTAAAACAAGCTTTAAGATTTATCTAGGAGTACTTTGTGTAATAAATATGCATTATATAAGAAAAAATCATAGCAAATAAAACTTTAGAGTGAATTAGAAAAGTTTTACTATATAGAACTATACCTATAGATAATAGTCTCCCCTGCTTAGATAAATATCATCTTTGACATTTCAATGTATGCACCCATAAATAAAATAGATTTGAATAAAGCTATCCGATCATAGATATTACACTACCTGAGGGTCGTTGAGAAAGTGTGACTTTCATAGAAGTTTTATAGCAAGACTTGGTGCGAGCTCAAGGCTTGGAGACCATGGAACCGTCGAAGAGTTTTGTATAATGGAGGGTGAGTCATAAAACCCCTCAAAATAAGCACCACACTTATTAAATAGCTAAGTGGTGAGCTCATCTAGAATCTTAGGGATGATTTCAATGTCTTTACTTGGATGGAAGCCGAAATGCTAGGCATCATTGAAGAGGTTGCCTATGATAATTTGATTATTACAAGAGATGTTAGGCCAATAAAAAAAAGGAAGACAACAACCATACTTATTGAGTCAATAAACTTTTAATTTTTTCTAATTGTGTGTAAGTTATTATAAATAAAAACACCATTTTTTCCTTTTCAAAATAGTACAAGAATAATAATAGTAATAATTTATTTTATTTATTTTTTATAAGGTACCAAAAACAAATTATCACAAGTTCAATTTTTTATTCTTGGATTTAAAATGGATCTCTTATAATGACATACTCATAGCCTTCTTCATACACTGTAGAAGGTTTGTTGTGACAACTGACTCTAGTCCAGGTTGAGTCAATGATTGATTTGGTATGATTATAGATGCCTTACTTAAAAGTCACCTTGTGTTTATTGATTTATTTTTAGCACTATGAATTCCATATAAGTTTATATATTTCTGTCGGTGCACATTAGTCTTATTTCGGTTACATTAGATTCATTATATTATACACACTTACATTGTACTTTAGTATATCTGCTTCTCTATTGCTTTTATTACTTATAAAAGTTGGTGTAAAATGTACCTAGGGTCTGATGTATATGTAAATAGTCATTGTATATGTATAATTTATATCGACCGAGTTATAAATTGTCAATGAGTTATAATGATTTAAAGGTATTGGCTTATATATACATATATGGCTCCAACATAAATTTCTTTCTCCCTAGGAGGGTATTCTCTTAAAAAATTATATAAAAAGATCTAGAGGTAGGACATGATAAGCATGTATATTTAAATCAATATATTTCATAGGTGTAGACAATCAAGTTTATTGTGGTGGAGCATAGGCACCTTACTTTCTTGTAGACCCTCAGTTGTAAAATTTCTTATGTAAATGAAATAAAATTTCTCTTTATAATATTTACTATTATACAATACTTCATATTATATGCATTGCATTCATATGGGTGATAAATTGTATTAGAGTGTGTCCTTTCTCAAAGTTTCTTTCAGTGTGCATGTTCCAGACTTTTGTAGGAACATGTATGCTAGTTATAGGATAATACGGTAGTTGTACCATATATACAAACACCTTTATCCTGACATGTAAACAAACATACATTTTACTTTCTAAAACATACTTTAGCCCAGCACACAAGCTCCTGGGAAGGAATGAGGAACCCGAGATATGAGGTTGCCATAGTTTTCTTATAGTGAATGTGAATTTTATCTTGTAGGAAGAATTTTGCACTCCCTATGATGAGTTTGATTATAAAAATAAATATATTTCTCTTTACACATCAAAAGTAAATCATTAGTCTATCTTTGAGGTAGTAAAACATTAGTTATGTGAATTTGTTTAAATAAATGTTACTTGTGAGAGAAAGCACCAATACACCATAATGGACAACTTTATCATCATGGATGCACCAACCTCCTACAATATAATATTTGGGCGATCCCTCAAGAATATCTCATGGTGTTTAGCTCAACATACCACGTGGTGGTTGTGTTCTTTGAAGGGGAGCACGAGATCATTATAAGCTCAAACATACAATTACTACTTGAAGGCTATATGGAAGACGGTGACTTGAGAAGGTGATGTAGCTCAAAGTTGAGAGACAATCAAGGTTTGAGACCATATAAGCAGTGAACAAAGTCCATGTGATTGAGAGAACTTTGAGAATAAGTTCATCCTTTAATACAACTCACCAAGACAAATTTATCCAAGCACTTAAAGATGATATTCATATCTCATCTTAGAAAGAAGGGGAGATGTAGGGGATTGACACCTACCATTAATTATATTTTTAGAATGAAGTTCATCCTATCAAATAAAAAAATAAGGAAGACAACACAATCCTGAACATGCTAATAAAGAAATATATAAAGTCTTGGGCGTCATCATTATTAAGGAGGCATAACAACCTAACTAGATCTTGAAAATTGTGATGTCTATAATGTGAGTGGAAAATGCAAGATGTTTGTTAACTTCACTAATGTAAACTCAGAGTGCCAAAAGATAGTTACTCAAGTCATAGGATCAACTTGTTGGTTGACTCAATGGCCTTTTCCCAGTGATGAACTTTCTAGATGCTTTCTTTTACTATCATCAAATAAATATGCATGTTGGTGACTATGAGAAGATATCTGTGATTATTGATGAGGGAATGTATTGCAACAAAGTAATATTGTTTATCCCAAAGAATGTTTGGGCAACTTAGCATAGGATGATGAACCAAGCCTCTAAGGACAAAAATAACTAAAATGTTATGGTGCATGTGGATGACCTCCAAGAAAAAAAATCATTTTCATAGCAACATATTCAAGATCTAAAGGAGGCCGCACTATGCTAAAATTTACACTATGTTACTCAATCATCTAAAAAGTACCTTTAGTGATCCTCCTCACACCAAAGGTCATATAAGCTAATCCTTACAAGGTAAGAGAAATCTTAGAGATGATATCACCCAAGAACAAGAGGGACATTCAATAACACACAAGGTGATCTATCGGGTTCAATCACGTTATCACCAAGCCATGTAAAAGGTGCTTATCCTCCTTTCAAGTCTTGAGGAGTGCCAGTGATTCAAGTATAGTGAGGAGTGTAAGAATACCTTCTAATAACTCAAACTACTCCTTTTATCACTATTAATACGATAAAGCCCCAAATTAGGAGAAGAAATTTTGTTATATGTTAGCATCAACGAGGATGCCACTAGCTTTGGGAAGGCTAAGAAGAAGGACAAAAGTAATGGCCCATCTATCATATAAGTATAACATTAAGGGGTGTCAAGCTTTCATTTCCTATCATGAGAAAACTAGCATGGGATCTCATGACTTCAACTTGACATATATGAAATTATTTATAAGCTTTAATTTAAGCTATCAATGACCATCCCCTAAGGCTATACAAGCCAAGCCTAACTACACAAGAAGGCAGTCAAATGATTAGTAGAGCTTAGTAAGTTTTACATTTTTTACTTACCAAAGATCACAATCAAGACTCATACACTCATCAACTTCCTTGTGGGCTTTGATTAATTTGGTATTGAGAAAGAGGTGGCTAGTGATGAAAATTAAGCTTGGATAACTTTTATTATTGATGCAGCAGGTGAAATCAAAATAGGAGTGACCATGGAACTTAGAGCTTTAGGAGAGTAATTATCACATATGTCTCCTAGATAGAGCTTCAAGTTACCAATAATTGATCAAAGTATGAGGCTTTCATTATTGGGCTAAACTTTGCCACCATAATGGATGCCATGCAACTAATCATCCCTTAGATTTGTAGCTATTTATAAGGCAAATAATTAATGAGTATCAAGCACATAATTTCAAGGATAAATCAATCATTTTGAATACATTGGTTCAGTATGCTGCAAAAGTATATTGAATACTTCAACATACTACAAAAGCATATTTTTAAGAAAAGGTAGAAATTAATCAATTTGAATACTTCTAAATAACATAAATTCTCAAGGTGCAAAAATAACTCACTAAATTTATATTGAAGTCGCATAATGTAGATGGGAAGTCAACCTAAAAGCTACCATGTGATAACATCGAGAAAAATAAGGTCATACATATAGAGGTTGAGCAATATATAAGTTGGGTAAATCCATGCAATAACTTCATAAGGATAGGAAAGATTATTACTAACCTCAAGGACAACTGGAAAATAAAAATTATGGATGTGCAGTACATTCTAATTACTAGCAATCTACTTAGAAGGTCAACAACTTCTTTTAACATACGATGCTTAAAGGAAAGATAAATAAAGAAGATGCTCAATTATAAGCATACTCGTGCATGTGGTTATAATAAGCTTATTATAATTATTGGCTGATTATTCACCTAATAAAAAGGATGATCATATCATAAAAAGAGAACATGTAAACTATTCAAGAATATAAATAACCTAATGTATGCCACCTTATTCTAATTTTGAAAATCAATTTGACTACCTTAGTCTCAAGCTAAGGCAAAATTTTACTAGTTTAGGCCATGCATAAGGCACTTTTAAAATCTTTCAACTCATATCTTTTAAAAAGTATAGATGCATACCAATTTACTGTAAAAACACTTTATCAATATTGAAAATATATTAAAATTCAATAAAAACCTTCAAAAAAAAAATATTTTCTTTTATAAGCCTTAGTTATTTGAATCCCTTGAGATGAACTTACTTGATAGCCTATCATAGTCATATGAGTTTTCCCTATACCATACATAGATTGTTGCACACACTTAGATGTTGTGATAGGGCATAACCCTCATAGTTGTTTGGATTATTTTGTGATGTGGCTAACTTGCCTTTAGTATATAATTCTTTGGCTCATAGGTTATCATATTACACAATTAGTCAAGATAATTTGATGAACCTTGACATGGCTACTTTTTGCACTATGATAGAATATAATTTTCCTGCAAATTCTTTATTACAATCATTAATAATTTTTTTTTTAGTGAAGGTGCATCGATATCTTAAAACACCAAGTTTGGAATTGATTCCAGTTAATTGCCACATTTTTTTTCATTAGCATAAATAGTTTGGTTAAGTTTAGAGGAAATTTATGTACTGTCATAGGATGTCTATACTTTTGGAATTAATAATATATAAAATTTTAGCTAAGAAAATTATATTTATATAATAAAATACAAACAAAAGTTCTTAACCCAATACATTTTAGATCCAGGAGCTAGTACCTCTATGATTAGATGGACCTAGAGCACTCAAGATGACCTAGTAGTACCTTCATGACCAATAGAAGACAGAATGATCCTTGTTGCTAGACCATGACCAAAGGGATTCCCAATGCTTGTAGAATATTGCCTTTCTTACTTAATGTATAGATATTTTTTTGGGACATTTAAGTCAATTAAGTCAAATTTATACACACATTATATATAAAAAAAATTCAAACATAAAAACACTTAATTGATAGCTAAAGCTTCTAACAAATAGACCAAGTAGAGTTGTGATTCAAAGAATGTATATATTTAGAATTTTGATGTATTATGCAAAGCCTATCTTCCTTTTTATATTTATTTGACTATTAGTGTATTTGTAGACCCACAATACCTTCCATTCTTTTTTTTTTTTAAATTTTAATCCATTTTCCACCATATACTCTTATTTAATTGTTTACAAATTTCTTTCTTCTAAATTTTTACTAATTTTTTACTATTGTGTGTGGTTTTATTTGAAAATCTTATGATATATTATTTCCTTTAAGAAAATTGTTTTATATTAAATTATGATAAATTAATAACTAACTTTAAAATTAACTAAGAAAAAGACTTTGCTTAAGAATAAATGTATGGCCTCCATGCTAATATTTAATTAAAAATATTCTCTATGTATCTCGTTATTGAGGTATAAACTTGAGCTTGCTGGTAATTAAAGCCCCCAATAAGGGCACGTTCATATCATAACTAGTCAAACACATAGTTAAAATCTTTTCATATTATGAAAAAATAACTTTGCATTCATATCATATCCTTTTATGATAGAGCTCAAGATTTGATGCCATAATTTTAATTATAGCTAGTTTGGATGTCTAACATTTTAGCTATGGCTATCATGATCCAAACATGATTATAAGTTCAATTAAGTAACTCTCATTGCATATAGTTCTATCTCATAGATTACCTCTAATTTACCTCTTACATAAACATTCCTTATACATCTAAGAATTACAATCTTGCCTCCATCTCATAGATTTTATCTATCAATGAATATATGTTCTTATTCCTTGTTTATAATTTAAAGTTATGATATATCATCTTAAGATTAAGTTGGGTCAATTGTCCTTATAACTAAATGGTTTTAAGCTCAATAACATTAGATAATATAACCATAAAACCCTAACTAATTTATTTCTACTATTTTCCAAGTTCCATATCAATATTCATCAACTATTTGACCTCTTTCACATAGCTCATGTCTTTTTGTTTATTCAAGGAACATTATCTCATATATATTTGTTTATATGAAGAGAGGCATTCATCTGACTTTGGTTATAATAATTTATCTTCTATATAAGGCTATTATTAAGAGTGTCCTTCAGATGTATCATTTAGTAGATGTAACCTAAGAGAAATCTACTCCCCTTGGGAAATTGATCGATCTTGATTTCACTTCTTTACTTTTGACCTTTGACTTTAATGATATAACATTTCATGAGTTATTTAAATGGGTACCTCTACTCTTTCCCCTTCCCATGAAATCTCAAATACAATGAGAACACACTCTTATCATAAATTTTTCCCCTCAACAATACAAATATAATGTAACCAAGCCTATGTAACATGATTAAACCCTACGAGCCTTCTCAAATTGCTTAATTTTTTTGTCGATATATATAAAATTTATGATGCTACTTAAAGACGTGCTACATTATTAATTATATAATATATTTAAATTGAATTTCAGTATATAACCTTTGATCGTCTAGTATGATTGAATCTAATATATAATATAAAGTATCATGATTTGCTTACAACCATACAAGAATTTTACTTTAACTTTGCAACCCTTTTTTTTTCATGATTAATGTTTACAAGCATTAAAAATTAAACTCATTTAAAAATATCTAATTGATAAGAGGTCTCTAGCAAAAAAAATGTTAAGATAAGATACTCAATGGATGGTCTAGTTATTATTTGACCATCCCAATTGAGAGTCTCAAGGTAAGAACTCTATAGATTTTGGTGATAATAAGTGTTTCATTGGGGGAAGGATGGGTTATGATGGATAGATCTCATGATAATAGAATGGTCCTTAAATAATGTGTACAATAGGAGATAAAGAAGGATCGAGAATGTATATAATCAAACATTTTGGTTGGAACCTTTAGTGGAGCATAGTTAGAAAGTGCTAAAGGGTGTTAAGTAATACATTAATAATGTTGTCTATGTTATTTTTAAGTTGTGTGCATATTGAGATCACTTGCCAAATCCGCAACAATGGTTACAAAACCTAGGAATGTTCTCAATCACCAATCTTTGTTATAGCCTCTTTTTAAGAAAATCAAATAAAATTAGGAAAATACTATAAGGCCCAAAAGAAACATGATGTTTTTAATATTTTAAAATTTTGATGCTTTATTATATGAGTTTGTTTGTGGTTTGCCTTAAGTAAGTCAAGGGCAATTATCACAATAATTAAATTTTTAAAAACTATTTAAATTTTGATAAATAATTTAATTATAGAAATATTTTTTAAAGATGTATTTTTTAAATATTATGAATTAATTCAAACTCCATTGTAAAGATAAATCATGCTTAATTTTTACAATGCTGTAACTAAGTTAAAAGGTTCTAACTAGTCATTAGAGAATTCTTTCTATGTTACTTTTAAACACTGGAAAAGAACGTTTTGGTTGATTGCTTTTATCTAATCAACTACATAAATGCAACTATATATCTACTCCTGCAATGATGAAGTTCCACTCTTTTATTCATATCAAAAGGGAGAAATTCTTTAAAAAATAAATTTACATCCACTCAGCGATAAGAGATTAAAATCCCTACAATAAGAGATGAAAATCCCTACCAAGATCGATACCTGCAGTATATTTTAGAGTCACATATTCTAGTAATTTATTAAATACATATTTGTGTATTTGGTTTATCTCATTGGCAATCTTATGTGTCAACATTCTTTAGGGGTTTTAATAGTCTTAGGATCTGCTTGGGATGGTTGAATCCAAATGAAATTATGGTTAGTATTTGAAAAGAAAAATAACTAGAAAGCTCTCCCAAGCAAACCCTTTGTCATAGCAAAGTTTTAGAGAGCTTTAGAGAAAGGTGTTCGTGGGTTCTTAAGATAAAAATAAACTCATTAGGCAATATAGAGAGATATAAAGCAAGATTTGTTGCTAAAGAATTCACTCAATAATAAGGAATTTACTATAAAGAGCCTTTTTCTCCTATATCTTAAAAAGATTTAGAATTATCATGTCATTTGTTCTGCATTTTGATTTAAAGCTGCAACACATGGATGTGAAAACTATATTTCTCAATGGAACATTAGAGGAGGAGGTTTACACAAAACAATCAAAAGGATTCTCCTCTAAGGAAGGTGGGCATTTTGTATCCAAGCTTAAGTAATCAATATATGGATTGAAACAAGCCTCTCATCAATAGTATTTAATATTCCATGATGTGATATCTGCATTTGATTTTGCAGAGAATATTATGGATCAATGTATATAATAGAAGATTAGTGGGAACAAATTTTGTTTTCTAATCATATATGTGGATAGAATTTACTTGCCACTAATGATATAGTATTATTACGTGAGGTGAAATAAGTTCTTTGAAAATTTTGATATGAAGGATGTGGGTGATGCCTCTTATGCTATTAGCATTAAAATACATAGAGACGGACTTCAACATATTTTAGGTTTTTCTTAAGAAACATATATCAATAAAATATTGGAAACATTTAGGATGAAAGATTATTCACCAATTGTAACTCTCATAATTAAAGGTGATAGATTCAGTTTGAGTTAGTGCTTGAAAAATAATTATGAAAGGGAGAAAATGAGAAATATTCCATATGCTTCAATTGTTGTTATCTTAATGTATGCTTAAGTTTGCACAAGACCTAACATAGCATTTGTAGTGGGGATGTTAGGAAATATCAAAGTAATCCAAGCATGTAGGTGAAATGCGAAGAAAGTGTTAAGGTAGGTCCAAGATAGCAGAGGAAACATGCTTATGTTTAGGTGGATTGATAGTTAAGAAGTGATTAGCTACTCAGATTATGATTTGCTAGCGATCTTGATTCCCAAAAGTCGACTACTTGGTACATATTTATATTTGTTGGTTGAGTTGTGTCTTGGAGGAATTCCAAGTAGACTCTGACTACTACTACTATGTAGGTCGAGTTTGTGTCATGTTTTAAAGCCACAATGCATGAAGTATGGTTGAAAAGTATCATTTATAGGCTTAGACTTATGGGTTTGATATTTAGGCCATAGGAAATATATTGTAACAATTCAAGTGTAGTATTTTTTGCTAAGAATAACAAAAGCAATAGTCAAAGCATGAATATTAACATTATGTAGTTAACCATAAAAGGTGTTAAGGATAATGCAGTGGTTATTGTGCATGTAAGCACTAAATTAATAATAGCATTGATGTATCATCAAAAAATTATCTTGATCGGGCACAAATCTCAAGGCAAAATCAAGCTGGAAACTTCAAAAATTAAATTCGGGATCACCTGAACTTCGATTTTAGCAAACTTACAGTCAAACTGAGCGTTTCGGAAATACAAACCTAACGACACCAAATTTGACTCAATTCGAGCCCAAATGAGTCCAAATCAAGGACCCGAAGCGCTGTTGGAAGCTTCGCACCACTGTTTGAGTTACCAAACAATTTTCAAATATGACGAGCTTATAGTAGAATCGAGCAGCTCGATGAGACAAATCTATCAAACCCAAGATCACTGAATTCCAAAATCATTAAGGCCTCCAAATGTCTGAAAAACGGTCCATGATCAAGGGATTCAATATCGGTTGTCCATCCAACCACTCCTCATTTACCCTTGATCTCTCAGCTATTTACGGGTCATGCCACTCCAAAAATTTATAAATAGATCCCTCATTTCTCTTAAAAAGGGATCCAAGTAATAAGAGAATATTAAAGAAGAGAAGGAAGAAGCTCCTCCTCGACCACCGCCGGAGTTTCTCCGGACCGCGGCCGGAGTTTCAACTTCGCCGGACCACCACCTGAGGCCTTCACCTTCACCGGACCACCACCTAAGACCCTAGCCTTCGTCGGACTATCACTTGAGGCCCTCGCCTTCGTCAAATCACCACCTGAGGCCCTCATTTTTGTTGGACCACCACCTGAGGCCCTCACCTTCGTAGAACAACCACCTGAGGCCCTCGCCTTCGCTAGATTATCACCTCAAGCATGGAGTTCTGCCAAACCATTACCGGAAGCCCGAAGTTCTACAGGTTCATCACCTGACACCTGGATTTCTATCTTATAATTATTACTTGTAATCTGATCACCCTTGGAGGCAAGTCAGTTCGTTGTATCCAACTCAAGTTCTACTGGAATCAATTTCAACTGGGCCAGACCCCGTGGTTTTTTCCTTTTTCAAGGTTTTCCACGTAAAAAACTTGTGTTTTCTGTGTGTGAGCTGGATATGCGTGCAACGCTAAGATGTAGTATTCTAATTCTATCGCTGCGTATATTCTAGCCCGCAATAAGCATATCCCTTAACTAAAGGAATTTGACCACATAAGTTTAAGGATCATGTTGACCATATGGGTCTTGGTTGCTTTGGTTAATTTTATTATAAAAATGAATATATTAATGAAACATTACATCGTTAGGATATTTTTCATATTTTATTTATTTATGTGTACAAATTTATGTAATGATTAATATCAATAAGTTAGAACAACAATAAAAATAGGGTCTATTTATTAAGTTGATAAGCAGGTTAATAAGAGACATTATCATTGTGATGTATGGAATATAATACTCCCACTTAGAGGACCTATCACCTTGATTCAGAATTTTTAATTTTTATTTTATTTGTGATGGAATATTTGGACCATTAGTTAATTGTTTCTTTAAAATAACTATCATTAATTATCCAAATTGCTCTTGACTACTTCTAAGGAAAAACATACACCAACAATTTAGGAGAGAAAAGATTTAGAAAATTTTAAAATTAGTGAAAATTACAGTAAAATTTAATGGCCAGAGTATGCAAATTTTGTTTATGAAATAGTTTCTTCCTATTATTGTTTAGTCAATTCTATATTTTATAAATTTATCTCGAATCGAACATTATTTTTGAATTTGAGAAATTTTGTAGAATCAAAATTAAGTTTTCTAACGAACAAAATATTTATTTAAATTTTAAAATTGTTAACTGTATTCCTGTTACTCTATCTCTTTGTAGTAAGATGTACAAAGACAGATGAAATATTCATGAAATGTAATATAAAAGAAGAATATTTGAAAATATAGGGTCTATTTGGGATAAATTTCTTACTATTTTTCTTTTTAAATAGTAAGCATAGTTTTGTTTAGCTACTATTTTCTTGTTACTTCCCAGAAATTGGTGAGATACGAAGTGGTTTTTTCTAGCAATTTTCAAAAAAGTTATTTTACTTGATAATAGTATTACAACCACTTGTATAAAAAGTTGTGACCATCCCAAACAAACTCCTAAAGATGAGGAACCATAACGACATGCCTCCAAGAAAAATGAGAAGAAGGGAAGGAAAAATTATCTATAATGGAAAAGGAGAATAAAGAAATTAACCATGTAACACATAATATAGAAAAGTTGAGAGAGAGAGAGAGAGAGAGAAGCACTCCCTCCTCGCAATAATATACTTGCTTCAACATTCTTTTTATCACTAATAAAACTCTTTTATGCATGCTTATGCCTAAAATAATCTATAATTAGTGCTAAGAACTCGAAACATCCAAATTCATAAAGGTAGCATCATTGAAATGTGATCAATGTTGATTCACAAAAATACAGCAAAGTTCTTTTGTGTTTTCACTGTCATTAGGAGCCCGAAACATCCAAATCTCCACGATATCTCCCTCTCGAAACTTGCTGGCTTTTCGTAGGGCCTTCAAATTATCTCCTGTAATGATTGTGCTTCTGACTTCATCTAAGTGTATAAGGAGCAGGTCCTCCACCTTTTGCATAGGTCTAACATAGACTGTCACCTTCAGCCCACCAAAAATCCTTTGTGGACTTGACGATGAACATTCAAGATCAATGAGTTCTATAAAGCCAACTTTCCCCCTCTCCTCGACGGTGAGGTAGGGAATGAGGTGGATTCGCACGACACCTTCTGGAAGGGTGAAGCAATTATAGTGACTCGAAAGATCTGAAGCTTCTATTACCTTCACAGTTAAGTTTATTAGGTCGATCCCTTTGTTAATATTAACCACCCTTTGAGCCCAATATGGTAGTTGTTCATCCTCCATTACTATCTGCATAATTTTTTGCAGCCCAGATTGGAAGATTTTTATATATATATATAATGGAGCATAAGTACTATGGTTCTTGAGAAATTTTGGGAAATGGTAGATATTTTTCAATATGGAGGTATCATCGTTTAATTGAGTGGCATGCATGAAATTATAGAGATACATTATGAAAATGATAGTGCATGAATCCAAAAATTGTAAAGATTATTAATGGTAAAAACTTAAATGCAAGGAGCTTGTTTTAGTATATTCAAAGAAGAGGGAAAGGATAAATGTCTATTTAAGTGTTTAAATGAAGTAATTTAATTTAAAGGGGAAACTCAATTTAAAAACTTAAACTAATTTGGAAATAACAATTAGACAAATTTCCTTTGTGTAAGAAACGTTTCTTAACCTCAAAATTCAGCAAAGGCAATAAATGAAGTCCGAAGCCACGTCTTCAATTTAAACATTGACATTTGTTTGAATAAGAATGCATTAATGGACGCCAACTACGTTTGTGAGACTTTAATTTGAGAGAGAGAGAGAGAGAGAGAGAGAGAGAGAGAGAGAGAGAGAGAGAGAGAGAGAGAGAGAATTTAAGTATGGTGGTAGTAAATTTCTTAAGGCATTTGTAATGGTTTTAATTTTAAAATTTGTCAAGAATTAAAAGCATATGTAGAAGTTAATTTGATTTTGACCCGTTGTTATTTGGGCTTTAGTTATTTAATCAAAGCACAAATGCATTTTTGTTTTTGCTGATAAAGTTAATAATTCAAATGTTATTTTTACTGAAGCCTCTGCCCTTCTTATTGGCATTAATATTTGCTAGAGGTGCAAATGAGCTAAGCCGACCGAACTTGACTCATTAATGAGCTCACAAGTCGAGCTTATCGAGTACCTGAGCCCGAATTTGAGTAAAGTTTCAAGCTCGATCCAAAAATGAGCTCAAGTTCAATATTTAGTGTCCAACTCAAGTGCTGGATGAGCCGCTCGAGTAACAATAAGCGCGAAAGTGCGAAAGCAAAATTGCGAATTACTAAACTGGAAGTGCGGACAGAGGAAGGAATTTTTACTGCCTCAGGTTACCTGACGCAACTCTATGTTCGGTACTGCTTAAAAACGCGACACCTAGCAGCCTCATTTACCCTAATGACCCGACGGCAGCCCATACGCTTTAGCACGTTTTTTAAAATATTTCGGGTCGGCCCGTCGCATTGTATAAGAATTGGGCGGGAAAACTAAAAAAGTACGCTGCTTTTACCTCAGGTATAATAACCTTTTCGGTATTAAACCTAAGATGTTATACAGTCTTTAGGGTTCATATAATTCTCATATACTTCACGTAAAGATATCGTGAAATGTTTGAGGAGATGGAAGGATCGAATGTAGGTTTTGCTTTGGACGACTTCGTTGATATCGAGGAAACTCCGACGTTAAACTTTGATCAAGCGTTTTCTGATTTAATACAAGTAAGTCATTATCTATACTATTTGGATTTTTTTCTTTTTACTGTTTCATTACTGGATATCAACGTAAAATCATAAAAATCCATTAGATTTACTCGGTACAGTGTTTGACTTATCTCGGTACTGATCGGTACTAGATAGTAAAACTCGGTATGAACTATTTGCAGGATGATTAAGTGGTCGCCTTTGTTTGATGTTGATGTTGAGTCGCCAATTTTTCCTATTTGGGTGTCTTTCGTGAATCTGAGACCTCATCTTTTCTCCCCAAAGATTCTTCATGGCCTTGGTTCCATGTTTGGCCACCCCCTTAAAATTGATCATGCTACCTCCACTGGTTCTAGACCTTCAGTTGCATGTGTTCTGGTGGAATTAGATGTTTCCAAACAATTTCCTGATAAAGTGTGGGTTGGCCTAGACAATTTGGGTTTTATCCAATATGTGGATATGGAGGATATTCCATCGTATTGCTCTCACTGCAAATTTTTGGGGCATTCCAAATCGGAATGCCATATCCTACACCCATATTTGTCTACCCATACTAATGTGGGTACTGAGCTAGTCAATAATGGTAACAAAATTCCCTTTATTGTTAATCATTTTGATACCATTACTAATGAACTTTTGCCTTCTGATGCCTAGGGGATTTGTGTTGTACCTTCTTCGAATGTTTTGCTTGATCCGAATATGGGTATTGAGCAGGTTGTTTATGGGTTTGATGTGTCATTGTCTGTTGCATTGTCGTTAGCTCCTTTTGGTAGTAATAATGAGGATACAGTTACGGCTTGTGATGCTCCTTCTTGTGGATGTTATTGAGGTTTGTGTACCGAACAATTTCTTACTTAATTTTATAGCTAATCATATCGCTCATGTTGATTCTAATGTTAATGTTAATGATGGTGAAACTGCACTTTCTGATGATTATCTCCCCCCCCCCCCCTCTCCGGGGATCGTGCTTATGTTTCTCCTGCGAGTGGGATTTCTCCTTATAATCGTAGTAAGGGTGCTAATTCTTTGGCTGCTCCTCGTTTTAGTGCTTCTTTACCTAAGGGTGTTCATCCTATGGCAAAAAATTTTGGTTTACCTCTTATTGAGGTTCCTATATCTATTTTATCTAATGATACTTTGATTGCTCATTTAAGTGGTAATATGAGATATTTTGAAGTTGTGCACGGTGACTGGTTATGTGATGACCATTCCTCAGCTGCTGGGGAGGAATTTAATGAGAAAGCTTTACACTCTAGTGAGAACTTTGATCTTAGTATCCTTCAAATTGCTGACATTTTTTTTTTAACAAAGAAAAATAAGCATAATTAATGGAAATCAAATAATAAATGATTACCCCATTTGGTTTTTGGGTAGCTGATGGCTTACTTTCTCCTCTGCTATTGGTTGCGGCTTGGTTCAGTGTTTGTGATTATGTTGGGTTGGTGGTATTTCTTCTAGCTATTTTTTCGGACAATGATGAAGAGGCTTCTGTGTGCTACCTCCTTCCCTTGCATGATGGCAACCTTGACGGTCTTTCCTCCTTGCGGTATGGGTGACTTTTGTTGGGGTTTGTATTGGCTCCTGTTGTGTTGCCTGTAATGGAAGGTCTTTGTCTGGCCTGGGGGTGGGATCGTGTGGCCTCATACCTGAGTCTGGTGGGCACTCGCCCTTTTTCTCATTTATTCCTTCTTCCTTTGAAGTTGCTTCTCTTAATGTTGGTTTTTGGCTTTGTAACACTGTTGTTTTCATGGGTTCCTGATTGTATCTTCTTTTCTTTTTAATGATTTTTTATTTTTGTTAAAAAAATTGCACCCAAATGAGCATTTAGTTCAATACTTTGTTCCTTTTTTCATGTGTTCTTTAAAAGATCTTAATTTACATTGGTGCATTTTTTAAGGCTTCATTTGGGCGGCTTTCTTAATGCTTTCTAAAGAAGCTTTCTAAAACAAAAATTTATCGTTTAAGAATTTATTGTATTAAAAAGTTGATTTAGAAAGCAATAAAAAATTGTTCTAAACAAAGCCTGTGTTTTTCAAAATAACATATTTACCTTTTATGCTTATTCTCATCAAAATGCAAATAACTCTTGGAATTAATTATGCTTGTTCAATCTGAAGATTAGTCGTCCCCTTATCTAGATGAAGGTGTACTCAATCCCCCTAATATGTGGATCCCCATTTGTTACCCTGACCTTTAACTATTTTTTATTCAAACTTGCATTAGAGAAAAAAATAAATATCACAATTATATTAATGATAAATAAAATATGAAATGTAAGATTTAACTAAAACTATGGGATTTTTAGCAACCTACAACATGATCATCTATGTGGTGGTGTCTATGCCTCCTACTCCTACTGAGACTGGAGGTTCAAACTTTTTACTTCCAAATTATACAAATGTGATTCTTCCCCTACTTTTCTTTCTCTTGGAATCAAATTACAAATATTTGCTAACTCCTCAAGTATTCCCTCTCAGACAAGAACTGTATGATCATCAACTTCAAATGATGGAGAAAAAGGATATATCATTCTTATCATTATTTCATGATAATTGATATTCTAATCTTAAACTAAATTCACTTCTATCTCTAAGTTCTCATGTGTATCTTATATACTATTCTTGATATGTATGTGCTACTGACATGAATGGTACATTAACCTAGCCAGCGAGATCATTATTTAACTTGAATTGATTCATACTAATCAACATATAATCCTCTTCTAGTTATGTCAATACCAATCACACTTGAAAAAAATATTATATTATTTCTAACATTTTTTATTATAATTTAGGTTTGAACTTCTTCCCATCATCCTCCATCATCTCTAGCATTTTAAAGTTAATCCTTCCATTAATGTAATCATTTATCTTCTCATTCACAATCATCACAATATTGAATATGTTTTAAAGTGCATATCTTTCAATATAGATCATATCAAAGTTATAATATGAATGTGACTAGAATGACAAATTGGTAACTCCTAAAATATTCTTCTTCATGTCCAATTATGTTCCTTGCCAAAGCTTGGGGTTTCCTTCATTCCACTACCTATGCCATATTAATTTTCAGGTAGTAATGATACCCTTAAAAATAATATTTCCATTAAAAGTTTGTGTAAATGATGATCAAACTCAATAACACTTTTCTGAACTTGTTCTTTTGTTTAACATATGGGTGATTCATAGCCAAGAATTATTCTTGGCTATAAAAAAACTTACTATTTCACCATTATATTAGTAGAATGATTTGCTACTCTCTATACAATAAAGAAAATACCAATCAACCAAAGCTGGTCCATCTGGACAATGTTGCTTATGCCGGAAATCGCTAAGCATCCATATAATAGCAACCCTCATTTGAAAATTACTCCTTCATCAAATAGTAATTGAAGTTCTTTAACAAGCTTCCATAGGATGGCATTTAAATTTGTTGTTGGACTTTTAGAAACTAGCATGATTAATATTACATTTTAGTGCTAAAGCAAATGTTTGATAAGTAAAATCGAAGTGTTTCCAAACTTCTCCATTGAGAGGATGTATTAAGGCTTCGTTTGGGACGGCTTTCTTATTGCTTCTTAAAGCTGTTTTTTAATAAAAATTAAAAATTTTATACTAGAAAGTCGCTTTAAGAAGCAATGAAAAAACCGTCCCAAATGAAACCTAAATCTCACTATAGAGAAAAATGCTGTTTTCGACACAATTTTTTGCTAACTTAAATCTATCTATAACTGTGGTGAAAGTCTCGGCGGAGTTACCAATGTTTTTAGAAAGGTCCTTACTAGTTGAATTTCATGTTAGTTTGTTCGCCATGAACTCCATCTATTTCAAGTTATTTCTCGACAAAATTCTATTATTTCCTCAAATATTTGTAGGTATCTCTCCCTCTCTATTGGTTATTAAAATCTTTTTGAGATTTTATCCATTATATTTTGGTAAAATTGGTTTTGAAACCTTTAGATTTTTTTTTCTTATAATTTTTTTAGATTTATGGTTTTTTTCACATTACTAGTAAGTTCAACAAGATAATAATATTTTAGATTAAATCTACATTATTTTATATTATTTTTTTTTAATTTAATATTTTAGATTTGGGATAATTTTTAGGTTAGATTTAGAAATTTTTATTACAGGGAAATTTCACTTTAGTGTTGTGTTAGTAAAAATTGTATATTTAAAATTTAAGGTAATTATTAGGTTATATTTAGAAATTTTTATCTTATATTAATTGCATTAGTGTTGAGAATTTTTACATTGCCATTGCATTAGTGTTGTTTAAATCACTACAAGAAAGTCAATCATTTGGGGCGGATTTATGGCAAACTTTAAGGGGAATAATGATTTAAGACGAAAATTTTTTGCTAAAATTTCTAGATGGAAATCCGCCACAAATCATCGCCACTTAACTACAAATCTCCCGTAAACTATCATATATAATTGATTGTTTGTGCATCTGTTTCATTTGCTCATTTCTTTTGTTTTTTTACTTCACTCATTCACCCTTTTTTCTTCGGCTTTGCAAATCAACTTCGCCTTCATCGTAGCTTGCTAGGGTTGCATCTCCTCTTCTCTGGTTCTTCTCCGGCTGCTCATTGTTATTTGACTAGTCGTGAGAGGTTGTTTTGAACGAGTTAGTAAATTACTTCTTCCCCTCCTTCGATGATGTTCTTTCTTGTCGCATTCAAAGTCACACCTCTACGTCGTTCTTCTATCGCATTCGAAGTCACACCTCCCTCACATCTGATGGGAGCTTGGTCATTGTGAAGGTATCGATCTTTCTTCCCCTTATGCACTTCTTCGTCCAAATCCCGTAAATCCGCTAAACTCCCTGATTTACTAAATCAATGATTTAAGGAAAAAAGAGTGAAACAAAGGATTTAACTCAATTTAGAAATCCTTTTAAAAATTCATACATTTAAAAATTAAAATATTCTCATGCATTCATAATTATTATTCACACAATATTTATTTATCCCATAAATTTCTAGATAATTTTAAAAATTATTGAAAATGATGAATGACACTAGTTTTAACAATGCTAAAGAGAATGAAAAATTTTGAAAGTGTGTGTGAGATATAAGCACTTTCATCAAATATCTTACACTATCATCAACACCTTTGTATGATTAAAGTTCAATATAATTTTAACAAATAAAATGTAGTATTATAATTTAAAATTTTAATTCCCAGTTATTTTCAGAAAAAAAAAAATTATCACAAGTAATTATCATCAAATCAATGCAATTATTTTTTATTTGTATGCCGATAGCTTTGGCTACCTACTAAGAAGTCTTTGGTTCGAGTCTTGTGTATGTAATGATTGTACGAGTTTGCTTTGATTGACCTAAATGTCCCAAAAAAACTACTAGCAACTGAAAGCATTTTTATTGAATATGCAAACAATTGAAAAAGCAATGTATGTTTGCTAATAAACAAAGATTAGAAAGTAATGTTAAGGCAGATTGGTGAGCCCCACAAATCACTCATGAGTTTTACAAGCTTCATTTTTGTCTCTCTTTTGGTCAAATGAGCGATGATGTAGAATATCATGCAATAAAGCATCATATCACTCTCTCTTTTGAATTTTAGAAAAGAGAGAACAATTAAATGGAATTCATCGATGATTAAGGTAATCTATGAATACACTTGGCCAATCATTGTCATGATCAATAAATGATCAAAACTAGATTTTGGTTGTAGAAATTTTACATTTTATTCGAACGTGATTTTAAACATGTTTGAAACAAGTAATTGAAAAAAAAAATTTACTGAGATTCAAATACAAACTAATTTTGTTCAATGTAGACTTTAATAAGTTGTTTTTTATAACTATTTACCCTGATTGACCTAAATAAACGAGATTATAATGATGATAGAAAGTGTTGTGACATCATGCAAAGTGGTGTAGCAGTGTAGCTTCACATATTCCTTTCGCATCCTCAGTTCCTATGGACAATTAGAGGTATATCATTATTGTATATCTTGATAATATATGATGCACGTAATCTCATAATTTTCTTATGATGACAATTATACATAAATAATATTAAATTGATACAAATCTTATTATTTGGTTGTAGTAATTTATAACCCAAGTGTGTTTTAGATATTCAAAATCATAGAAGTTTGATGTATAATTGACAGTTGCTTGGACTGAAGACATTAAGAGATAAATTCTTGAATAGTGTGAATTTTTTCATCCAAGTAGGCTATTAATTACCTTCCTTTATATCAGAGGGAATGCTTCATTATATAAGTTCCAAACACAAAAATGAATCATATCTCACATCAGAAGAGATTACTATTGATTTATATCACATAGGATTCATGCAAAAATATTGACATTGGACTTCACATGGTGAGTACGAGCCTCATTTCAGCTCTCAATATGGCCCATCTATAATTTCCAATATAGTTGAGGAAGATAGAATTAGGATGTTTGAGAAATTAGTTTATAACGCAACTAGCCACATTTTCAACAATATACATAAGAGTCCCTAAATAAGGAGGCATAAAATTTCTATGATTTTTTGCATGTTGCGTAACAACTAATTTGAAATGGATAAACCTCTCGGATAGAAATATTTGTTATTGTGAAGATGTTGAGCATAAAGATAAAATATAATGTACCCATAGAATGTTTAATCAATTCATTGGCCTACTTAAGAAGACCAACCCGACGTATAATATAATTCTAACATATTTATACCAAAATAAAAAACTAGTTTCCAAACTTAGTTGCACAGCTATAAAAATATATTATTATGTTAACATATATATATATATATATATATAGTACTATGGGGACAATTTGTCAGAGATTACTTGTCATTATTATAACGCGCCAAGGTTTAAATACTAATTTACAAAAAAAAAAAAAAAAAGTAGAAGGTTGTGCTAGTTATTCAATTATTTTACTTATCCATCATTCCCATATTACAATATTTTTATACATCTATACGCTCTATTGTACATATAAGATGACATAACAAACACCTCTCATAAGTAAGTGTTTTGACACATCCATCAAAAGCAGAGGCCTGGAAACACTTTGACTGTACACATCCTACCTTCACCGCAGAACCAAGAATTATAATATTATGTTTATATGCAGATAATTTTACTCTATTTAGTCAATCTTTCTCACCTTACTTATGTTGGCCTGTGATACACACATCCTACAATCTTCCTCTAGAGTTATGTATGACTACACCTTACACATTGTTTACACTTATCATGGGGACTACTCAATATATTATTATATGAGCGTGTTTGTGATTTGCCTTAAATAAATCAAGGATAATGATCACAATAATTATTTAAAATATTATTTAAATTTTGATAAGCAATTTAATTATAAAAATATTTTTTAAATATTATGAATAAATTCAAACTTTATTGTAAAGATAAATCTTGCTTAATTTTCTACAAGGCCGCAACTAAGTTAAAAGGTTCTAATTAGTCATTGGAGAATTCTTTCTATGTTATTTTTAAACGATTGGAAAAGATGATTTGGCTGATTATTTTCATCTAATCAACTACATAAATGCAACAATGTATCTACTCTTGCGATGATGAAGTTCCACTCTTTTATTCATATCAAAAGGGAGAAATGCTTTGGGAGAAAAGTGAAATCCACTCAACAATAAGGGATTAAAATCCCTACCAAGATCCCTGCCTGCAGTATATTTTAGAGTCACGTAGTATATTAATTTATTAAGTACATAGTTTGTGTATTTGGTTTGTCTCAATGGCAATCTTATGTGTCAAAATTGTGGTTGCTATCTGAAAAGCAAAATAACAAGAAATCTCTGCCAAGCAAACCGTTAGTCATAAGAAAATTTTTGAGTGCTTCGGAGAAAGGTGTTCATGGGTTCTTAAGATAAAAATAAACTCATTAAGCAACCTAGAGAGATATAAAGCAAGGCTTGTTGCTAAAGAATTCGCTCAATAAGACGGAATTTACTATAAAGAGTCTTTTTCTCCAATATCTTAAAAATATTCCTTTAGAATTATTATGGCATTTGTTGCCATTTTGATTTAAAGTTGCAACACAAATTTGCAATACATGGATGTTAAAACTATGTTTATCAATGGAACATTAAAGGAGGAGGTTTACACTAAACAATCAAAAGGATTCGCCTCTAATGATGGTGAGCATGTGGTATGCAAGCCTAAGTAATTTATATATGGATTGAAGCAAGCCTCTCATCAATAGTATTTAAAATTCCATTATGTGATATCTGCATTTAATTTAGCATAGAATATTATGGATTGATGTATATACTAGAAGATTAGTATGAGCAAACTTTGTTTTCTAATCATATATTTAGATAGTATTTACTTTCCACTAATGATATAATATTATTATGTGAGCTGAAATAAGTTATCTGAAAATTTTGACATGAAGGATGTGGGTGATGCCTTTTATGTTATTAGCATTAGCATACAGAGAGACGAACTTCAAGATATTTTAGGTTTGTCTCAAGAGAAATATATCAATAAAATGTTGGAGAAATTTAGGATGAAAGATTATTCACCAATTGTAACTCTCATTGTCAAAGGTGATATATTCAGTTTGAGTTGGTGCTTGAAAAATAATTTTGAAAGAGAGAAAATGAGAAATATTCCATATGCTTCAATTGTTGTTAGCTTAATGTATGCTTAAGTTTGAACAAGACCTAAAATAGCTTCTATAGTGGGGATGTTAGGAAGATATTAGAGTAATCCATGCATGTAGGTGAACTGCAAAGAAAGTGGTAAGGTATGTCTAGAGGTGTCAATTTCGGGTCACGAGTCGGGTTCGGGTCGAACCTGAAACTGCCCCGGGTTCAAACGGGTCGACCCTAACCCGACCCGGGTAGACAAATGGGTCGGAAATCCGAACCCGGACCCAACCCGGTGGGTTGCCGGGTTGACCCGACCCGACCCGGATTTTGGGTTTTGCCAGTGGCCAGCAGACGCGAGGGGGCGGACGGCGGGCGGATGGCGGGCGGACGGTGGGAGGATGGCGGGCAGAAGCGAGAGCTTCAAGGGCGGGGCGGGGGCAGCGCGTGGCCGCATGCGGGCGGACGGCGTGCGAGGGCCAGCGCGTGGCCGCATGCGGGCGCGGGTTGCGCTTTGCCGCATACAGGCACGGGTGTGGCCACGTGGCACCATGGGCACAGCGGACAGCAGGCGGGGCAGCAGTGCGCCAGGGTGTGGGGCAGCGGACGGAGGCAGCGGGCAGCGGGAAGCGGGCGGGAATCCGGATTTTTTTAAATTAAACGAGTTTTCGGGTCGACCCAGCAACCCGCCGGGTCAACCCGAACCCGACCTAGTTTTTCAAACGGGTCGAATCCTGGATCATGAACCCGACCCGTTTTGAAGTCAGGTTGGGTCCAACCCGGATTTTCCAGGTCGAATTTTCGTGTCGTGTCAAATATTGACAGCCCTAGAGGTATGTCCAAGATAGCAAAGAAAACATGCTTATGTATAGGTGGACTAATAGTTTAGAGGTGATTGGCTACTCAAATTCAGATTTTCTAGCTATCTTGATTCCCAAAATAACCATCTTGGTACATATTTATATTTGTTGGTTAAGTTGTCTTGGTTATATTTTCTAGCTATCTTGATTCCCGCTCCCGCGCTCCGACCAGGCTTCCCGCGCCCGCTCCGCACGTCTGCGCACGCGGTGAGAATCGAACCGTGGATCTCCCGCGTAGATTTCAAGCGACCGACCGAAATTCCATTTATGCAAATGCGTTACATTTGTCAATTTTATTTATTTAAATATATTCAGACCGAAAAGCAATTAATTATTTAATTTTTTTTTTAAATAAAACTAATTAATTTAAAATAAAAAATAATATTTAATATAAAATAACAATTAACTAACTAAATAATTTTAAAATGAAAATTAATTAAATAGTTAATATAAGTTTTAATTAATTTTTGTTAAATCATTTACATAGTAAAATTTTTTTTTATTTTCAATAAAATTTTTAAAGCCGCCGGAAACGTGAAAAAGCCGCCGGAAACGTGAAAAAGCCGCCGGTAATCCGCCGGAAAGCCGCCGAAAAATTCCGCGGGATAATTTTGCGGGAAATTAGCCGTCGTAAAATTTTGCGGGAAAATTAGCCGTCGGAAAGCCGCCGGAAAATTTTGTAGGAAATAAGCCGTCAAAAACCGCCGGAAATCCGCCGGAAAGCCGTCGGAAACTTGACCGCCGGAAAGCCGCTGGAAAATTCCGCCGGTAATAAGTGATTTTCCTGTAGTGGGAGGAGTTCCAAGTAGACTCTAACTACTACTTCTACTATGGAGGTCGAGTTTGTGACATTTTTTAAAGTCACGATGCATGATGTATGGTTGAAAAGTTTCTTTTATGGGATTAGATTTATGGGTTTGATATTTAGGCCATAGAAGATATATTGTTTCAATTTAAATGTACTATTTTTTGCTAAGAAAAACAAAAGCAATAGTCGAAGCAATAATATTGAAATTATGCAGGTAGTCATAAAAGAAAGTGTTAAGGATAATGCAGTGGTTATTGAGCATGTAAGCACACAATTAATAATAGCATATCCTTTAACTGAAGGAATGCCACCACATAAGTTTAAGGAATCATGTAGACCATATGGGTCTTGGTTGCTTTGGTTAATTTTATTATAAAAATGAACATATTAATGAAACTCTGTATGGTTATGATATTTTTCATATTTTAGTTATTTATGTGTCAACATTTATGTAAAGATTAATATCATTTTTTTTTCTTTTTTTTTTTTTTTTTTTTTATTTTTTTATACGAATCTGCTGCGACATAGGGCTGGATCTCAGTGGATCGTGACAGCAAAGGGCACTCTGCCACGTAGAATGCCTCGTCGCGTACTTAATGATTAATATCATTAAGTTGGAACTACAATAAAAATAGGGTATATTCATTAAGTTGAATAAAAAGATTAATAAGAAACATTATCATTGCGATGATTCAAAATTTTACGCGAACTTAATGATTAATATCATTAAGTTGGAACTACAATAAAAATAGGGTATATTCATTAAGTTGAATAAGAAGATTAATAAGAAACATTATCATTGCGATGAATCAAATTTTATATTTTATTTTATTTGTGATGGAATATTTGGAACATTTGTTAATTGTTTATCTAAAATAACTATCATTAATCATCTAAATTGTTCCTAATTAACTGACAAATTTTTTAGATTTAACTTAGCTTTTAAAACTGCTTCTTTTTAAGTTTTAATTCTACTTTTAAAACTTAATTTTCAATTTTGTTGTGATGGGTTAAGGAAGAATTTTAAATAAATTTTATGTTTCTAAACCTTCTCTAAACTACTTCTAAGAAGAAAAAACATACACCATCTTTTTAGGAGATAATTTTAAAATTAGTGAAAAATGCAGTAAAATTTAATTGCCGAAGTACGAAAATTTTGTTTATGAAATAGTATCTTCCTATTATTGTTTAGTCATTTATACATTTTATAAATTTATCTACATTATTTTTGAATTTGAGAAATTGTGTAGAATCAAAATTAAGTTTTCTAACCAAAAGAATATCTATTTAAATTTTAAAATTGTTAATTGTATTTGTGATACTCTTATCTCTTTGTATTAAGATGTACAAAAGACATGAAAAGATTGATGAAGATCTAATATTAAGGAAGAATATTTGAAATTATAGGGTCTACTTGTGATAAATTCCTTATTATTTTTCTTTTCAAATAGTAATCATAGTTTTGTTTTGCTACTATTTTCTTGTTTGTTTTAAGAAATTTTTGTTATACGAAGTTATTTTTTATAGCAACTTTCAAAAATATTATTTTACTCAAAAATAGTTTTGCAACCACTTTTACAAAAAGTTGCAATGAGGCCTACACGTTAATAACAAAAATGATTACAAGCATGTAAAAAGAAAGATGGCTCACCAAGCTCCAAAGAGCTACAAAAGAAAGAACGAAAGAAAGCAAAGAGCCTTTGTTCTCAACTACTACAATAAACCCAGAAAAAAAAAACTATGAAACAGCCTAAACATCTCCAACCGAAAATCTCATTTTTCACTCCAAAATGCTTTAAAACTAAAAAAATTTCGTGATTCATCTCAATCGAACGTCATTTTACCCGTAACGGTACTTCGCGCATTTCTTCGGCAAGTTCGGTAGAGACCAAAAAAATGGCGAAGATGAACAGTGCGACGCCAATATTAGCATCGCACTGTCATCTCCGATCAAATGACGCCAAAAATGATAAAACAAGAACGCAAAACAACCATTGGAGTTGCCCTGAGGGAAGCCAGGAGCCCACCCTGCAAAAAAGGAGAGCGACAAAATAATAAATAATCACCCCTCCTGCAAAAAAAGGAGTTGCTAGACCAGAAAATATCATCGATAAACCAAATAAACGCTCCAAGAAATCCGAACTAGACACGAAGTCTGCAGCAAAGCTGAAACCAGGTGTGAAGATCGTTCATAATCAAGCGTGCAGCAAAGGTGATGCGCCACTTAAATCCACTCCAGCAGCAAAAGAACTCCGGCTCAAAACAGAGGGAATGGCGAAGGGGCAAAAATCCACCAAGGAAGAAGAGGAATTAAGAAGCAACCCAAACAAAAAGTAATACCATGGAACAGAACAGAGACTGGACAAATGGGAGGATTCCCCATTGAATAATAGATGCGGCAAACTATTTAATCTGACATAATCTTTTCCATCCTGGGGATTGCCCAAGCTTAAAGAAACCCAGAGAAGGATGATAATCCTTACCATATTTTTGATGCATAAAATTAGCCCATAAATGCTCGTTCTTCCTAAACGTCCACCAAAATTTAATCGAGAAAACTTTAAGTAAATCAGCAATAAACTTATAGCCTAATCCACCTTCAATGTATGGACTAGAGCATTTACCCCAACTGGCCCAGTGAATTTTTTTAGAAACAATAGTGGTGCCCCCAAAAAAAATTTGTTTATCTTTCTCTAGTTCATCACAAATATAAGCAGTAGGATAAATAGCTTGGAAGAGATAAAAAAGCATGGAGCATAAGACACTTCTAATGAGGATTAGGGCTGCTAATATTTGATCCGACCCAAAAACTCGACAATAACTCGTCCCGAAATTTTTGAGTTCAAGTCCACCCATTTAAAAAATGGGTTGGGTTAGGGTTTGAATTTTCAAACCGTTTGCAGGTTCGGGTCAACCCGAAAAACCCAAAAATAACTCGAGTTGACCCACGCCTTTTAGTGATTAGGAAAATTATTACGTGAGCGGCTGAGCGGGCGACGGGTTAGGGTATTTTGTCTTAGCGGTCGCTCACTGTATTCTTTTCTTCTTCTATCTTCCTCTAGGGTTTCTCTACGGACTGTGGTGCTCGTGCGGGAGCTCTCATCGACATCCTCACTTATGTTCATTCAGTAGTATCCCTTCATGTTTTCCTTCCTCTTTTAATTCTACTCATTGCTTACCACTTACCACCTAACTCCTGCTTTTTCGTGTGATCACAAGCCTCCGATCTCAAGAAAGATTACACTCTTTATATCTCTTTTCTTCTTTCTGTTACCATTTTTTGCTCTTTTAGAAGCTGAATGTGCTGAGATTTTGTATTTTTATTCTCATTTATGATGCCATTTGGCATTTGCAATTTTACAATTTTACATAAGCAATTGTGGGCTAGAATGTCCTAAAATTTTATGTGGTTATTGCCTTATTGGTCATTTTGTGTCATTAATGTTGAGCGCTCGAGCAGTCGAGCCTAGAGTTTGTCTCTTCTTAGCTCGTTTTGCAACAAATTTGAGAAAAAAAGTTAGGGCATCATGCATTTGGCCCTTTACATGAAGAAGAATTACAAGTTACAAGTTTAGATTTTATAAGTTTATATGATTAAATCTTATTAGTTGACATAGTTTAATAATTTGTGTTCACTGAAAATCAGAAAATGTTTTTGTTCTTGGTCTGTGTCTTTTGGTTCCAATTCAAATTTTTGCATTATGATGTATTCTATTATTTTTGTGATAGATGGAGGACTCTAATACGATTCCTGTGATTTTTTCTTTTGATAAAAATGAACATGTTGGGGGTTCTAAAAATGTAGTACAAACATGTAATAATGAATGTAATGAGGGGGGAGAGGGAGAAGTTGCTAAGAAGCAGAGAAGAATGACTTTGGTTGTTTGGAGTTACTTTGAGAAGTTGCCTATTCCAAAGGATGGTAAGAAAAAGTGTAAATGCAAGAAATGTGGCATTACATATTTATGTGATAGTAAAAATGTCATTGGTAATCTAAGACGTCACTTGGAAAATTGTAAGGAAATATGTGTGATATTGGTCATCTCATTTTACAAACCAATTCTAAATCATCCATTTCTGTGTCTGATGGTAACTTTGATCCGTTAGAATTTCATGATTTGTTCACTGCATGTATCATTTTGCATGATTTTCCCTTCTAGTGTGTTGAGTGGGTTGGAATTTGAACTCTTTTGGCACGTCTTCGTCGGGACGTGTAGTTGTTTTCTAGGAACACTACACGAAGTGATTGTAAGAAAACTATTTAATAAGGAGAAATGTCATATACGTTCACAGTTAGCTAAATCCATAAGCAGGGTATGCTTAACATCAGACCTTTGGACTTCTATTAATACATATGGGTTTATTTGTTTAACAGTACATTTAATCAATAATGAATGGCATCTACAAAAAAAAAAAGATAATTAGCTTTAGTTTCATGCCGCCCCCTCATGATGGCATTGCATTGTTTGAGAAGCTACAGTCTCTTGTTATGGAGTGGAAAATTGATTCTAAACTTTTTAGCATTACTTTGGACAATCTGTCTGCAAATAATGTCTCTGTTGAATATCTAAGAAATCATTTATGTTTACGTGGTACTTTGCTTTATAATGGTGAGTTCTTTCAATTTCATTGTACAGCTCATATTATTAATCTTATAGTTCAAGAGGGTTTGAAGGAGAGTGATTGTTTAATAATAAAAATCAAGGAGAGTATTAAGTATGTTAAAGGCTCTCAAGCGAGGAAGAAAAAGTTCCTTGATTGTGACAAACAAAGTTGTCTAGATGGAAAGAGAGGTTTGCACCATGATGTTTTGACAAGATGGACCGCAATTTTCATCATGCTTGATAGTGTTGTCTACTATCGATGGGATTTTCAGCATTTAGAATTGGGTGGGAGAAAGTTGAATCTATTAGCACTTTTTTGCTCATTTCTACAAGATAACATAAGTTATATCTGGCTCAAGGTACCCAACTGCAAATTTATATTTTCCTTGCAACTCAATAACCTATGCATCATTAAAACATGAAATGTTACTTGGATATGATTACATAAAGAGAATAGATGTAGGAATGATTGTAAATTTTGAGAAATATTGGTCTAGATTTAGTGTTATATTTTCCATTGCTATCATTTTAGATCCACGGTATAAATTTACTTTTGTTGAGTGGTGCTATAGGAGACTATATAAAGGTGATTACCTCCATGAATTGAGGAAGGTTAGAGAGAAGTTGTTCTCTTTATTTGGAAACTATAGCAATGGATTAACAGGGCAACAATCATGTACATCTCGAATGGTACAAGTTTGTACATCAAGAAGTGCATCCACAACTATAATCAAGTCACAATTTCTTCAAGTATTACCTTATTACATCATAAAGTACTTATATTATTGTATTACTTCATAAATTTTAATGAGTTTCAAATACAGGACTTTGACTCTTTTCAAGAGGAAGTTGTTATGCCTAGGAAATTAGTGTTAGAAATTTATTTGGATGAGTAAAACCTAGACACAAAGATTGATTTAAATATCTTGCATTTCTGCAAAGGCAACCAATACAGATTTCATGCTATATCTGATATGGCTCGTGATGTTTTGTGCATTCCTATTAGTACAGTGGCATCTAAAAGTGCTTTCAGTAATAGCGGTAGAATACTAAATCAATATAGAAGTGCACTAAAGCATGACATTGTGGAGGTACTTGTATGTTCAAAAGATTAGTTGTATGCAGAATAGGGTGTTTCATTGTTCTTTCTTCCCCTATTTATTTAATTACTTATTTTGTTAGCACATTTAGAAGTCTAGCTCAAAACTTTTTTTTTCTTTCAATAATACATGACCCTGAACTTGATGATGTTACTGATGATATCCTTGATTTACATGCCAATCATAATGATGCAAAACCGGGTGAAAGTTCAATTATTAGGAGTTGACTATTTAGTAACATACTTTTACGACATGAGGACACTAAGAGTTGTCAGTTGTGGTTATTCTGGGACTTGTGACATGTGTATTAAGAGTTCTGGTGGTAGATTTATATTTGCATGTCAGACTTCTTTGGTTATTTTGTAATATTCGACTATTTATTGTTAGTACTGCTATACTGTTGTGTTGGACCATTGGTGCTTGCCATTTTCTTTGCAGTCTAGCAGTTTTGCTGTTTGATTTTGTTGAAATGTTTTACAATTTTATGTGTTGAAACATTACATTGATGTTGGAGACATGGAGATGTTTTTTAGCTCAGTAAAGTTGTTAAAAGGTTTTGTGCTATTTTCCAAATTTGTGTATGTGGACCTCCGAAAGAGCACCGCGCGAACGGGTCAATTGGAAGGGACAGATTGGATCGTGCATACGACTAACCATTGAGGATAGAGGCTGTCGCCAACACACCTCGATGGGTAGTAATATACACGACCTAATCACGGTTTTCCCCCATCTGATGCAAGAGCTCGAATGGGGTTTAATAGATGTGGGACCGACTTTCCCACAGACACAAGCCCCCCGTGGTTAATTACATCCCAGGCCGGAGCCTGAGAAAACTCTCGATTAAGGATCATACATTATCCTCTCCTAAAATGGGATCGGCACGAGGGTACAGATTAGAAAATCCTACTCAAAGGGAAGAAAGGTTCGAAGGGCTGAATCAACACGCGTGGCTCATACCAATATTCTGAGGCTCTAGGGTGCTAAAGGGAAACTGGAGAAAGAAAAACAAGAAATCAACCACATACGTGAGAGAAGTGATGGAGGTGGCGTCATCCTGTGACGCGGATAAGTAGGATTTATAGTCCCTGAAAGGAAGGGACCTACCTACCATTTAAGGCATACTACGAGACCGAATGTAGTAGCCTCAAATCCTAAATCTAGGTTGGGTTTAGTGCTCTACGAAACACTAAGACCCATGTCCTAACTAATGTAATGCAAAACCTAAGACTTACCCCGGCCTGGATTGGGGGAGCCAGCTAACCACCTAATCGCTTTAAAACCATGATATCAAGTCATTTATGATAGATGGGTGGGAGATACGGTTCTTTGGAAATAGGACCGACATCTAGAGAATTTCCTAAGTGGTCCTGGACTTATGTGGGTCAGATGCTCCTAGCTAATGCAATTAAATTTTAATTAAATTGGTTTCTAATGCAATGCATGCTAGTTGAAATGTCAGCTTATGAATGCTATAGAATTTTAAAAACAGGCTTATAAAAAATAATTTTTTGAAAAGACTGAGTCTCCCTAGGTCCGGCATTTCATCCTCATAGGTCAGATTATCCGGACTCTACTCGCAGGCAGGGAGATGTCTTATAACAAGAAAAGAAAGATGGAGTAATATGTATGCGACCCCGGACGGTTACGGCAGTTCCCTAGATTCGTTAAGTTTCTATGTTATTTAGAACTTAAAATTTTAAGAGTTAGTTACGAGTAGAAAAGTTTTATAGTCCTTAGGGAGCCTAACAAAAATCCAGGCGAAAATAAAATCGGCATGCAAGAAAGAAAATCTAAGAAAAGCAGGCAATTTCTACTGTGCAATCAGGTAAGCACATCAATATAAATCCAAAAATAATCAACTAAATGGCCATAGGCAAATTGCCCTTATTACAACCCAGATATGCAAAACTTAAAGTGACCGGGCACCACTGCCAACAACCCGGATTTCTAAGCCTATGACAGACGCCAACAACTTTGAGTGGGATATTAGGTCTTCAATCTTTAGCTTTCTGGATATCTTCTCCTTGGACTCCTTGGAACTTTCCTCCTTAGACTCCTTGGATCTCTTCCTTGAACTCCTTGGAAATATCCTCCTTGGACTCCATGGATCCGTCGTGGCTTGAATATCCAAACAAAAAGACAATTCCCCCCAGTATGGGTGTATTGCCTTTTCTCTTTGGATATCTAAAGCCATCCAACTCGGTCTTCCAAATGGAAGAAGACTCTCCCCTTTAGGGATGCCTTCTTCTTTTGGAATCCGAGTTGGATAAGAATATTCCGACTCATAGTTATTTTCACAACTCTTAACAATTATTATAAATATTACATTCATTGAAAGTAGAAAATTCTAGACTCCCTACATGGTTATCCTAATAAAAATCTCAAGCAGTTTATATAAAAAATGAAAGTGCTAACACCATTGACCCTATGCCAAGTCATGCTCTTAATTATGAGTGCTAAGCAGCTCCATCAGTGCAGTTATAATTATTAATTTTAGCCCTCATTTTTATTTGGGGGAAAACTGAGCAAGCACCTGCATAAAATATTATTAGAAATCATGATAATGCTCCCCCCTTTTTATTAGTATTGAGCATGGCCACCTGCACGGAAGAACAGTATATATATATATGACGTTCCTAACCTAGGGGTAGATTTAGCGCTCATTACATCACAGAGTACAGAAAAAGTAAGCAAACACACCAACAATTTCAAACAGCAAGCAATGAAATCCACGGAAAGCTCCGACACACAGCAGAGAAGTAAAACCCAGCGGCCTAACCTAGATCTAGAAGTGGTGCCCTAGCAAACAATTCTATGTGTGTGTAAGGCTAGTGTGGTTTGGATAGATCCTAAGTGGGGTAATTAGTTAAAATTGTCTAAAGTTCAGGTCTATTGTAGGCCAGAAAAGTAATTTTTTGTTGAAATTAAAGTATTAGTGAATTAGGGTGCATTTTAATTATTTCAGTTTGTTGATCAGTTTTAAGAGCTAAGGGTACTGATATTTAAAGTTCAAATGATATTAGCCAATTTTAGAAAGTCCTCCTAGGAACTAAGCTAAGGGTCCAAAAAGTCACTATGGGAAAAAAGCTGAGTCTGGATACCCTATCATCTTAGAAAAATACTAGACCTTAATACGAGTAGTTAGACAGGTAGTAGGCTGGAATCGGAGTTTCCTATTCAAAGTTATGAATTTTCTAAGTTTCGCACCCTAAATGAACTACGGTTGACCAAAAAGTTGACTTTCTAATCTAGGTCATTTTCTAGAATCCTAAGATTTTTAATAAATACTAGGACCTAATTGGAGTCTAATGCAAGTGAGTTTACCTAATTTGGAATTTTTTGCAATTAGTTATGGATTTCTAAAGATCGGGGTACTTAAAGGAATTTCTAAATTTCCTAATAAAGGATCATTTTTAAAGTTTTGCTCCAAATCAGCTCCAAACTGATTGAAATCACCCCCAAAGGACAGGAATGACCAAAGAAAGTGTTCTCAAGTAATTTGAGAAGATTTGGGATTTTTAATAATTTTTAATGAATTATTAGGGGTAAAATGGTAAATTTCACCTATGGTCAAATTAGGGGTCAACCTGAAGTCAAACTAGGGAGCCCTATTTATCTAAGGTCAAGGGTCATATTCTGGACAATTCAAGATGTTACAGGTAATTTTATGACCTAAAATATATTTATTATAATTTTTGGAAGATCTTAAGGCCTTATTTAGCACCTTAATTAGGGTTAGTTAACTAGGGGGTCTAAAGACTCCTAAAAATTCCTAGAAAATTCGGATAAGTTTATGATGTTACTAAGTTTAAGTGTTGAATTTTTCATGTCAATCAGGGATCTATCCTAGCTCCTAGAAAACTTCTAAGTTCGTTAGACATGTCCTTAATTTTTGTCCTTAAGATGTCACTACGTTATATGGGTTTGAATCAAAGTTTTAGCTAACCCTCAAGGTAATAAATGCATGGGAGTACAAAAATGAAATAAATACACCATGTCCTTAGATATAGGAGAACCTAAGCTAAGTGCTCGTGGTGCGACCTCCACATGCAAACTACGAATAATAAGAAAGTAAAGACACCTAAATAAAGGATTAGTAAATGATTGGGACTCAACCATTCACTAACCCACTCCCCCATGATTACTGCTCATATATAGAAGCCAATTTTAAAATTTCATGAAATAGCGGATCTCCTAAAATTAGGATTTAATTATAAGTAATTTCAAAATAGTTTCAAAATACTTATAAATATAAATATACGTTTTGAAAAATAAAGTAATTAAAAAAGTAAATCAATTCATAATACATAGATATAGGGAGACACACTGACCACCCAATCAAGGTTTCGAAGTGGTTTGAAAATAGTTTATATCTTGAAAATAATCATTATACTAATTAAGTAAATAATAATTAAATAATCAAATAATGCTGCAAGAAAGAAAACTGCCAAAACAGCCAAAATCAGTGACTGGAAATGATTTCAAAATAAAATACATACTTTTCTAAAAAGATCGAGGGGTTATACGCAAAAATCCGATTTAAAACGACGAAGATATGATTTTCCGAAGTTTAAACATAATAAAAGAATATTTTAAAAGTGTCATTTTACTGTTTTTAGGAATAACAGAAAATATAAACATAATTTTTATCTAAAATTAGTCTTAAAATATGCAGAATTCAAAAGACACCCGACTTAAAACGAGAAAGTTACGCAATTTCAAATTTGAAAGACAATAATTAAATAGTTCTAAATTAGTGTTATTGACTGTTTGTAAAATAACTGCATACAGATCAACAATTTTTGAACAAAACCAAATTTAAAGTGTGCAGAATTAAAATACGTTCAAATCAAGGTGCTATGCGTCGACAGCGGATTCAAAACGGAAAAGTTATGAATTTTGGAAGTTTACAATAAATAAAAGGTAAATTTTTGAAATAGTTTTAAAATAATAGTATTTTTAAAATAATTATAAAATAAGATTAATTTAAAATAATAAAACCTTTGAAATCATGAAATAAAATAAAATAAAATAAAATAAACAAAAATCTTCATTAAAATATTAAATAGTTAAATTAGTTTACTAATTAAATACTACTAAAGAATAGTTAAAATAGATAATTATAGGAAATATAAATAAATAATTAAAATAAGCTCAAAATAACTAAATACTAATTATAGTAATAAAAAATAATCCTAAAACTGTAACTAGACTATTAGAATAATAATTAAAATAATTTCAAAAATAATTTAAATGGATAATTACTATAATAGTACATTAGAATATATATATCTATATATTATACTAATAAATAGTAATAAAATAAAACAGTAAGATAATAATTAAAGATAATAATAATTATGATAGATAATTATTATTAGATAGTAATATAATAATAACTATATTAAAAATAATGATTTAATTAATAATAATAAATAAAAAAAGGGTAAGTTACTATTTTAATAATAATTAAAAATACACACATTATTTTTATAAAAAAAAATTATTGCGTAGAGCATGAAAATACGAGCAAAACGAGATATTGTACGTCGAAAACGGAGCAAAAATGAATTTTCTATGAATTTTACAAGTTAAAATAGCTTTAAAAATAATTTTTATATTAAAATAACTGCGGCGACACGTGGCTGCCTGGGATTGGATCCCGGGACCGCGGCCAATGATTGCGCTGTCACCACAATCATTGGCGCGTGATTGCGGCTACAGTCACGCCTTAACCACGTCAGCGTGGCTGGAGGACCGTCGGATCGGGCGCAGTTCGAGCAGATGGCTCTGATCGAGCCGCACCAAACAACGGACCGCAGGATCGAACTCCGCGATCGGACGGAACCACGGATCCGCGCGATCGACGCCGTTGATCAAGAGATCAACGGCTCAGACTCCATACAGCCTCAGCCGACAGAGACCAAACCCTAGGACTCATTTTTTTGCAAATTCTCTCGATTGGATGGATCAAATCGAACGAAATTTTAAACTCATGTTCCAATAATAACCAGAATTCATGGGGAATTATTTTTATAGAAAAATATGCACCCTATGGAAAGGTAAATAACTTTGTGTGATCTAACTAGGGTTTGAGATATACCTCAATCCACTCGGTGGATTCTGGCGATCTTGGTCTTGTTAGACTCGTGCAATCCTCAAGAGCAAGTTCCTTGTTGACATCGAGATCCAAAACTCGCTCGATCGGCCGGTATTTGTCCTGGAACGTGAAAAGCCTCAGGTTCGCCGGAGGATCGCCGCCGGCGGGGTCTGGACGTCGGGGTTTGGTTTGAAAAAGTGGAGGGAAGCCGTGGGAGTGCTCTCACCAAATCTCAGAGCCTAAGCAGGTCTGAGTCTAGAGCAAGAGCCAAAAAGACCTCTAATTGGACTTGATTTTTGCTATTTAAGGCTCCTAGACCTAATACCAACGGCTAGGATCGAATCAGCGGTTAATTAGGATGGAAATATGTCGGTTTTTGTCGTGGTTTGCCATTCAAAACGAAGGGGAGGAGTTAATGGCATTAATTAGGTCTTAATGGGCCCTAAATAGGCTAATTTAGCCTATTTAGGTCTTGATTTGACCAAGTCAACGATTGACTTGGTCAAATCAGTCAAGAGGGTCATGGGGATGAGGGGTTTGAGCCATGAGTGAGTTTGGATGAGTTTGATTTTGATTTGATGCTCAAAAGGGGCTAAGTGGTCAACCTGGTTGACTTAGTCAACTGGGTTGACCCAGGGTCCAAGCCCGGGCTCAACAGACTCGACTCGACTCATTGAACCCATCGGAGAGGGTCATGGGGTCTGGCTTGGTCAATTTGACCAAGTCAACCTCTTTGACAAGGAGTCTGGGCAAAATCAATGTCAACAGTGTAATTCAGTTGTTCGGCAGCAACTTTTCTGTTTGACTATAGCTTTTCTGAAGGTCTAACATCTTTTCTGCTATTATAAGATTTTATTGTATATTTGGTGTAATTAAGCTACTATTATTTTGAAGGTCTATTACATTGTTATTTTGATAACTTGATTTTTGACATTCTTAGAGCCTTGTCCAGTTACCCCCTTGGGATTGGTGGGTTGATGTATTGCTGAAACTTGAAAGCTTGAAAATTGAAATGCTCAAATAGTGAAACCTACTGTCATTTACTCATATATTATATGTGATTTTATGAAGTGATGTTTGCAATGATGATTAACATTATAAAATAAAAGTGGGAATCATATCAGTGTAAGTGATATTACAATTTACAACCAAGTGATATTTGTATTTTCTTAGAATAAGCATATATTATCTTATTGAAAAAATATATATTAAGTTAATACAAATTATCGCCTTGGATGGTAATATATTAATATTTATTAAACTTATATTTTAATGACCTCATTATGTGATTAATGATTTAGAGGGTTTAATCTGAGCAATATATAAAAGTTTGCAAGTTCGCAACTTATATTACTAGCTTTATTGCCGTTAAATCTATAGGTACATGTCAATGAATGCTTGAAATAGTCGAGGAGCATTTCATCATTTATTGTTTCCAAATTAAGATTTCTTGTAAACTCTTTTGTAGTTTATAAATTGAGTTGAGTTTGTAATTGAATTGAGCAATTGAATTCATGAGTTGTAAGTGATTTGTTAATGAGTTGGGTTTGTAATTCAAATGTCAAATGAGCAATTGAGTTGTAACTTGTAAGAATGTAAGTGATTTATAAATTATAAATGAACTCATATGTTAAATTAAAAATTTTTGGTAAATAAATAAGTAATTTAAATAAATATATTTGTTGAAACAGTTTTTTTATTTGTTCATATTATTGTTATTACACAATTTAAGCCTTGGAATCGGCGGGTTGATGTGTTGTTGAAAGCTTGAGTTGAAACTTGAAATGGTGAAACACTAAAACTTGAGGTCATTTACTCATGCTATGGTTTATCGGGTCGGGTCGGGTTGACCCGGACCCGTTTCGGGTCGAGTTTCGGGTCTAAGAAATAGACCCGTTTGCAAAAATGGGTCAGATTTATGTCGGGTTAAACAATATCAGGTCATATTAGGTTTGACCAGAACTAGACCTTTGCACTATGTTTGACAGCCCTAATGAGGAGCAGTCTAGCCCACATATAAAGCATTTTGGACTCCCAAGATGAGATTTTAGCAGTAATAGAAACACATAGATTATTAAATAAGAAAGAATGTTTTTGACCTTTAAATAAAAGGAATACCAAGATAGTAAAGTGGCAAGACTTGTTTGCAGAAACCAGTGTGGGTGAAAATATTACTACATTGGATAGGAGCCATACCCTTATTGGTAATGAAATAGCACTTGCTATTATTAAATTGATGCCCGCTCTCCTTTTTAAAACTAGAAAGAAATGTCTTGAAATAGCACTTGCTATTGAATAGGGTGAAAATATTACTACATTGGATAGGAGCCATACCCTTATTTTAATACATTTGAGCGAAATAAAGGTGAGTAATGTTGGTGCTACCAAAATTATTGTAAGAGCAGTTTCTATTAATAGAAAAAAAAAATGAGACAACCCCCTAGATAAATATTAAGCCACAATTATATAGAAGGTCGGAGATAAGGGATCACCTTGTCTAATACCACGCTCACCTTTTAAAAAACCACAGCTCTTACCATTAATAATCAAAGAAAACTATGAATTAATGATTAAACTTTTAAACAAATTAATAACAATGCCATTAAAACGAAAAAGTTTTAGAATGTTGAAGAAGAAATCCCAACTACTATTATCATAAGCTTTCGATATGTCTAATTTCAAAATGAGATTGTAACCGTGAATTTTCTTATTAATTTCATGAAGTAACTCTTGAGCCAATAACACATTGTCCGCTATTTTCCTACCATTAACAAAACCATACTAATTGATGGAAATGATATTAGGGAGAATTAGAGCAAGCTACTAGAGAGAACTTTAGAAATAAGTTTATTAAAATTAAAGCATATACTAATATGTCTAAAATCATTTCACCCATCAAGATTAGATTTTTTGGGGATCAAAATAATAGAAGAAGAATTAAAACTTTTAGGGATGGGACAACCATTAAAAAAATTCAGAACTGCCTAGCTTGCAAAGATCAAACTTAATGATATCCTAACAATTTGGGAAGAAAAAAAAAAAAGCAATCGTAAAACCATCAAAACAAGCACAAAGTCCTTGTTCATGGACATTAAAGCATTAAAAAACTTCCCTTCATCATGGTGTTTAGATAAAAACAGGTTGTCAAAATCTGAATGCAAACATGAAATAAAATCGAGATTAGAAATAGGACTAATATGCTTAACAACACCAAGAACATTTATAAAATAGGAAATAGCCGACTCAGCAATCATATCAAGGTCCTCACACCAATCATCAGAATCAAGTTTGATCTTGTGAATGTTCAATTTGGCTCTCCTGGAGTTAACCAAAGTATGAAAATATTTAGTATTATTTTGACCCTCAGCAATATGCTTAAAGGAAGCTTGCTGCCTCTAAAAGAGAAAGAGAGAGAGAGAGAAGAACTCCCTCTTCGCATTAATATTCTTGCTTCAACATTCTTTTATCACTAATAAAACACTTTTATGCATGTTCATGCTAATAATAATAATCTATAATTACTTCTAGGAACCCGAAAAATTCAAATTCATAAAGGTAGCAGCACTAAAATGTGATCAATATTGTTTCACAAAAATAAAGCAAAGTTCTTTTGTGTTTTCGATGCCATTAGGAGCTCGAAACATCCAAATCTCCACGGCATCTCGCTCTCGAAACTTGCTAGCTTTTCGTAGCGCCTCCAAATTATCTCCTGTAATGACAGTGTCTCCGACTTCATCTAAGTGTATAAGGAGCAGATCCTCCACCTTTTGCATTCGACTAACATAGACTGACACCTTCAGCCCACCACCAATCCTTTGTGGAGTTGACGGCGAGCAATTAAGATCAATGAGTTCTTTAAATCCAACTTTTCTCCTCTCCTCGATGGTGAGGTAGGGAGCGAGGTGGATTCGAACTACACCTTCTTGAAGGGTGAAGCAATTATAGTGTCTCGAAAGATCTGAAGCTTCTATTAGCTTCACAGTTAAGTTTTTGAGGTCGACTCCTTGGTTAATACTAACTACCCTTTGAGCCCAATATGGTAGTTTTTCATCCTCCATTTCTATTTGCGTAATTTTTTGTTTATCATCCATTTTTATCTGTGTAATTTTTTGTTCATCCTCCATTTCTATCAACGTAATTTTTTACAGTCCAGATTAGAAGATTTGTATATATAATGGAGTAGAAGTATGCATAGTTCTTAAGAAATTTTGGAAAATGATAGATATTTTCCAATATGGAGGTATCATCATTTAATTGAGTGGCATGCATGAAATTGTAGAAATACATTATGAAAATGATAGTGCATGAATGCAAAAATTGTAAAGATTATTAATGGTAAAAAATCAAATGCAGGGAACTTGTTTTAGTATATTCAAAGAAGAGGGAAAGGTTGAATGTTTATTTAAGCGTTTATATGAAGTAATTTAATTTAAAGGGGAAACTAAATTTAAAGACCTAAACTAATTTGGAAATAATAATTAGATAAATTTCCTTTGTGTAAAAAATGTTTCTTAACCTCAAAATTCAGCAAAGGCAATAGATGAACAGTAAAGGATTGACTACGAGAGAAAATAATTTTTGTGACAAGACAATCTATTGCAAACCTCGTTGCATAGTTAATTTGTAATAGAAAATCTATTGGCAAAGTTTGCGACAAGAAAAAAATTTCTCGCAAAAAATGTTGGTGACATATATATGTGTCGCAAATATAATGATCGCAAATTTTATCGAGTGACTTTTTTGTGACCAAAATCATTCGCAATTGCACCCAAATAAGCATATAGTGTAATAGTTTGTTCCTTTTTTCAAGTGTTCTTTAAAAGATCTCAATTTACATTGGTGTTTTTTTTAAGGCTTCGTTAGGGGTAACTTTCTTATATGTTTTCTAAAGCCGATTTTTAGTACAATAATTTCTAATTTAAGAATTTATTATATTAAAAAGCTACTTTATAAAGCAATAAAAAGCAGACCCAAACAAAACCTAAGTCTTTCTCTTGTAATTAATAAATAAATTATTGCTCATTGATATTAAATTTTAATTTTAAAATAAAGTAGAGAGCTTAGTACAATAATATAAATGGAATGAACCCTCATGAATGTTTCTTAATGGCCTTTTCTTTTTCCGTGAGACAATTTGAGGAAAAGGCTTCCTCAAATTGTATTAGAGAAAAAAGTAATTAGCACAATCATTTAAATAGTAAACCTCAAATGATTATAGCGATATAAGCTCTATATATCATTCTTATATTTATTTCATGATAATTGCTATTCTAATCTTCAACTAAAGTCATATCCCATACTATTTATGAATATTATATTAAAATTTTACAACTATTTTACATAATGCCCACCATTCACTTCTATGTCTAACTTTGGATGTGTATCAGATACAATTGATTATCGTCAAATATCTCAAAATGCCCGTCCACATGCATTGCAATAGGCTGAAAATATCATTCAAGCATGTCATTTAGAAGTATTATGCTACAGTAGTAAATCGCAACTTGCAAGACACATTGTGCAAGCATATCACCCAGCATGTAAAATACACTGTGCATCTTATCAATACGCAACATACATTATACAAACACATCTTGTGAAATGTAAAGTTTAACATACATGCATGAGTGCAAATGCACAAGTACATATGTAGGCATGCAGATGAAGGTATAGGCATGAGTGCGAATATGCATGTTAGTCAGATATATATGAATACATACGACCACAATACAGACGACTCATGCATTAAAATATGATTACCCGCTTGGGCCCCGGTGAGCGTGTTATAAGTATACATGTAACATCTAAGAATGTTGCGCGGGTCAAGAAATGAACTTATGTTCGAACATGATCCTCCTATGTGAGCAGATGAGTGTCAACACGGCTCAAACTATCAAACAAATTAATATCATTAAGTTGGAACTACAATAAAAATAGGGTTTATTCATTAAGTTGAATAAGCAGATTAATAAGAAACATTATCATTGTGATGCATGGAAGATAATACTCACACTTAGAGGACATATCACCATGATTCAGAATTTTTTAATTTTTATTTTATTTGAGATGGAATATTTGGACCATTAGTTAATTATCTCTTTAAAATAACTATGAATAATTATCCAAATTGTTCCTAATTAATTAACAAATTGTTAGATTTAATTTTGCTTTTAAAACTGCTTGTTTTTTTAAGTTTTAATTCTACTTTTAAAACTTAAATTTCATTTTTTTTTTTGTGATGGACAGCAATTAATGCAAAATTTTCAATAAAATATTTTAGGAGAGAAACAATTTAGAATATTTTACAATTAAGGAAAAATGCAGTAAAATTTAATGACCAGAGTATGCAAATTTTGTTTATGAAATAGTTTCCTCCAATTATTGTTTAGTCAATTCTATATTTTATAAATTTATCTCCCACTATCAAAAAATCAATGCTTTCACAGCATTTTATACCAACGATTTTAAAATTGCTGTTATAGATTGATATAAATAGAGGTTTTAACCGCCACTAAATTCACCCTAAAAGAAATAAATTTTCATAGTATTTTGTAGCAGCGGTTCCACCACTGATTACTGTTTACATTCATGAATAGGATGAACTTTATTCATCCTTTTAATATCTTGGAAACATTTGGCTTACTGTTCTGCAAACTATTCTTAAATGTTACATATTGTAATTGCTTAACTTCAAAATTTACTTATATTGAAATATATACTACATGTTAATTGTCTATTGCATCTTAAAATCTCTTTTATCCATCCTGTTCCTAATGATCTGTCTAAGATATCTTTTTGTTGATTAAGAATCTTAAGCTTCTACAAGTTTAGAAGAAAAAAAATGTATTGAACTTCTATTTAAAAGTGTTTAAACCGTTGTCATAGGTCTTAAAAAGTGCTGCAAAAGCCTAATTTATTAGTAGGATCCAATCGAACATTATTTTTTAATTTGAGAAATTTTTTAGAATCAAAATTAAGTTTTCTAACAAAAAATATTTATTTAAATTTTAAAATTGTTAATTATATTCTTGATACTCTTATCTCTTTGTATTAAGATGTACAAGGACTGGTGAAAGATTGATGAAGATGTAATATTAAGGAAGAATATTTAAAAATTTAAGGTCTAATTGGGATGAATTTCTACTATTTTTCTTTTCAAATTACAATCATAGTTTTATTTAGCCACTATTTTCTCGTTACTACTATGAAATTTTTGTGATACGAAGTTGTCTTTTATAGCAACATTCAAAAAAATTATTTTACTCGATAACAGTATTACAACCACTTTTACAAAAAGTTGTGGCCATCCCAAACAAACTCTTAAAGATGAGGAACCATAACGACATGCCTCCAAGAAAAATCAAAAGAAGTGAAGAAAAAAATATCTATAATGGAAAAGGAGAATAAAGAAATTAACCTTGTAACACATAATATAGAAAAACAAAAAGAGAAAGATAGGGAGAGAAGCACTCCCTCCTCGCATTAATATTCTTGATTCAACATTTTTTTTATCACTAATAAAACACTTCTATGCATTTTTATGCCTATAATAATCTATAAATACTGCTAGGAGCCTGAAACATCCAAATACATAAAGGTAACATCACTAAAATGTGATCAATGTTGTTTCACAAAAATAAAGCAAAGTTCTTTTGTGTTTTCGTGGTCATTAGGAACCCGAAACATCCAAATCTCCACGGTATCTCCCTCTTGAAACTTGCTTGTTTTTCGTAGAGCCTCCAAATTATCTCCTGCAATGACTGTGCTTCCGACTTCATCTAAGTGTATAAGGAGCAGGTCCTCCACCTTTCTCATAGCTCTAACATAGACTGTCACCTTCAACCCACAATAAATCCTTTGTGGAGTTGACGAATCAAGATCAATGAGTTCTATAAAGCCAACTTTTCCCCTCTCCTCGATGGTGAGGTAGGGAATGAGGTGGATTCGCACAACACCTTCTGGAAGGGTGAAGAGATTATAGTATCTCGAAAGATCTGAAGCTTCTATTAGTTTCACAGTTAAGTTTTGGAGATCGACTCCTTGGTTAATACTAATCACCCTTTGAGCCCAATAAGGTAGTTGTTCATCCTCCATTACTATCTGCGTAATATTTTACAACCCATATTAGAAGATTTGTATATATAATGGAGCAAAAGTATGGTTCTTGATAACTTTTGGAAAATGATAGATATTTCCCAATATGGAGGTATCATCGTTTAATTGAGTGGCATGCATGAAACTTTATAGATACATTATGAAAATGATAGTGCATGAATGCAAAAATTGTAAAGATTATTAATGGTAAAAATTTAAATGCAGGGAGCTTGTTTTAGTATATTCAAAGAAGAGGGAAAAGTTGAATGTCTATTTAAGTGTTTATATGAACTAATTCAACTTAAAAGGGAAACTAAATTGGAAATAATAATTAGACAATTTTTTGTGTAAGATACATGTCTTAATCTCAAAATTCAACAAAGGCAGTAGATGAACTCATGAACAGTAAAGCATTAACAACAAGAGAAAATAATTTTTTTGCGTCAAGACAATATATTGCAAACCTTGTTGCATAGTTAATTTGTAATAGAAAATCTCTTGGCAAAATTTACGACAAGAACAAATTTTGTCGCAAAAAATCTTGCTCACATATGTATGTGTCGCAAATAGAATAATAGCAAGTTTTATCAAGTGACTTTTTTGTGACAATAATCATTCGCAATTGCACCCAAATGAGCATTTAATGTGTTCTTTTTTTCTTGTGTTCTTTAAAAGATTTCAATTTACAATGGTGCTTTTTTATGGTTTCATTTGGGGCGGCTTTTCTATATGCTTTCTAAAGCATCTTCCTTGTACAAAAATTTTTAGTTTAAGAATTTATTGTATTAAAAAGCTGCTTTAGAAAGTAATAAAAAGCTATTTCAAACAAAGCCTAAGTCTTTCAAAAAAACATATTTACCTTTTATGGTCAATCTCATTAAAATGCAAATATCTCTTGGAATTAATTATGTTTGTTTAATCTAAAGATTAGTCGTCCCCTTGGGGTTTAGGTGTACTAAGTCCCCCTAATCTGTAGATCCATAGTTACTACCCTGGCCATTAACTATTTTTTATTCAAACTTGCATAAGAGAAAAAATTAATTAGCACAACTATATTAACTATAAAATAAAATATTAAATATAAGATTAAACTAAAACTAATTGACTTTTAGCAACCTACAACATGATCATCTATGTGGTGGTGTCTAAACCCCTAATGAGACTGGCAGTTCAAACTCTTCACTTTTTGTATTATATTACAAATGTTATTCTTCCCTTACTTTGTTTTCTCTTGGAATCAAATTACCAATGTTTGCTAACTCCTCGAGTATTCCCTATTATACAAGAACTATAAATTCAGCAACCTCAAATGATCAAAGGGATATATGCTCTATATATCATTCTTATCATTATTTCATGATAATTGTTATTCTAATCTTCAACTAAAGTCACATCCCCTACTACTTGTGGATATTATATTAAAATCTTACAACTATTTTACATAGTTCCCACCATTCACTTTTATGTCTAACTTTGGATGTGTATCAGATACAACTGATTAGCGCCGAATATCTTAAAATGCTCGTCCACATGCATTGCAATAGGCTAAAAATATCATTCAAGCATGTCATTCAGATGTATTATGCTACAGTAATGCATTGCAACATGCAGAACACAGTGTGTGAGCATATCACCCAACATGTAAAATACATTGCGCATCTTATCAATACACAACACACATTATACAAAAACATCATGTAAAATGCAAAGCTTAATATGCATGTGTGCGTGCAAATGTATAAGTCCATATGTAGGTATGTTGGCATGCAAATGAAGGTATAGGTGTGTGTTCGAATATGCATGCTAGTCATATATATCTGCATACATATGACCACTATACAGACTGCTCATGCATTAAAATATGATTACTTGCAAGGCCCCTTGAGAGCATGTTATAAGTACACACATAACATCTAATGATGTTGTACGAGTTAAGAAATGAACTTAAGTTCAAATATTATCCTCCTATGGGATTAGATGGGAGTCAACTCGACTAAAGCTATCTAATAAATATACGATTGTGACATTGACCAAGATATTTGTTTCATACATTTATATTAGACCTTCAAGATTTATAACAAAGAAAATTCACTAACAAAGGCATAAAACTGACAACAAATCTTATCCTCTGTTAGCAAATAGGTAGAGTCGTCGACAAGGTTCAATCGATGAAATAAAAAAGCTCATAAATAACCTTAAGATGGTCGTGTTTACAGGAAATCTCAATCAGAGGAGATCACAAACATTCAAAATGTCTCAAATTCCCATGAAATATATTCAACAATATAAATATTTAAATTTGAAATAGAACACCAAACACTTCAAGAAAAATACTCATTCATTCTCAGCAATAGTTTGTCAAGGTGGATAAATTTAAAAATTACTTAAGCTCAACAAGAGCCAATATATGATTGAGAATATCATTAGAATTCATTCTCAAATAATCTCTTACTAGTGAGAACTTGGTAAGTGACCTCTAACATGTGGTTTGGCCATCAAATGACACTACAGATAATGGTTATGATTGAGACCCTCTGAACCATGTGGTTTTGCTGCTAAATGGCACAACTAAATTATGGCCATGGTCAGAGCCCACATGTTTCCCAATGGCTTTAAATCCTTGAGATTTAAATCAATAGGATATAATCGACAAGGTGTAAATCTCTTTGTTAGCTAAGGTGGATTCAAATTTATCCGCTTAGACAAATATTCACCCAAGGTCTACAAGAGTCCCTCTAATGAAGAAACCCATGGCTACAGACAAGAATCCTTCTATTAGGTTGGATTAACTTCCTCTTCCGACTAAGTAGACAAGGGAGCATGATGGCCCGGGACGACAGAACTATGAGATTTTGATTGGGTCTATCATCACTTCCCCCACCATCCGTTTTAAGTATGAGGAGCTAGATTTTCAATTTTTAAATATCAAATTTCCAAACACCTAAATCATGCTACTACTATAAGCAGGATACTATGTATCTGTTTGATGACTAGCCTTAATCGAAAGTTCTCTCTCGCTATCAGGAGGAGTAATTAACTCTAGGAGCTTGCGATTATAGGAGACCTGAACTTAGATCTAAAGTCCTCATAAAATGAGGATAAAATCTCTGAGTAGTGTATTATTTAGAATCCAATCTGCCTTCTAAAAATTTACCTCATAACTTAAGCATTAAAACTCTACTCAACGACCCAAAAACAAAAGAAAGGGGCCCGCAGAGAGGTCGGAAACAAATTTTTGTAGCCCACATCAAGATAGTCAAATATTTTATTTACATGGCTTGTTAATTAACATCCTTCATTTTAATTCAACAATGATTTTAGGTATCCATGTTCAAAGCATACAGATCAAGTGTATCTTACACCTAACGAGATCATACCTAATTTATACCATTGAGCATTCATACCAAATTCTTAGTTCTTGACTTCACATAGAAAATATGAGCCACATCAGGACTTTCAATATAGGCCTTCAATAAGCTACCTATATATATATATATATATATATATATATATATATATATATATATATATATATATATATATATATATATATATATATATATATATATATATATATATACTAAGCGATACAAACATATGATCTTTAATGTAGCTAACGAATAATTTAGAGAACATATTGAAAAACCACCAAAAATTAAAGTGATGAAGTTTTATAATTTATTCCATGTAGCTCAACAACTATTTTGGAATAGTTACACTACTCATTCTGAGATATTGATCATATTTAGGATGCTCACTATTAAGACAGAGTATATAAATAGATGTTTACCTAGCTACCACGACCGCAACCATATTACGTTGGAACTTTTATAAGTGCATAATAGAGATGTGAAGGGGTTCAGAGGGTTTACACTACTACATGCATATTGAGCTTGAAGATAATATGAATGTATGAATTTCATGTTATTTTAATTGCCTTGACATTTGAATTTTACTAATATGAAAAAAAAAATTTATCTCTAGAGGTTGTATACATCCATATTGTCCACTCATAAGATCTTAGACATCATAAGGAGAAAATTCGATATTCCATATACATCATTAAGAAAAAATACCAGTGGTTTTGCATATTTGAGGTGATGTGGTGTCATTATATAATTTATGGTTTACTTAATTCAACTTTTGCTGTTATCATAACTTATTTTTAATAATACAGAAAGATTTTAGATGATTCCCCGCAATATAATGATAAAATGAAGAAAAAAAAATTATAAATGGGGGTTAACTAGCATGCGAGACATATTTGCTCACATTCATAAGTTGGGTGAGCAACCACTACGGATAAGTGAAATTGTCTAAACTGGGATAAATTATTATGTGCGGACATTGGACAGTCCGGAGATCAACCAGAACGCGCCACATCACTCGGTACCGAGCAGTGCTGAGCACCGGTACCAAGCAAAAAAATGATGTGGCGAATTCTGGTTGGTCTCCAAATGTCGTCTGGCATCCGTACAGAATAATTTTTCCTCGGATGGATATCATTTTTTGATTATGTGGCATGTGGTCTTAATATGTATACAACTTAAAACTAACTTAAAAAAGTTATTAATTAATTACTTAGCACCCTAGGAATATTCTCTATCATCATTCTTTGATTATGCCTTACTCTTTAGAACAAATCAAAATAAAATTATAAACCTGATATATTTTCTATTCTGTTATACAGCTTTAGGCCTGATATATATCATAAGAAAAATATATTGATCGGGCATGAATCTCAAGGCAAAATCAAGTTTGGAACATTCAAAATTAAATATGGGATCATCCAAACTTCAATTTCAATAAACTTATAGTCGAACTAAACGTCTAAAAAATATGAACCCAAAGACACTAAATTTGACGCAATGCGATCCCAAATGGCTCCAAATTGAAGACCCGAAGCGCATTTGAAAAGTTCAAACCATAAATTGGAAGACCAAACGATTTTCAAACATGACATGCTTATAGTCAAATCGAGCGACTCGACGAGACGAATCCAGCGAGCTCAAGATTGTAAAATTATGATATCACTAAGGCATTATAATGCCCACTAAATGGTCCACTATCAAGGGGACCAATATTAGTCAATATTTACTAGTCATGTCTCTCTCAAAAAATTAAAAATAGACTCCTCATTCCTCACTGAAGGGTGCTCAAATAAGGAATATAAGGAAGAGAGAGAAACTTGAGTTTTCTTGCCACTAGGCTCCTCGATCAATGCTGGGCTTCTACTCTGCCACATTTTTAATAAATAATTTAAGTAAATATAATACTAATTAAATAATTTAAATAAATATAATATATAATATAAATTATTAAATATATGCATTTTAATAAAAAATATGTTAAAATTTTTCTTAAATATAAAACAATTCTTATTTAATTTAAATATTTCAAAAAAATTAAATTATGATGCAATTTTGAATTTAATAATAAATATTAAATATTGTATTAAAGCAACTAAATCAAAAATAATTTAAAAAAATATATAAAGTTTGAAACCAGATGTTGGTTTTCCAATTTCAAAAATCTTTTTCTGGCTCTATGAAATCAGAATTTTAATTTCCGGTTTTGCTTATTTCTAAATTTAGAAATTCGTACGCTCATACTTATATTAAAAATTATTAAAACCCTCATTTACAAAATTTGATAAAAAATCTATAATGAAAAAGGAGCGTAAATAAATTAACCTTGTAACACATAATTATATAGAAAAAGAAAAAAAAATCACTCTCTCCTCTCATTAATATTCTTTCTTCAACATTCTTCTTATCACTAATAAAACACTTCTATTCATTTTTATGCTACAATAGTCTATAATTACTAGAATTAAAAACAGATATATTCATATATTTAATAAAGCCATAATAACAGCAAAACATTCCAGCGAGAATTTCCTTTCATATTTTTTCACCGAGATGTGATCAATCTACTTTCACAAAAATGAAACAAAGTTCTTTTGGGTTTCCATAGTAAGGGGGAAGCCGAAACATCCAAATCTCCACAAGTTCTCCCTCTCGCAACTTGCCAGCGGTTCGCAGCTCCTCCAAATTATCTCCTGTAATGACGGTGCCTCCGACTTCATCTGAGTGCATAAGAAGCAGATCTGCCACCCTTCGCCCAGCTCTGACATAGACCGTCACCTTCAGCCCACCACAAATCCTTCGTCCACTTGACGTCGAACATACAAGATCAATGGGAACTATAAAGCCAGCTTTTCCTCTCTCCTCGATGGTGAGGTAGGGAATGAGGTGCTTTCGCACGATACCTTCTGGAAGAGTAAAGCAATTACGTTGACTCGAAATGTCTGAAGCTTCTATTACTTTCACCGTTAAGTTATGGAGGTCGACCCCTTGGTTAATATTAAATACTCTTAGCGCCCAAGAGGGTAGTTGTTCGTCCTCCATTACGATATTCGCCATTTCTTACCGTCTAGATTAGGGTGTTTGTATATATAATGGAGTAGTTGTATGATTCTCAAAAACTTTGGAAAATAAAAGATATTTCTCAATATGGAATGTGAAAATTATAGAGATACGTTACGAAAATGATAGTGCATGCATGCATGCAAGACTTGTAAAAATTATTAAAGGTAAAAACTTAAATGCAGAGAACTGTTTTAGTATATTCAGAGAAGAGGGAAAAGATGAATCTCCATTTAAGCATTTATATGAAGTAATTTTACTTGAAGGAAAATAATTGTGACAAGACAATCTATTGCAAAAGTTGCCACGTCAGCTAATTTGAAACAAAAAACATTGTTGTATATGCATGGGTGTGTGAAGGCATCCTCGAATTTTTAACAAGAGCATTGGAGTATAATTTTATTTTAATTAAAGTAGTTATTAAATGAAAAAATTACCTCCATCTTCTTTTTGTAATCAATATTACACATTTGAAAATTTTGCAATTATAGCCTTAAATAGATTCGTTAAAATTATAATTTGAAATGAAAGACAGACATTTTATGCACATTCTCATCAAAATGTGGATGGAATTAGGAATTGATCATGCTTGCTCTATCTGAAGATCTGTCATCCCCTTGGCTAGATGAAGGTTTACTCAATCTTATCCCCCTAATTTGAGGATCCCCATTTGCTGTCTTGACCTTGAACTATTATTTATTCAAACTTGCTTAAGAAGAAAAGATAATAATTATAACAATTACATTAATGATAAAATAAACGATAAAGTGTAAGATTAAACAAATAATGAAAGATTTTTAGCAGCATACAACACGATCATCTACATAGTAGAGTTTATACTTCCTACAGAGACTATTGGTTCAATCTCTTCACTTTCTAATTGTGCAAATGTAATTCTTCCCTAACTTTGCTATCTCTTAGGAATCAAATTATCAAATATTGTTACCTCTTCATGTACTCCCTCTTATACAAGAACTCTATGAGCATCAATCTCAAATGATAGTTATTAAATGAAAATATAAAATAAAATTACACAATTTTAATAACTTGCAATTACAAGCCTTTAAATAAGAATATAGGATTTATCATTCTTATCATTTTATCTTGATAATTGCTATTCTAATATTCAACTAAATTCGCATATCCTACTAATGAACCATCCTTCCAACTACTTTACATAATGCCCACCATACACTTAACATTTGTACATGTTAATGTGCATGACAATTTAGGTTTGAACTTCTTCCCATCAAGCTCAATCATCTCAAGCTTTGGCCTTTTGCCTAACATTGTCAAGTCTTTTGCTTTCCACAACCTTTGCCAAATTAATTTTCAAGTAGGAAGATACCTTTAAGAATAAATCTTCCTCTAAAAGTTTCTGCAAAGGATGATCAAACTCAATAACACCTTTCTTGAACTTGCCCTTTTATTTGATGGGTGATTCATTGTCATGAATTATTTATGGCTACACAAAAAGCTTATTTTTCCACTATTTTATAAGTAGAATGCTTTGCTACTCTCTATAAAATAAAGAAAATGTCAATCAACCATGGTTGCTCATCTAAATAACATTGCTTATGCATGAAAATCACTATTCATTCATATAATAACAAACCGTGTTTGAAAATTACTCCTTCATTAAATCGTATTTTAAGTTCAACAACAAGCAACCATAGAAAGACAGCTAAATTTATTGTTGGACTTAGAAACTGGCTTGATTAATGTTAAAAAGATGAATGAGTTTTTCTAAGCACTAGCCAACATATGTATGTTTTATATATTAGACTACCCAAAGGAATTAAATATATTTTCATAAATATAAATTCATATATTTTTTAGCTCTAAAGCAAATGTTAGATAACTCCGGTTGAATTTTTTTTTTTTTATTTATTGGAAAGATTGAAGTATTTCCAAACTTCTCCATTGAGAGGTTTTGTTAACCTATTTTTGGTGCAATTTCTAGCTGAATTAAATCTATGGATAACTCCGATGGAAGTTTTGGTAGAGTTACAAATATTTTAGAAAGATCTTTATTGGTTGAATTTCCTGTGGATTTGTTCATGCATCTTTATCTCCTTATATTTTTAGCTATTTTCATCAAATTTATATATTTTTTCAAGGATTTGAAGGTATATCTTCCTCTCTATCAATATTAATTTCAATCCCTTTGAGAATTTATCAATTATATTTTGGCAAAATAGATTTTGAAAATTTTAGATTTTTTTATTTTTTCTTAAAATTTTATTTAAATTTGTGTTTTTCTTTCACATAAGTAAGGTATTTAAAAAAGATAATAATATTTAAGATTAGATTTACATAATTTTGCACTTGGAAAATTTTATATTTACAATTTAGGATTTTTTTAGGTTAGATTTAGAAATTTTTGTCTTGTATTGTATTACTAGAAGAAAAATTCACTTTATTATTGTGTTAGTAATAATTTTATATTTAGGATTTAAGGTAATTTTCAGGATAGATATTGAAATTTTTTTTCTTATATTGCATTAGAGATGGAAAAGATTACATTACTATTACATTAGTTTTGGTGAAATAATATATCAAATTAATAATTTAGACTATCTCTAGTCAGATAAAATTTGATGTTATAAATTATTACTTTCTTTAAATATAACGTAAACATGAAAATTTGAAACAAAAGAGTGTGAATGTATAATAGGTTATTACTTGGACAAAAAGAATAACATAAAAATTCAGCAAGAGAGTCGAATGTTTTACCTATTTGGTCTGTCAACAATCCTCTTTTTTTGGATAAAAAGTTTAGGTCTCGATGTTCAAAGCATAAAAATTAAGTGTACCTTATACATAATTTTTTTTTTTAGTGTACCTTATACATAATGAGATTACACTTTGTGTATATCATTGAGGATTCATTCAAAATTCTTGGATCTAGTCTTCACATTAAAAGTATGGCCCACATCTCGACTTTCAATGTGGTCCTTCGATAAGCTGCATATCAATATATGAGAAAATTACTAAGAGATACAAATAGATGGTCCTTAATGCAGCTAGCCCATAATTTAGAGAACATATAGAAGAGCCACCTAACATTGAAGTGTAAAACTTAAAGGATTTATTATCTAAAGCTCAACAATCACTTTTGAATGGTTGCACTACTCATTCTGGATTATTTATCATAGTTAGGATGCTCAATATTAAAACAAAGTATATGAATAGATGCCTACCCATTATCCATCTGGACCACAACCTCATTATACCCGGGCCTTCTATAAGTGCACAACAGGGATGTGAGGATGGTTTAAAGGGTTCTAACTACTATATTTATATTGACCATGATGATGTTATGTACATATGATTTTCATTGCCTTAACATTTGAAATTTGCTAGTATGAAAAGATTTTTATTTCTACAGGTTGTACACATCTAGACAACCCACTCGATCATAAGATCAAAGACATCATAAAGAGCAAATTTAATACTCCTTATATATCATGGAAAAATACTAGTAGCTTTGCAAATATATATGAGATAATGAGGCGTCATTATATAATTATGATTTAATTAATTTAACTTCTATTATTATCATGACTTAATTTTTATTTTACAAAAAAAAAAAAAAACTTTAGATTGTTCCCTCAACATAATAATAAAATTAAGAAAACCTTTTATAAATGGGTGTTAACTAGCTTACCACACATGTTTGTGTCATTCATAAGTCAGGTCAGAGACCTCTATGAATAAGTGAGAGTGTTTTGACTGAATTGTACAAAGGTGGCGACAGCCTTGATTATGTCTGGAAGAGGGAGTAGAGTAAATGGAATTAGGCTTTTGACTGTGAAGGCATGGGCAACTCTCTCCATGTAAGCGACTCATCTCTTCACTTGAACATAACAGTCATTTGGTAAAATATTTTTCAGATGTTTCAAATTTCAAGCATTGAATTTTGTAATAACTTTTGCAGAAGCAAGTACTATAAAGTCAACCTACTAGTTTGGAGTTAGATACGCGAACATATCAACGTTAGGAGGACTAATAGTACTAAAATCACATAAAGCATATGTGATTATTAAAAATTTAATAACTACAATGTAAATGCTCGTTAAATATATACATTTGATATGTTTCAGGAGGATTAATACATAGGGCTTATAGAGTTGTGAAGTCAGCCTTTTGCATGTGAGGGATTCTTTGATTGATTAATGCAACAATCTCAAATTATATTGTATAGTCTTAAGCAGTAAGAGGAATGTAGAAAGGGAGGGTTTATGGCTTTTGTTCATAAATTTGTGCATATGAAATACAATCCTCCACCTCATTAGGCTTCAGGGACAATAGTATTGAGAAATAACTGAGTAGAAAGGTGGCTTCTCTAATAGCGAAAGGAATATGGATACAACAAATATAAGATGAGATGCAATCACAACATGCTTATATGCAAAGCTAAGTTGAGGGTTTTTATGGAGCATTGGAGTTAGCAATATGTCTGAATAACTAAGGAGAGAGAGTAGACATACGAGGATTAGTTTTATGTATTCATGTTTTGTGTATGAATGTTCTATTTATGAAGAACAACAAAACATTTAATGTTGTAATATTTTTCATAAAGTAATTGTATTTTAGATTGCATCTTTTACATATATTTTTTTATGCTATCATCATAAATATATAGGAATATTATTTAAATGTGCTATTTATGTGAATATATGAAATATATTTTGTTATATTGGTTTGGATGAGAAATAGTGTTGACATGATTACTTTTTTCAATTTCTTATACGTTTATGATTGATTTTCAATAGAAAAAATGATCAATAATAATAATTTATTATTTTTTTGCAAGCTAGTGAAAAAAAAAAAAACTTCGAAATATTTTCATAACTTGTATCAATAAAATATATCCCTTGAATTATTAGTTGGTATTACCGACGAATCATACCGCCAGAACCCCGATAGATAAATTTGCTAGTAAACATATAGAAATACTAGCAATGATAACTGCAGGTAATTCTATAAATAGTATTTTTTCCAGCATTTTAATTTATATAGGTTTTTCCCTTAGTTTTTCTAATAGTAATCATTTAAAAATTTTTCAGCGAAAAAAAAAAACATCATAAACTCTTTCCTACACATCTTTTAACAACAAATCTATTTTTCTCAAAAATTAATTTTTTCAATGGAATGTAACATAATTCTGGCATAATATTCCATCAAAGATGCTTAACATTCTTGGTGTACTTGCTTTAAGAGTTTTCTTCGTAGCATACCAAATCATGTGTTCAACAATCTTATCAAACATAAATAACTTTGGCAACCATGTAGTCAACAAAAATTAATAGAGTACTTTGTATGGGACAGCTTTACAACGACTATCCAAATCTTTTTCATCTTGCAATGAGACTGGCCACACTCGCCACACTCATATAAGTTACTATTCTCATACAAAATAACATATATTTACTCACAAACACCAATTTTCTCAACCTTTTGACCAAGCATCTTCATTATTTTCTTCGTTTGATATATATCACTTGCTAGTTTCTCATATGCAAGCATCATATATTTAACTAGAAAGAGATAACAATTATAATAAGCATTCAACACATTGAATTCAACTTTAAAAATAGTAATTGGCAATTTTATATTTTTGATTTTTTTAGGTTTAAATGTAATCGTTTCAAGTAGTTATGGGCTATAGTATGAAGGAGATTAAAGGAAACCATATGTTTAAAAAATAAATAATCTACGAACTTAAAATAATAGTTTTGAACCTTATGCAAAATCTATTCATACACTAAAATCTAAACGCTAAAATAAATTAGTAAAAAAAAAAAAAAAAAAACAATTGCAATTATATATTTGGGAACTTTTATTTGGTCCGATGACCGGACGTAGCTCTACGTTCGATCATCACTAAGATCGCGCCACGTAGCAGGCATAAAATCACAGATCCGACCCGGCGAATAGTGGGTATGTCGCACATTCATATTTTAAATCCATGACAACCCGATATTGCTAGGTATTGCTCGATATTGATCTTAACATAGCAATATTTATCGTTATTGTCAAGCAATACCTAGCAATACCGAGCAATACCTAGCAATACCAAGCAAATACCGAGTAATACCTAGCAATACGCTAACATAGCAATCCTGGATTCCGGTCGGATCAAGTCGTCGGGTCGCACGATAAAGAATAATAGCACGTGATGACATGTTATTGACATCCGAGCATAGAGCTACCTCAGGTCAGGTGACCTGACCTAATAATTGCTCTATATTTGAGCCCTTCATATCGCAACATTTTTTTCTCCCGTTTCGCTCGCTCTGCTCTAGCCGCCTCTACGTCTGCTCGGCGCTTCTGCTCCTTGCCGTCGATCGTGTATTCTCCTCAGCCTTCGCGTTTCGCTCTAGTGTTGCGATGCCCTAGCAGCCTCCCCATCTGCTCGGTCTCCAGCGGTCCGGGATCTGGCTCGTCTGCTTGGGCGAGTCTCTAGCCGTCGATCGCGTATGCTTTGCTTCCTTGCCTGGTTCCGAGGGGAGTTTTCTTAACCTTCTTGTTTCATTCCTACTGTTTTTGGTTTTCTTTTCTTCTGATTTGTGCGATGACTGAAGCCTTTAAATGTCGCCTGATTTTATTGATGGTAAGAATCCTTCTAAATCGTTCAAGGATGTTGTTTCTGATTCTGATTCTCTAACACTTTTCCGGATCTCAAAGCAACTATGTGGGATTTGACAGTTTTGTGGATATCGGAGGAAGAAGTGTTGCATCTTGCAAACACTTTGATTTAGCATTGGTTGATAAGTCTCCTTTACGCGGAGCTGTGCTTGATTTCATTTGCAATTTTTTTTTTCAACTTGAAGCTTACTGGTGCATTTTCGATTACCTTGTTGGATCACCGTTATGTGCTGATTAAGCTATCGAATGGTCTTGACTATGGTAAGGTTTTTGTGCATTGATCATTTTATGTTATGTTTTATGAAGTTAATCAATTGATCTCCTTTTTTGATATTTCGGAGAAATTTCTGATCGTTTTGTTTGGATTTCATTCCCGGATCTCGGTCCCCATTTCTTTTCCCCTCACATTTTCATGGTCTCGATTCTTTGTTTGGTTGTATATTCAAAAGGTGGGTCTAGACTGTCGGTTAGTTGCATTCTTGTTGAACTGGACATTATCAAGAAGTATCCTAAATTTGTTTGGCTTAGTCGGGAGAAGTAAATGTATATTCAAAAGGTGGTTTTTGAAGATTTTCCTAACTTTTGTTTTCATTGCAAAACTTTGGGTCATAAAAAAGCTGAATGTTTATTCGTTCACCCACATTTGAGGAAACTTGTCGTTCCTAATCGTAGTCCAAAAAGGGATGAAACTGTTTGTGCTGCGAATTCTGATAGAGTGATTTTGAATGAGCATTATTATGATCTTGATAATGTTCATTTAGGATAGGGTTCTTTGTCGTCTCCTTCTATAATTTTATATGAAGCTGTTTGTTTTAATAATTTTGTTGATTCTTCTCTGGTCTGATTTGCATTTTTACTAATTTAAATCCATTTGCCTCCTCGCACCCTTGAATATTTTTTGAAACCTACCCCCGTCGCAGTTGTCTAGCCTAACCCTTTTATCTTATATATATATATATCCTTCATGGGTAGTGGAATGCCAGGTGCGAAAGATAGACTAATATAGTGACGGATGAAACCATTTCATCTCAAAAGCTTAGGTCAACTGGCTGGAGACTCAACTAATATATAAACATCTAATTTAGTTGCTTCACATCCAACATGAGCCTGTCTAATCAGCAGCTGAAGAAGCAATCACAATCTTATCCAAAATATTTGAGTTCAGCTTCATGTATCCTCATTCTCAATTGGCCAAATTTTTAGAAGAAGCAGGTAGGATCGGAGTATTAGCAATAGGAGTATGTTTCCGAGAAAATTTAGATACAAGAGAAGATGGCGTAATGGAATGGCGCATTCAGAATGAGCCGAATAAAACGGCGCATTCAGAATGCGCCGAACAAAATGGTATCGAAAAAATCTAAAAATCAAACCATATCGAAAAAAAGTCAAATCTAAAAATCAAACCATATCGAAAAAATCGATTGATTCAGTTTGGTTTGCTTTAGTTTGCTTTAGGATTGAGATTTTTTCAAATCGATTATATTTAATTTTGTTTTGGTTTAAGATCAAACTAAAAAAATTCACCCAATCCGCTTTAGCGAATAGGTTTAAGACACTAAAAAATATGTCTTTCATATATTTTTTAAACAAATCTTAGGCACAACTCACAATTCATACATTTTTGTTTATGTTTTAGCATTCAATATAGAGATTTAATGCTTTTAAAATAAATTAATTGTATAAATAAAAGTAGTTTGTTGGCGTTTTGACATAATATAAATATATAATAAAGCATTTTTCATTCTTAAATTCAACACTCATGTAAGTGTATTTGTTACTATCTAATTGAAACAACATGAAAGCCTTATAGGAAGTAAATTTTTTATCTTCCTTTGCGTGTTCGTTTAGCTAGAGATGTTTAAGTGCTGTATGATAATTTGTAAGACGGAGCATGCAAAATGGCTGCATAACTATCTTTTGTTATTTTTAGATGGAGAACAAAGAAATATCTTGTTGATGCACTAATTAGAGATGTCTCTTCCCTAGAGTTAAACTTATTTGTATGTTCCTTTTTATAAAAATATCAAGAATTGGGTAAATGACCTTTTTTCATATAATATTTTTCATATTAACAAGTAATCCTCCCTATGTCTTATTTATTTATTTATTTAGTCGTGTAAACATTCATTAATCTTCCAAAATTTTCCTTTGACTAAAGGAACATCTCTCTTCTTACTTGGTCATGTTTTCCTCTCTATCTTGTAGGTATATTACTTAGAGAAACACCTTTGAAGTGCACATATAATCATCTAATGTGTTTGATATTTATCCATCTATTCGCATTTCCCCTTCAAACTCTATTCATGATTTACCATTTGTATTTTGTTTGCTATTTGTTCTTAAATTGAAATCTGAACTGTTTCAATAAAAGATGACTTTTGAATCTTAAGTTGCGAATTAAAAATATTTGATATAAGATTGGCATTACTTCAACTAATTCATTCAAGTCAAGAACTGGTACTTTGTCTTGTCTACTTCAAATATTGAAACTATTTATTGATTTTGTCGTTTCTCATCTTTATTCCTAGAGCTAATTGGCCGAAATTTGACTTCACCCAAATTTACAATATTACGAGCTTATATAATAGTGTGATGACATTTATATGATACTAGTAAATTTGCTTTATTGCTGTATTGTTGATCTACTAACCTCCAAATCACAGGAATTTTTCAATGGGAGATGAAATGAGGAATTTTCAATGCATGAAATTTTTTTTTTTTTTTTTGTAAATTTAAGAGCAAACTAGAAATTGTGCTCACAAAGGAAAATGGTAAATTAGCCATCTCCTAAAACTATATTCATTCTTCTCTCTTATGATCAATGTCAGCCTTTATCAGTCTCTTTTTTTTTATTTGGCTTTTATGTTTGTTTTTGCTGGCAATGACGATGAAAAAGGCCGGTCTTACAGCTACCCCAGAGCTTCGTTCTGGTTGGCAGTAGCATGATGTGAAAGTGCATAAGGTGTTAACTGAGCCAGCTGGGTGATTTATATTTTTAATCATATGTTTTGAATTTTTAAAGGAATATATATGATTGTTGGCGATGTTTAAAATTGCACAATTGAATATTGAGGCGTTTTTTGTTCATGAGGCGAGATGTAAGCCTCAAGATATTTTGAGCCATAAGCATCAAAATCAAAAAATTGCATAAATTGATAATAAATATCAAAAGTGATTTTTTATATAATATCTAAATATTATGTTAAATGATGACATATTAACTCCCTATTGAATTATGAATTAATAAATTGACATACATATGGAACAAAAAATTGCATAAGATCTAAAGTGGCAAATAATAATTTGCGTGAAATAGAATTAAAATTCAAATATTATAAAAGCAAAATAATATTAAATATAAAAATTGCATAGAAAGTATCATATAACATTAAGTTCAACTCCAATTTTTTTTCTCAGCTATCTACTCATTTACATTTAATTTATAATGAAAATTGAAATAGTTGGCAACTATTTGAATTATCTGCATTGTCATCATTGAGGTGGTCTTTATTTGAGTTGTTGCATAATAAATTACATGATTTATGTTAGTTTTGATAAAAAAATATACAAATAGGGTGAGGTATAAGCTTCACGCTAGCGACGTGAGGCGTGCCTCAGCCAAGCTTGAGGCGCAAGCCTCATAAAAAAGCTAGAGGTGTATGCTTAAGGCGTTTTTCACTAATTGCGTTGAGGCGGGCCTCAAGGCGAGCATCATATCGTGCAGTTTTAAACAATGATTGTAGGATTTCCGGTTTGAATTGGTGCAGCCATAAAGATGAATTAGTGACAAGGATTGGAAGGTAGAGGTAGACTTAAAAAGATTTGGTTTGAGAATATTAGAAATGACTTTTCTTTATTAGTAAAAGAGAATTTGACTTGTAACAGAACACAATGGAGACCCAACGTAGTGGGATAGAGGCTTGTTGTTGTTGTTAGACCCTATTATAGGGTAAGCTTGTTTATTTCATGTAGTTACTAAAAGGCTTATCGAAAATTTAAGTGAGCCGAAGGTCTCCCTCAATCACCCCCTTGTTTCACAATAGAATACGAGTGGGTTTAAAAGTAACTCATCTAAGAACATTCATGCGAATGATCAACATTTACATGTCTATGACATATCAAGCATTTGGTTTACTTGCAAGTCATTTCAAGTTTAAGTTTTTATATGATAGTTAAAACATCTGTGTTTTATTTGGATATGTTTTATGTTATAAATAGTTCAATGCCTTTTTAGTATTGTTTTTAATTGAATCGTTGAGGTTTGTTATTTGTGATCTATTAAACGTAAATGAACTGCCTGTGAGCTGCTCCTGATTTTCTGAAATTATACCCTTGCTGGTCTGATTTAGTATATATTTCTGGGACTATAATCCATTCATTTGTTATACCGGTGCAGAGATCTTGGAGCAATTGCGGGAGTTGTATATGTTCTATTTTGCAACCATTGCAATTTCGGTGACCCCAACGGCAGGATTTTATGGCTAAGGTTTTGTTTGAGATAATTTTTTTATTGTTTTGTTTTTCAAACGGTAATCACAGTTTATATTTGTCCGTTATTTTTTCATTGAATTCTAGAAAATTTTTATGTTAGAAATTTGCTTTCTATGATAACTTTCAAAAAAAATATTTTCTTCATAGCAATTTTACAATCGCTTTATAAAAGTTGTAATGGCCATATCAAAACTTGCTAATATAATTGCTTCTGTCAAAAATATTTCCGCATGTGTATGCTCCACGTTTTGAAAGCCGGACTGGACCGGCCGACCGGTTCAACCGTGAACCGGTCAGCTTTAAAAATCGGCTGTGCATCAAACAAGCCAGAATCGATTTGAACCGCCGGTTCTATTGAGAATCGGTCCCAGTTTTTTAAAATCGGCCGGTCCAATTTTTTTATTTAAATTATTAAATAAATAATAAACCTAATCAATTAATATAAATATTATATATTAAAATTAAAACTCTTAAATAAATATTAAAGCATATGATTATAGAGTACTCGCAACATTCTCATATGGTTTTACAATACTATATAAACTCCTATCATGTGTAAAAATAAAAAGCTATATAAATTATATAAAGCAAAACATCACAAGTGATGTGGGACTAAATCATAGAAAGCAAAAAGCTATTTTTGATTTCATGTAAACACAATACAACGAAAAACATCTTTTTTTTAATGGGTTTTTAATTAATTTTTATCATATGAATAATATTTATTTATTTAGTTGATAATATTTATTTTTATTGTTTGTTCATTTATTTTTAATATATTTGATTATATATTATAAAAATTTTATATTTATAATATGAATATTTTTTTATTTTTTTGGGAAATTTTACTTTTTAAGTTAATAAAAATTTTATTTTTTTCAATTTAATTTTTTATATTTAATTATATATTATAAACAATTAATTTTTATTGTGAGTTTTTAATATAATTTATATCTAAATATGTAATATAAAATAACAATAATTTATATTAACATATATGATTATTAATAATTAATTTTATTAATTTTTAATAATATTATTATTATTTATTACATCATCTGGTTCGATCCTGGTTCAACCGGTCGAACCTTAAACCTCTCATTTTTCCAGTTCGTTGTCTGATCCGGTTTTCACAACCTTATTTCTGCTACTTTTTTTATATTCTTAGTTATGTTTTTTTTTTTCCAACATAGAATATGTAAGATTATGAATTATATGTTCTTCTTGGGTTTATGTTCCTACTTAGGGCTTCTTTAAAATAATTGTTTGATTGTTTTGTTTTTCAAGTAGTAATAATAATCTTATTGGCTATTTTTTTTAATTATTTTCTCATTATTTTTAAAATTTTTTTATGAAATGTTATTATATAAGATCATGATAAAAAAATTATGTTATGAACACGTGCGGAGTCCGGACATATAAAATCGTTCAGTTTTGTGAATGTGAATAGTAAAAGTTAAGTTATTTTTCACCCCCTATTTTTTTATTATTCAGTCATTAAATCAAATGGTTCTCTACGTTTGAACTATGTACATAATATATTAAAAATTTATTGTCTGTAAGTGTTTGTCTTCATCTTATTCTTTACTTTCAGTTGATTTTCTTTGTACATTTCCTATTATCTGTGCTATAATAATAGCTAACTGCATCATACTTTTTGATTGCACTGGAGTTGTACTATGTTGCTCATTTAGTACATTTGACTTTAGATGATTCATTCAACTTTTCACCTGCACAGTTTAGTATGATTTAAATAATACAAAATGCAGTTATGTATCAAAATAATGTACCTGAAATTATTCATTATATCCAACTCAATCAATCTTACGGCTTTAATAACAATTAATTTTTCAACAACTATACTCTGATCTTAATTGTGATGTTCCAAAATTTATATTATAAGAATTATTTTTTTTTTTAATCTTTAAATAAACAACTAGAGCTATTTAATATCATCTATCAATAATAAATAACAAAAATATATTCTATAACTCAAAACATTAATATACACATATGTGTTCATTATCAAAAATCATATACACTATTTAAGATTTACACAATCATAACATATGTATTATATCCTAAGTATAAAAGAATATCTAAAATAAAAAGAATCCGAAGAATCTTGATTAGTCTCATATTCCTACTCTCTTATCATGGACTGAAATTATTTAGTTCTTATAATGAGCTAAAAATTCTAACATGTCATCAAAATCTATAACTAAATTTAAAATATAACAAATGAGTAATATGTATGTCAATAGTCAAATCATAACAGTTACATTCATATAATTATTGAATCAGTGAAAAAATAGTAAAATTCATATGCAGTAATAGTAAAATTTATAAATAATAAAACATTACAATACGAAAGTAAGTAAAACATTAAACTAATATCAGTATCAAATTTATAAAACAATCATCGTATCCATAATACCAATCAATATAGAAATCGCATAAAACATCAAATCAAAATATTGGTAAAGATTATTGAAATAAAATTAATGTTGTAAAATCATATTAAAATGTGAGCTTGTTATCAAATTATTCTATATTAGTATTAAATCAGTATATTACATGTTCAGTATATTACAAAAAAGGACCTTATTATTCACGAAATTAAGAGGTAGAAGCACGGGGCCAAAAGATTTAAATAGGAGCTAATACAAATTAGCAAATTCTAGATTCTGTAGAAACCGGAAATTATTCCTCCGCTTTTCAATAAATGCATAACAAGGAATTCTGATTTTTTAATAATTAGTAGGTTAATTAAATTGTTAATTTGATTTATAATTTTTCCTTGCATTCCCAATATATTTTATACATATAAATAAAGAATTATACATTAGACGCTATCTAAAATTAAGCCAATTAAATTTGTGATCTAATTGAGTATTAAATTATTATTTGGCTTATGTGGCATCTCAATTATTTTGTATGGAATTAATTTGTGTAGAGGCCGGGGTATTTATTTTTTTTTTTATGATGGGCTGAAATAAAATATTTACACTTAAAGTATATAAGGGTCATGGTCCCCAGTTTAAGCGGTTAAGTTCTCATTTTCCCTCATTTCCCATCTTGAGTGAAAAGAAGGGGTCTCTCGCTCTCTTGGAGAACGCCGCTCTAAACGTGGAAGATCGAAAGACCTTGATTTTGCACTTCAATGGATTCAGGTACGCTTCCAAAAATTCTTCTCGATGATTTGGCATGTCGTTCGGAGACGATCGATTTGTTATTTTCGTCTCCGTTAAATCCTAACAAGTGGTATCAGAGCCCGGTTGTCATGTTGAATCAACGAGAAATGATTTTCTCTAATCATGTTACTGATTATTTGAGTTTTTCGGTCAAAAAGAATTTTCTTTTTGAAGAGTTTTTTCTTTTGCAAATTCTTTTTTTTTGATGCAAAATAATTTTTGACTGAAGTTCCTTGTTCCAAATTTTTGAAAATTTGGATTGAATAATCAAATCAGTCCTTTTTAATTATCACTTTTTATTATCAATTTGTTCATCATTTTTCTTGAAAACTATAGAAGAAGTTGAACTTTTTTTTTTTTTTTTGTTTAATTTATGGTAACCGTAATTTTGAATAGACGCATCAATTAAAAAAAAGTATGGTTGCTTTAACGTCTCATTTAAACATTGACGTTTCTTATAGTTATATTTTAATTTTTTAATGGTTAATGAAATTGAATCGACGCTTCTATTGAAACTGTGCTTATGCATCTTATAACTGCACGTTTCTCAATATGATATTCTAGAATTTAACGCATGATTCCTGACAAAACGTTACAAGCCATTATTGTTTAATTAGTTATATATATTTATATTATAATTAATGTATTTGATTTAGTAACTTTTGTTCTTTGTAAATATACTATTCATTATGATATATTCATTTCATTTTATTATTACTGTTTCTTTTATTTGTGCTTTGATTGAATTTAGATAAAATAAATGTGATACTTATCTTATCTTATTTTATGAAAATATTTCTCATTTTGATTATAATTATTCATTAATTTCAAAATTAAATTAAATTGAAATAATATGCCACCAAAGTGACCTCTATTAAATCAATTTATTTAATTTAAAATTAATTGAATAATGCTAAAGATTTTTTTTCTAGTCTATGCGAAAAATAATCGGCCCAAAGGAAGATTTTTTTTTTGGCCGGACTCTAAAGATATAGTTATAAATATGTGATAATTTTTAAAATTATTCATGCATATAGTAAGTCGGTCCAAAGAAAGGCTTATTATTGGCAGAATTTTTTATCAATATTTATTAACTATAATTTTAAGAGTACCATTTACAAATTATAATTTCTGTCCAAAGACTAAATTATGATGTTGTGTTAGGTATCTTATAAAGGGCCCACCATATACTGTTGCTAATTATGAGTTATTTTTGTTCTTTTTCAGTTAATGTTTCTTCTATATCTGCCAATTTACATAACATTCCAGTGCTTAGTGGCTCTAATTTTAAGAAATGGAAAGAGCACATTACTATCGTTCTTGGGTGTATGGATCTAGACTATGCGATTCGGACTGAACGCCCTCCCGCCCTTACTGCGGAAAGCACTATTGAACAAAGGGCAAATTTTGAAAAGTGGGAGCGTTCAAACCGCATGAGTCTTATGATCATGAAGCACTCAATTCCAGATACCATTAGGGGTGCAATGCCTGAGGAGGAAAATGCTAAGAAATTCCTAAGCCAAATAGCAGACCGTTTCGTAGGTTCTGAAAAGGTCGAAACAAGTACTATTCTTAGTAAACTTGTTTCAATGCGGTATAAAGGCAAAGGGAATATAAGAGAGTACATTATGGAAATGTCTAATCTTGTTACAAGACTAAGAGCATTAAAGTTAGAATTGTCTGATGACATTCTTGTGCATCTAGTCTTAATCTCTCTTCCTGCACAATTCAGTCCTTTTAAGATAAGTTACAATACTCAAAAAGAAAAATGGACTCTTAATGAGCTCATTGCTCAGTGTGTGCAAGAGGAAGAAAGATTGAAACAAGAAAAGATAGAAAGTGCTCACTTAGCTTCTTCTTCTCATGATTTTGCTACCAAAAGGAAGAGGAATTATAAAGTTAAAGGAGCTGCAGATAAAGGGACTTCACAACCTAAAGTGCAACAGAAGCAAGATCAAGTTATTACTTGTTTCTTTTGCAAGAAGACTGGTCATGTGAAGAAGGATTGTCCAAAATATGCTAACTGGCTCGTCAAAAAGGGTAAACTTCTGAATTATGTTTGTTCTGAAGTTAATTTGTCCTTAGTACCAAATCACACTTGGTGGATAGATACTGGTGCAACTACTCACATAAGTGTGACTATGCAGGGTTGTCTAAGGAGCAGAGTGCCAACTGATGCTGAAAGATTCATCTATGTGGGAAATGGCAATAAAGCTCCTGTTAAAGCTGTAGGCTTATATAGATTGTACTTAGAATCTGGTTGTACTTTGGGATTTGTATGAGACTTTTTATGTACCGTCATTTAGACGGAATCTGATTTCTATTTCATGTTTGGACAAATCTGGTTACTCTTGTTCATTTGGAAATGGAAAATTTAGTCTCTTTCAATTTTCTAAAGTTGTTGGCACAGGTTCTTTAATTGATAATCTATATAAATTAGATATTTCTGCCTCACAAATAAATGAAACCTTGCATACAAATAATTTTGGTACAAAGAGAAAATTAACTGATGAGAAATTCCTTTATGTTATGGCACAAGCGCTTAGGACATATTTCTAAACAAAGAATTGAAAGGCTTGTGTCAGATGGAATTCTTGATTCCCTTGATTATACAGATTTTAAAATTTGTATTGAATGTATTAAGGAAAAACAAACAAATATTAAGAAATTAGGTGCCAAAAGGAGTTTAAATGTCTTGGAATTAATACATACTGATATTTGTGGCCCATTCCCTACAGCTTCTTGGAATGGTCATCAGTATTTTATTACTTTTCATAGATGATTATTCTCGTTATGGGTACCTATACTTAATACATGAAAAATCAGAATCTCTGGATGTATTTAAGATCTTCAAAGCTGAAGTTGAAAATCAACTTGGTAAGAAGATTAAAGCTGTCAAATCTGACCGTGGTGGTGAATACTATGGTAGATATGATGGATCAGGTGAACAACGTCCAGGCCCTTTTGCGAGATATTTAGCAGAATGTGGCATCGTTCCTCAATACACTATGCCGGGGGGACTCCAAGTCAAAATGGTGTAGCTGAGAGACGAAACAGAACCTTAAAGGATATGGTTAGAAGTATGATTAGTCATTCTTCTTTACCAGAATCGCTTTGGGGAGAAGCCTTAAAGACTGCAGTTTATATTCTCAATAGAGTTCCAAGTAAAGCAGTAACTAAAACCCCATATGAGTTATGGACTGGAAAGAAGCCTAATATTAGGCATTTTCATGTCTGGGGATGTCCAGCTGAGGCTAGGCCTTATAAGTCTAATGAAAGAAAATTGGACTCAAGAACTGTTAGCTGCTATTTTGTTGGATACTCTGAAAGGTCAAGAGGTTTTAAATTTTATGATTCCTCAAGTAAATACTTTTTTGAGACGGGCAATGCTAAATTTATTGAGGATGTTGAATATAGTGGGAGTGATAAAGTTAAAGATTTTGATTTTGAGGAGGAATATATTACTATTCCTACTATTACAATTGAAAATGATCAGGTGATTATGCCTGATATTATTCAGATTGTAAATCCAGATAATCAAAATAATCTTGAACTATATCCCACTCATATGGAAGGACAATAACCTCAAATTGAAGTGACATTAAGGAGATCCATAAGGAAAAGGAGAACAGCAATTTCGGATGATTATATTGTATATCTCCAAGAGCATGAGTTTGATTTGGGATTGGAGATTGGAAGATGATCCAATCTCATTCAGTCAGATCAAACAATGTTCTAATTCTCAAAAGTTGATAGAAGCCATGGAAGATGAGATGAAATCTATGAAAGACAATGATGTTTGGGATCTTTCTGAATTGCCTGAAGGAGCAAAACCAATTGGTTGTAAATGGATTTTTAAAACCAAAAGGGATGCAAAAGGCAATATTGAAAGATATAAAGCATGTCTAGTTGCTAAAGGTTTCACTCAAAAGGAAGGCATTGATTATAAAGAGACTTTCTCTCCAGTTTCTTCAAAAGACTCTTTTAGAATCATTATGTCACTTGTAGCTCATTATGATTTAGAGCTACACCAGATGGATGTAAAGACTACATTCCTTAATGGAGACATTGAGGAAACTATATATATGTTGCAACTAGAAAATTTTCAGTCTTCTGATTCAAAACATATGGTATGCAAATTAAAGAAATCCATCTATGGTTTAAAGCAAGCTTCCCGTCAATGGTATAAGAAATTTGATCAAGTGATTTCTTCATTTGGTTTTAAAGAAAACACTATTGATCAATGTATTTATCATAAGGTCAGTGGGAGTAAATTTATTCTACTGGTGTTATATGTCAATGATATTCTGCTAGCAAGCAGTGATATAAGCTTATTGCTTTGAACTAAGAGATTTCTTTCAAATAAATTTGAAATGAAAGATCTTGGAAATGCATCTTTTGTGTTGGGTATACAAATTCATCGGGATCGCTCCCATGGTATACTTGGGTTATCACAAACAGCCTATATTGATAAAGTGCTAAGCAGATTTGGCATGAAAGATTGTGCACCAGGGGATACACCCATTGCAAAAGAAGATAAATTTAGTTTGCTTCAATGCCCAAGAAATGAAGTTGAAAAGCAAGAGATGGATAAGATCCCTTGTGCATCGGCAGTAGGGAGTCTTATGTATGCTCAAGTTTGTACGCGTCCGGATATTGCGTACATTGTTGGAATGCTTGGTAGATATTTAAGTAACCCAGGAATGGATCATTGGAAAGCAGTGAAACGGGTTATGAGGTATCTAAAAAGGACAAGAGATTTTATGCTCACATATCAGAGATCTGATCATTTAGAGATCGTGGGGTATTCCGACTCTGATTTTGCTGGTTGCCTCGATAGCAGGAGATCCACTTCAGGCTATATTTTCATATTGGCTGGAGGAGCTATTTCTTGGAAAAGTGTCAAGCAGACACTTATAGCTTCTTCAACAATGGAAGCAGAGTTTTATAGCTTGTTATGAGGCTTCAAATCAGGGAATATGGCTGCGAAATTTTATCACAGGGCTACATATTGTTGATGGCATTGAGAGACCATTAAAGATAAATTGTGATAATAAAGCAGCTGAGTTATATTCCAAGAACAACAGGAGTTCGTCAAAATCAAAACACATTGACATAAAGTTTATTGTTGTGAAAGAAAGGGTTCAGAGTTCTCAAATTTGTATTGAACATATTAGTACAAACTTTATGATTGCAGACCCACTTACAAAAGGATTACCACCAAAAGTATTTCATGAGCATGTGGCTCGTATGGGTGTAATCTGTTTTGATTATATGCTAGCTTAGTGGGAGTTTGTTTGTATTGTTCAATTATTATGAACTTAATTTCTGATCAGACTAAAGTATTGTTATTTTGGTGATTGAAAACTCTGAAATACAGTTATTTGATTTCAATTGCAGTTTAGCATAAAGTATTGAATTTTGGTTATAACTCTTTTGAGTTATAAAATTGGACCAGTTGAAAATAGTCATGATTTGAGATCACATTACATGAAATTTTCATGCTACACATCCATACTTGATCTATGTCGTTAATTATGTCAACATAGTGACCATTGATGGGTCTTGTTACGAAATATGTAACAAAGGTTGCTTTGATTCTATATTGATATGATTGATGGACCAGATTGTCTAGAGATGTTATTTTAAAAAGATAGCAAAATTGAGCTCTTACAGTTATTTCAGTTATTTATAGAATATATATATATATATATATATATATATATATTTGGCCCAAGTGGGAGATTGTTGGGAAATTTTCTATATGTGGGCCAATATATTTTATACATATAAATAAAGAATTATACATTAGACGCTATCTAAAATTAAGCCAATTAAATTTGTGATCTAATTGAGTATTAAATTATTATTTGGCTTATGTGGCATCTCAATTAATTTTGTATGGAATTAATTTGTGTAGAGGCCGGGTATTTATTTTATTTTTATGATGGGCTGAAATAAAATATTTACACTTAAAGTATATAAGGGTCATGGTCCCCAGTTTAAGCGGTTAAGTTCTCATTTCCCTCATTTCCCATCTTGAGTGAAAAGAAGGGGTCTCTCGCTCTCTTGGAGAACACCGCTCTAAACGTGGAAGATCGAAAGACCTTGATTTTGCATTTCAATGGTTTATTTGAAAGTGGCCATAATGGTGGGTCTTACAGTCTCTATTAGAGGTGGCCCATAGGTTTGGGGCATGAGTGTATTTTATGGCTTCTATTAGAAGTAGCTTGATAATGAGTCTTACGACCTAACCATGTAAGCTAAGTGGCCCGTATAGTGGGTCTTACAACCTAGCCCTTATAGACTAGGATGCTTGGGTGAGGGGTTTAGGATTATATTAATACTTAAAATATTTTTCTCAGAAGTCGGACTTACAGCTTCTATTAGAAGTGGTTGATTGGTAGGTCTTACAACCTAATTCTTATAAACAAGACTATCCATATGGGTTTAATTATTTGGATATAGGATCGTTCATTTAGAAGTTTCTTAATGCACGAGTCTTACTGCTACACACAGAAGTAGCCGATAGATTTGTAGATGTGTGTTAGTTTGACACCAGATTGTGATTTTGACACTTACTTGCCAGCAGTTATTTGCTACTCTAGCTTTTAGTAGTGTGATTGTTGTTTATTTATACTATAATAGTTTGTGGCTCTACTTGAAGAAGCTAGATTTATTATTTTTTCAGTATTAATTTTATTTATAATGGTGCTGACTTTTATCTACTTGTTGGCATGTACTCGTTGCCAACAATTTAGGGAGCCCATAGGTCTGCATTGCTTCAGGAGTTAATGTTGAGGGTCTGAGGGAGTTTTAGTTTTGTTTGTGAGATGTCTATTGAGAGTTGCTATAGCATGGTGGAGAGCTGATAGTTGATTAGCTTTGTATATAGGTTGGATGGTTGAAAGATTGATTTATTGCATTTTTTTTTTAAAAATTTTAATTGCATTAATTAGATTGATTAATCAGACTTTAATTTAATTAAAGTTGAATTTTAATTAAAATTTAATTAAAAAATAAAATAAAAAATATTAAAACTTACTTTGATTTATTAATTAATTTTAAAATTTAAAATTTCTTTTAAAATCATTTGACTATTGCTTAATTTGATTAAATTGGTTTTAAAGTTTAATGTTATTAAATCTTAGATGAATCAATTTACCATTTTAAAGGTTTTAATTTTAGATTACAGTTAATTCACATTTTAAAGTTTTTAAAGTTTTAATTTGATTAAGTTGAATTATTTCATTTTTATTAATTGAATTAATTAGTTATTCAAATTATCCAATTAGATTAATTGTTTAGTTAATTAAGAATGAATTAATCAAAAGATTTATTGTTAAATGTTTTAATTAGTTAAATCATCAGATTTATTCTTTGTTTGTTTAAATTTCAAAGTTATTTAAAGTTACAGCTTAACTGTTTTAGGTACTGCTATATTAGATTAATCAACTACAGTCTTTTGATTGAAGTTTTATCTGATTTCAAGTTTCCAATTCATGTTACTGTTGTTAGTTGCAAACTTAATTTAATTAATTAAATTAGATTGTATTAGGTTATTTATTTATTCATTTAAACTTATTAGTTAATAAAGGTTGCAATTGAACTAATTATTTGAGTATTTTCAATCTCTTCAAAAATTTGAATAAGTTCAAAAAAATTTCGAGTAAATTTCAGCAGTCACCCGTCGTCCCCTCCCTCGAGGGGAGGTAGGGGATGGCACTTGCCCTTTTGGCTCGACTCGATCATATCAAATCAACGACAAGGTGTATGGGGAACAGAATCAACCCCAAAAATAGTCTTTAAATCTTCAATCCACTCGGTCGGATCAGATCGATGACCGAGGCATTCAAGGGACCGAATCAATTCCGAAACTTCCTTCATTTTTTACAATCGATGTTTCATGTATGTATTAATGTATATATGTTACTTATTATTATTATTATTATTATTTTCAACAGTAATATTAATAAGGAGAATAATCAAATAATAATAATCAGTATCAATTATTATTACTTAATTATAATTATAATAGCCACCTACTCTTTACTGTTTCAAGAAACAGCAAATAGAAATTTGTTTGAACGTGGGCTTGTTTACGGCAGAGAACTGCAGGCGGGATTTTTGGTTTGGATCATCTTTTACGTGAGGAGGCTCTCTCTTGTTCCTGTGAAGATCGCAGCAATCTGAGGCGTCCGGCGAAGATTTATTTTTTAGACTGCAATCATAATTTATATTTATTCATTATTTTTTTATTAAATTTTTAAAAATTTTATGTTAGAACTTTTTTTTTCTATAATAACTTCAAAAAATTATTTTTATCATAGCAATTTTACGATCACTTTCTAAAAAGTTAAAGCGGCCATCTCAAAACATGCTAATATATTTGCTTCTCTCAAAAATATTTCCGCATGTTTCATGCAGAAAAAATTAATCTTAAATGGCCTCCAAGAAATAAGAGAAAATGACATTCAAATAGAAAACAAAATATGATATCGTAGGGATGTTCTCGAATATCACAAATAATTGTAGCATCTATAACCCACTCTCCCTCTCTCACCTAAGTGAATAACTTAGAGAAAATAAGTTTAAGAAACTAATCTAAGTACTTATTAAAGAAAGTCAATTAATCTATATAAATGTTGTGTCCTGAAATATTCGCGGCAATAGAGAAATATAAAGTTTAACGTCTTAGCTTTGTACAAAGATCCAGCACGCAATCATATAAAAGAGATGGTGCAATACTCATAAGAGACACCAAGCTTTTTACGTGAAAAACCCTAAAAGGAGAAAAATTACGGGGTCTAGACCAGTTTGAATGAATCCACTATTATTTGCAGTTCATTACAAATGAGGCCTTTCATATGGGGGAAGGCCTTGGCTTGATATATATTATTTGAAGTACAATACATGGTGGGAATACATATAATCACAACTGATTTGTTTGCTTGGTCGGAAGGGCCGAAGTCGGTCGGTGACATAAGTTGGAAGAACTGTGTCGGCGGGCAACGGAGGTTATAAAGATCGTTGTCTGGCGACAGAGGTATGAAGAACTGTAGTCAGCGGGCGACAGTGGTCAGAAAGATTGTTGTCGAAGGGTGACAGAGGTCCATAATCAATTGAAAGCCGTGCAAAAGTCCGACGTTAGTGGGTGGCCGAGTAGAAGTCTGGCAACTAGTAGAAGTCTGATATCTGGTAAAAATCTGAAGAAAGTCTGGCGTCAGGCAGAAGTACGGTGTCGGGTAGCAATCCGACGAATGTCTGAAGAAAATCTGGCGTAGGATAGAGGTTTAGCGTCAGGTAAGAGTCTGACATCGGGTAGAAATATGGCGACAAGCGGAGGTCCGACATATGGTAGAAGTCCAGTATCGGGTAGAAGTCCGACGAAAATGTCTGGCGACATGCAGAAGTCTGACATTGGGTAGAAATCCGACGACGAGCGGAGGTCCGACGTCGAGTGGAAGTTCGGTGTCGGGTAGAAATCCGACGACGAGTGGAGGTCCAACGTCGGGTAGAAGTCTGACATCGGCTTGAAGTCTAACGAAAGTACGATGACGGGCAGAAGTTCGACATCGGATAAAAATCCGGTGACGAGCAGAGGTCCGACATCGGGTAAAAATCTTGCGATGAGCGGAGGTCCGACATCGAGTAGAAGTCCGGTGTCGGGTAGATGTCTGTCGTTGGGTAGAAGTCCGACAAATATCTGGCGATGGGCAGAAGTCTGACGTCGGGTAGAAATCCGACGACGAGTGGAGGTTCAGCGTCAAGTGGAAGTTCGATGTCGGGTAGAAATTTGGTGACGAGCGGAGGTCCAACGTCGGGTAGAAGTACGGTGTAGGTTAAAAGTCCGACGAATATACGACGATGGGTAGAAATCTGGTGATGAGCAGAGGTCCGACGTCGGCTAAAAATCCGGCAACGAGCGGAGGTCCGGCGTAGGGGAGAAGTTCGACGTTAGTCGGTGGCCGGACAGAACTCCGGTGTTAGATGGCATTCGGGTAGAACTCGGGTGTCGGTAGGCTGCCGGGTGAAAGTCTGACGGTGGTTGAGGAGGAGTCTTTTTCTTCTCTTCCTTGCTTCGTTCTCTTCTCTTCTTGCTTGGGCCTCCTTCCCCCCTTTAGGGTCCCCTTCTATGAGAAATGAGAAGTCTATTTATAATTTTCTAAGAGTAGCATGACCAGTAAATAACATGAAGATCAAGAATAAATTGTGAGTGGTTTGAATGGACGATTGATGTTGAATCTTTTGATCATAGACCGTTTGTTGGGCATTTGAAGGTCTTAATGATATCAAAATGTTACAATCTTAGGCTCGTTGGATTTGTCTCGCCGAGCCGCTCGATTCGACTCTAAGCATGAAATGTTTGGAAATTGTTTGATAATCCAAATTATGGTTGAACCTTCCAAATATGCTTTGAGCCTTCAATTTGGACCAATTTGAGCTTGATTCGAGTCGAAATTGGTGTTGTTGGGTTCGTATTTCCTAGACGTTCAGTTCGACTATAAGTTTGCTGAAATCGGAGTTTAGATTGTCTCCAATTTAATTTTTGAAGTTTTCAACTTGATTTTGCTTTGAGATTCGTGCCCGATTAAGATAATTTTTTAATGATATAACAATAAATATCATTTAAACATAGAGAAAGAAATGTTGAATTTGTATATGAAAAAAAAAAATAGAAATAGTAATAAACTGAAACATATAAGTATATTTGATAAAAAATTATATCAGAATATTTCGAGATATTTTGTATAAATTTAAAAATTATTAGATATATTAAAAATTAAAATAATACAATCTATTTCCCTTTCTTGCGTTGTAGAATCTTTTCGCCTCATATATTCTCAGTTCCCGCTCGCGTTCTGCATCTCTCTGGCGATCAAACGCTCACTCGCTCACCCCGATCTTCTGAAGATTTTCTCCAAGAAAATGACGGAGATATCCTCTCTCATGCTACCTGCCGTCATTCTTTCCGTCTTCCTCCTCACCATCTTCTCCAATGGACAAGAATCTCCGCAGTTAGGTATGCATCTCAATCCTCCTTCCCCTGTTCTTCTTTTCAATTCTTTATTACATCTCTTCTGTTTGCTGTTCTTATCTCCATTTTGATGTCTTGGATGCCATGGCAGGGCAACCCGATTACATGCGGTTCACATTCGACGCGTCCATGTTCCCCTTCGAGGCATACTACGACTACATCGTGGTGGGCGGCGGCACCGCCGGCTGCCCCCTTGCTGCCACACTCTCGGAGTCTCGCCAAGTCCTACTACTCGAGCGTGGCGGCGCACCGCAGGAATTCCCTTCCCTTGCTAGCCAAGAAGGCTTCCTTCGCGCCCTCGTGGACACCGACGCGCCGGACTCCCCTGCCCAATCCTTCGTCTCTGAGGACGGCGTTACGAATTCCCGCGGCCGCGTCCTCGGCGGCAGCAGCGCAATTAACGCCGGTTTCTACAGCCGCGCCCACCCCGCATTCTTCGATTCATCCACCGTCTCCTGGGACATGGCCCTCGTCAACGACTCCTACGACTGGGTTGAACGCGGCGTCGCATTTCGCCCCCATATCCGAAGCTGGCAATCCGCCGTCCGCGACGGCCTACTCGACGCCAACATCACCCCTTACAACGGCTTCTCCGTCCACCACCTCCCCGGCACCAAGATCGGCGCTTCTACCTTCGACTCTTTCGGCCGCCGTCACTCCGCCGCCGACCTTCTCAACTTCGCTTCTCCAGACAACATCCGCGTCGCCCTCCGCGCTTCCGTCGACCGCATCCTCTTTAACTCCCCATACGGTACGTGCCTCTTTTCCCGCTTTTCTTTCCCACCTCTTCCTTTTATTGAAGAATCCAAATCCGATGCACAGGGTTGTCATCACAGCGGCGGAGCCAGGCTACGTCGGCGATCGGCGTCGTCTACCGGGACAGGTACGGCCGACACCACTATGCGAAGACGAGACCTGGAGGGGAGGTTATATTATCCGCAGGGGCACTGGGATCCCCACAGCTTTTGCTTCTCAGCGGGATTGGGCCGCGCCCGTACCTCTCCTCATGGGGAATCCCCGTCGTCGCTCACCATCCCAACGTCGGGCAGTTCCTATACGACAACCCGAGGAACGGCATCTCCATCGTCCCCCCTGTTCCTCTCGATCATTCCCTCATACAGGTGGTGGGCATCCCTTCCGATGGCTCCTCCTTCATCGAGGCGGCCTCCAATGTCGTCCCCTTCCGCTCCCCGACCCACTCAGTCTTCCTCCACAACCCTTCATCTCCTATCTACCTCACCGTCGCCACCCTCTTCGAGAAGATCCCCGGTCCTTCCTCCGTCGGCTCCCTCCGCCTCGACACCCTCGACGTCCGCGACAACCCCGTCGTTCGATTCAACTACTTCTCGAGCCCGGACGACCTTGCTCGCTGCGTGGTTGGCCTCCGGCGGATCGGTCAGGTTCTTGACGGCCGCGCCATGGACGAGTTTCGCATCCCCGAGTGGTGGATCGGCGGTGCCGGGAGGGAGTTCCGCTACGTCGGTGCTTCCCTTCCGCGCAATCGTTCCGACGACGCCGCTATGGCGGACTTCTGCCGCCGCACCGTGTCGACCATATGGCACTACCATGGCGGCTGCGTGGTCGGAAAAGTGGTGAACGGCGATCACAGGGTAATGGGGATTGGTTCTCTCCGGGTTGTCGACGGCTCCACCTTCTCTGCCTCGCCCGGGACCAACCCCCAGGCTACTCTCATGATGATGGGAAGGTCAGCTAAGTCCCATGGTTCCTACAGTTCTTGAAAGTCCGTCTCTTTTGTTTCTTTTTTTATGGATTTTTTTTTTCTTTATTTTCTGATTTGCTGAAGGTATATGGGGAGGAAGATAATCGAAGAGAGGAGGAGGATCAAGAGAGGGAGGAGATCGCCGAGCACTTCTCATGCTTGGGAGGAAACGATGCGAAAGAAAAATGGATGAAAGTGGAAAGAGAAGGAGCTCCTGCCAGGCCAAGTAAAGAACTGGGCAATGGTGACGTTGTCCTCTTCCTAACGAGGAAGACTCTGCTTAAGCATTTAAGGCCTTTTTTTTTTCCTTGGGATTATTCTTCTTTTTTTAGATACATTTTTTCTTGAAAAGATTACGAATACATTTTTCCCAAAAAAAAAAAAAAATTATGAATATATGTTGTATGTGGGAGTCCTATGTCATTTCTTAGTTTTTTAAATAATAATAATAATAATAATGGGCTTCAATCGAGTGAAAATATAAATATATATATATATATATATATATATATATATATATATATATATATATATATATATATATATATATATATCATTTTTAGACAATATTGTATTTAAAATATGTATCATTAGATGAATACATTAAAATTAGGAAAATTATAAGTACTTCTCCTTGGAAGAATATTGATAAATACTTTAGTAGGACAACTTTAATAGGGCTAGTTATTTCAAGGCCAATTCGAATGAGGTATTTTCAATTCTAAACACTTTTTTTATTTATAATGAGGTCAATTTTCTCAAGCATATTCAATGGATTTGTTTTATATTGCACTATCTTATATTTAGAGCATATCATTTTGCTAAGTTTATTGGTCATATAGACTCATTGGTTGAAAATAATTTAACAATTTATGACTATGATATGATGAATATATAGTTAAAAAGTTTAAACAAGTAGGGCCTTCTCTTATAGTCAAAGATTTTTAAGTTGTTTGCACTGTAATTATCGCGTACTTTTTTTTTTTAGGTGAGTCTGCACTTAATATGCTGTAAGGCTAATTTGTCTCTTGATGATGTAGGGCTATTACAAAATTGAACCCAATTTTTTTAGTACAGATGAGTGATTTAATGTGCATGCTTAAACACTTCGGTCCAAGGTGAAATACATTTTCTTTAATGTTCGCATTGTAATATTTCATCCTCTTCCTTTTGACTTCTTGTTTTAATGACACTTGAGCTTAAAGCTCTTTTAGTAAGTCCATTATAATTTTACGCCTTTTTTGTGACTTTCTTCCCATTATGTAGACTCATTTTTAAAGTTTGCAATGGTCACTATTCACTTTTCCATGCTCACTCAATTAGTAGTAGTAGCAGATTTACGAGAGAGTGCAAATGAAATCTAACATATCATTGAGGATGGCGTGTATCTCAATGTTCACAGGACAAAGGGTTGCACCTCCACCCATTTGTCTTTTGCTCTTTCACTTTTCTTCCTAAACAAGTTGAGAATCTACTTGTTTGTCGCTATAGCTTATCCACTTTTCTAAGGATGGTAGATGGATGTAATTTCATTGAATTGGCAAAATTCTTTAATATTATTTTCATCATATTGTAATTGATTATTAACAATGTTAGTCTTCAGCAACCTTTGTTAGTAGATTATGTACTCATCTTGGCTAGGGATTTTGATTCGATACATTTGGAGTAGTTCACCACCACTATGATAAACTACTTATGTTTGATGGAAGGTAGAATTGGCCCTATTAGATCCATTCCCCAAATTACAAAGGACCAAATGCTAGTTATAGGTTACAAATTATGTGAGGGATGCAACTACATTGGGGTGATCTTTTGCATTGCAAGCATCTCAAAGTTATTTCGAAAGTCAATCAAAAGTACCTTATCCAAGGATTCTATGGGCAAGAGTTCTTCCTCCATAGTGGCTCTCATACTCACCCGAGTGTATTTCCTTCAGGACTTGCTCTATCTCTTTTTTCCTTCATGCTCATCATGTTTGAGGAAGTCCCCAAATTCGTCTCTCATCAAGATATATTGGATGGCTTTGGTTTTTGAATCTCCACGAGTCAACTATGGAGGAAAAGATCTTTCATGTTATCAAATACTCAATTTAGAGATCAACCTAAATCATTGAGTGGATATTTTCAACTAGGATAATTTATTTATCTTTGACACTAGAATGATATAACTTGTAAGATTTCATCTTGCACTTCGGACTCCTCATTAAGTTAATACTCTATCATTTGTGAGTCAGAATGTAGTGCTAGATGACTTATCCCAATTACACAACAATAAATGTTAATCTAGTGATTAGGACTTCATACTCTACTTGATTTTGTGACTTAAAACCTAATATTGATGACATGTGTTTGGTATGAGGAATCCAATTTCTTGCTCACATGATGCCCCATTCATGTATAAGATTCACATCCATTCATCTTCACTCACTACTTCCTTTTCGACATCTAGAAGTGTAAAGTCAATGAGAAAGTTAATGAGTGCTCAACTTTGATGGCCATTCTCAAAGTGTGGATAATATGGAACTCAGGTAACTCGACATGCAATTTTAATAGTCACTCGGAGTGGTTGGGTTTAGCGAGTATGACCTCAAGTGGGTGGTCATTGATGACTTGGATCTAATGCCCTAGAAATAAGGTCAGTGTTGTTGAGTCAGAATGTAGTGCTAGATGACCTATCCCAATTGCACAACAATAAATGTTAATCTAGTGATTAGGACTTCATACTCTACTTGATTTTGTGACTTAAAACCTAATATTGATGGCATGTGTTTGGTATGATCCATGTTGTTCTCTTCAAAACTATGAGGAATCCAATTCCTTGCTCACATGATGCCCCATTCATGTATAAGTTTCACATCCATTCATCTTCACTCACTACTTCCTTTTCGACATCTAGAAGTGTAAAGTCAATGAGAAAGTTAATGAGTGCTCAACTTTGATGGCCATTCTCAAAGTGTAGATAATATGGAACTCAGGTAACTCGACATGCAATTTTAATAGTCACTCAGAGTGGTTGGGTTTAGCGAGTATGACCTCAAGTGGGTGGTCATTGATGACTTGGATCTAATGCCCTAGAAATAAGGTCAGTGCTCAACTTTGGAGTAGTTCACCACCACTATGATAAACTACTTATGCTTAATGGAAGGTAGAATTAGCCCTATTAGATCCATTCCCCAAATTACAAATAACCAAATGCTAGTTATAAGTTACAACTTATGTGAGGGATGCAACTACATTGGGGTGATTTTTTGCATTGCAAGCATCTAAGAGTTATTTCGAAAAGTCAATCAAAAGTACCCTTATCCAAGGATTCTATGGGCAAGAGTTCTTCCTCCATAGTGGCTCTCATACTCATCCGAGTGTATTTCCTTCAGGACTTGCTTTATCTCTTTTTTCCTTCATGCTCATCATGTTTGAGGAAGTCCCCAAATTCGTCTCTCATCAAGATATATTGGATAGCTTTGGTTTTGAATCTCCACGAGTCAACTATAGAGGAAAAGATCTTTCATGTTATCAAATACTCAATTTAGAGATCAACCTAAATCATTGAGTAGATATTTTCAACTAGGATAATTTATTTATCTTTGACACTGGAATGATATAACTTGTAAGATTTCATCTTGCACTTTGGACTCCTCATTAAGTTAATACTTTATCATTTGTGAGTCAGAATGTAGTGCTAGATGACTTATCCTAATTACACAACAATAAATGTTAATCTAGTGATTAGGACTTCATACTCTACTTGATTTGTGAATTAAAACCTAATATTGATGACATGTGTTTGGTATGATCCATGTTGGTCTCTTCAAAACTATGAGGAATCCAATTCCTTGCTCACATGATGCCCCATTCATGTATAAGATTCACATCTATTCATCTTCACTCACTACTTCCTTTTCGACATCTAGAAGTGTAAAGTCAATGAGAAAGTTAATGAGTGCTAAACTTTGATGTCCATTCTCAAAGTGTAGATAATATGGAACTCAGGTAACTCGACATGCAATTTTAATAGTCACTCGGAGTGGTTGGGTTTAGCGAGTATGATCTCAAGTGGGTGGTCATTGATGACCTGGATCTAATGCCCTAGAAATAAGGTCAGTGTTGTTGAGCCACGTCTATTATGGCCAATACTAGCTTCTCCATGATAAGGTATCTCAACTCCTCAAAGCATCTTGTTTACATGATAAATAAATGGTTGCTTCCTTCTCAAATTAAGACCAAGCTTACAATATCCTTGCTTACTCCTAAGGAAAGGGCTAATTTCTTGCCAAGCAACGTGACACTATAACAACAATGGCGAGGATGGGAACCTCTTCAATTCTTGGAAGGCGACTTCATACTTTTTGCTCCATTCAAAGTGATTGGCACTCTTAAGACCTTTGAAGAATTGTGAGCACCTAACTTGTCTTGGAGTTGAACTAATTGAGTTTAGTTATTTACTCAATTAATTGTTACTCCTCCATGAAATTCTTGGCAATGGCATCACCAAGATAATCTTCACTTTACTTGGGGTTAACTTGACTCCTTCATAAGAGAGAAGGAGAGCCTTCTATCAGGCTTGGAAAGTGTCTTACCCTGTTCTCTCCCTTGCTTCCCCTGCGCCTGCTGATGTTGTTCGTTCGATGAATGGGGTTGTTTCTCCTAATGTGGCTCCTGCCCTTCTGGTTGTATCTGATAGTAATTATTGTATTAATCTTAGTGATAGTTTGATTGTTGGTGATGGTGCGGAATTGCCTGTTGATAATTATGTTTCTTTTCTTAATTGTGGCGAGGAAACCTTGGCTTTTGTTGAGGAGGAAGGTAGTGTGATGCCTCTAGTGGATGTGCCTATTTCTATCATTTCTAATGCTAATATGTTAGCTCATGCTGCTAAAGATGTTAGTGTTGACCTCATTATTTGAGGTTGATTTCCCCAGAATCAATATCTAGCTCCTAGGTTTCCGTAACCTAGTATAAACGTCATCCAATAGGATTTCCCTTAGGTGGACGCCCACTGACGTAGCATCGACTCGAACCCATCACTCAACTCAAATCAGGCTCGATTTTTGATTTGTCGATGTCGATCGACTCAATCTAATTTATTTTCGATCAAATTGATACATTATTGAGCTCAAATCAATTCACCAATCGAATCAAAATCAAATCATATTTACTCAAATTGAATTCGATTTCAATGGCTTCGATTAACCCATTTTGACTCGTCACAAGTATATATATAATAACAATTGATACATCATCAAAAATTATCTTAATCGGGCACGAATCTCAATGCAAAATCAAGTTTGGAAACTTCAAAAATTAATTCGGATACCATTCGAACTCCGATTTCAGCAAACTTACAGTCGAACTGAGCGTCTCAGGAATACAAACCCAACGAGACCAAGATCAACCCAATCCGAGCCCAAATGAGTCCAAATCAAGGGCTCAAAGCGCTGTTGGAAGGTTCAAACCGCAATTTGAGTTACCAAACGGTCTCCGATTTTGACGAGCTTATACTCGAATCGAACGGATCGACGAGACGAATCCAATGAGTTCAAGATCACCAAATTCCGAAATCATTAAGGCCTTCAAATGTCCAACGAACGGTCCACGGTCAAAGAGTTCAGCAACAACCCATAACCACCCACTCTCCCTCTCCCTCAACCCATAACCAACCACTCTCCCTCTCCCTCAACCAAAAAACGTTTCAAGCCTCCCTTCTCTCATACATGACACATTCAAGCCTCCCTCCTCTCATACATGACACATCTAAGTCCCCTTCGTCGCTCCTACAGCAGTTGCACGCCGGCAATCTTCTAAATCTTGGGTAATTTCTTCTACATCCTCTCCATCTTCTTCTTCTCTCATTCTTATTTGATTTAAGTCAAATGTCAAGGAGTTGAAGTTTGATCTTTTTTTTTAAATATGAGAAGATTTCTTGAACTCATTTTCTTAAGTTTTACTAATGTTAGTTCCCACGTCTTTCCCTTCAATATGATCTTGACAGTGAAATGAAATAAATTATTAGGGTTTCTCTATATTACATAGTTACTATTTTCATCTCAATGTGATTAAGTGGCTTTGTATGAATAGCTATATACATGTGTTCTTGAGGCTTACAAAGTTGTTGGAAAGATAATATGTTTTATGTCAGAAAACTTCATTAGTTTTGGAAAGTAATGAAGTTGGTTTTTAATTCTTTCTTTGAATTGTATTTGGTATAAGTATTGAATTGGAAAGTGAAAACGTTGAATTTCTATAAATGTGAAAATTGTGTATTTTGAAAAAAAATGGAAATTGTTTATATTGAAGGATGAGAATAGTTTTTATTTTGGAAAAGTGAGATAGAATGTGTGTATGTGATAAGTGATTGTAATGTGTGTAGAAAAGTAGAAATTATGTGATTTGGAAAGGTGAAAGACTGAAAGGTTTATGTTTTGAAAGGTGAATCATGTATAACTTGAAAAATGAAATGTATATATGAGTTCAAAAGTAAGAGTAAAATGTTTGATTTGTGGAAAGTGTGCATTGGAAAGTGTAAATATTTTGAAAAATTAAAATGTCGGTAAAAGTAAAAAAAAATATATATGTGCTTTGAAAAATGAAATTTAAGGTTTGTGAAAAGTGAGAAAGGTGGAGAGAAAAGTTGGATTGTGAGATTAAGATGTGGGTGAATGTGAAAGTGTTTGTGTTGAAGAACAAAGTGTTTGAAAGGGTGAGAATTGGAAGTTAGATTGTTAAGAAGCAAAAATGTGAGATGATGGAAAAGTCTATGTTGGAAAAGAGAGAATCGTATATCTTGAAAGTAGAATTGTATGAGCTTTGGAAAGAGAAAATAAAAGTAAAGAATATGATTGTGATTTTGGAAATGAAAAGTATATGATTTTTGATAGTGAATGTGTAATTGTTGAAAAGTAAAATGAAATGACAGGTTGGAAAAGTGATTTGTATGTGTAGAAGATGAAGTAAATTGTGTGTTTTAGGAGGTAAGATATTTTAGAAAGAGTGTAAAGTGTATAGATTTTGAAAGATTAAAATTTGAAAAGGTTAAAAAGTGCAACTTGTGGGTGTTTTGAAAAGTGGAGCTCAAGTGTATTTCCGAAAGTAAATGGTTCAAAAGCAAAGCAACAAAGCCAACGTTCAAGCCCGAAAAAAGGTACGTCTTTACTTTTAGTAAATTTCAATTATTTTATTATTATTTACTAAAAGTGTTTCTAATCCCTATTTTCCTTATTTTTCCTGTTTATTTGCATGAACTACGATGAATGGAACCGATCGAGAGAATAAAAGTACAAGGAGCTAAAGGCGTCAGTCGCCTCTATCCAACCGGGTAGAGGTGCTACGGGCGAAACCACCTGGTCGTAGCCCCCGGTGACTGTGAGTATTTCTAAACTTAGAAAATCTCTAGGGACCCCTTGATGTGGTGTGCGAAACCTTCCCTTTAGGTCCCTGTAGTAACTTCAATTTAATTATGATTATTATTTTTTTTGCTCTTAGATCCCTAAACCCCTTTATACATATACGAAAAGTCCTAAGGGTTAGTAATAACAAAGATTTTCACCTATATAACAGTAGTGATACTTAAGAACAAAAATTAAGGACCGGATCTTAGAAAACTTAGACTTAGGATGCATGTACACCTTAGGATAGAGACATATAACATAGAAAACTTAGTGACATTCATTATTATTATTATTATTATTATTATTATTATTATTATTTTATTTTTTTTACTTATTTAACAAAATTAAAATTAATTAACTAAAAAATTTTCTTTTAAATAATAATCGATTTAGGACATATCAAAACCACATAACCTATTACATGCACTTAGATTTGTCTGCTAGCACAACCGACTCTAGCTTTAGGTTAGGCCGGTGTTTATTTCCTTACTGCACTGTGATGGGTTTTTTTTTTCGAGTTTTATTGCATGCTGGTTGTAAATTGTTGGTGTGTTTGTTTACTTACTTTTACCGTACTCTATGATATGATTCAATTAACGATTAGATTACCCATAGGTTAGGAGCGATCTGGTTGTTAACAGAATTTTCTGCAGGTGGCCACACTCGTGTAGGGCAAAAAAAAAAGGGGGCTAATTATTCAATAATTTTATAAAATGCTACAGGTGCTTCAGCTGCTTAGCCCCCAAATAAAAAGGAGTGTGGCCAAGTGTGGCTGATAAATTTAATTCAGATGCAAATATATAACTGCTTGGGAAGAACTTTATTATAAACTGCTTAGGATAACCCTGCAGGTGGTCTGAATTTTTCTTTTTCTTTCTGTGAAATGTAATGTAATGTAAATGTATTTGAAAAGTCAAAAAATTGTGAAAGTGATTTTGAAAGTGGGATATCACATCCAATTTGGAATCCAAATAAAGGAGAATATACCTTAAAAGGATTATTCTCTTTTATTTGGAAAGCCAAATTAGGATGATTCAATATCCAAATAGAAAAGAAAATACCCCTTTTAGGGATGAGTTTCTTTTCATTTGGATATCCAGAACCCAACGGATCCAGGAAGTTCGTAGAAGAAGAAAGGATGAAATGGAGAAACAAAGAAAGAAGATGAAGAAATGAAGATTCAAGGAACAGTATATCCCATTTTAAAAATCACTTGTGTCATTCTAACGATTAGAATCCGGGTTTGTTATCATTGGTGCCCGGCCACTTTACTTTTCTGCAAATTCTGGGTGCAATATGGACATTGGACATTGGACATTATATTTGGATTATTAAAATTGATTGTTTACATTGTTTGTGCAGTAGAATTTTTTAGGACTCTTGCATGCCGTATTTTGTTTTAGCCTGGATTCGAATCGGAGAGATTTTTTTCGTAAGGGTACGCTTAAAATTCTTCTACTTATAATTTTAAATAAAAATTTTTAGGTTCACATAGTAACTCTAACGATCTAAGAAGTAAGCTCGGGACTGCCGAGAGTCAGCATAAGCATATTAATACTTTTTCTTCCTTGTTAGGCACCTCCCCGCCTGCGGGTTCTGGCAGACCACTTGACCTATGAGGGTGCAGTTCTGTCAAGGGGAAGTTGTGCAATCTCTAGGGAAAAATCTATTTTCTAAGCCTAAATTTTTAAACTACTTCATTATCATTTTATGCATTCGAGTCAATTAGCATGCATTGCATTAGATACAAATTAAAAAGAATCTAAAATATTAATTGCATTTCTAGACATTTTTCACCCTACATAAGTCAAGGGGTCAATTAGGCACTGTCTTAGATGTCGGCCTCTAATTCCTTAAAACTTAAATAAACATCCCTACCCATCTTTTATAAGAGACTGGACACATGGTTTTAAAGCGCCTAGGTGGTTAGCTGGCTCCCCAATCCAGGCCGGGGTAAGTCCAGATTTGCACTTCATTAGTTAGGTTCGGGTCACTATTTTATAGTACCCAAATTAGATTTAGGTTCTGAGGCAGATTCTTTTTAGATCTTAAGTCCTCACCCTCTGGGAATATAATCCCAATTTTTTAATAAAATGTTAACTTAAATATAAAATTTTTTCTTAAAATGTAAAGCCCAATATAGGATAGAATGAGGTTGCTTCTGAGCTTCTCAGAATCTGGTTCCTCCTACCTTTCTTCCTTTGACTCGCTAATAAATGTTCAACATTGAGCTTTCTCCTTGAAAATTCATACTTCTATTTCCTTGTCTTTTACTTTGTAGTCAGAAGGGTATGAAATCACTGCTTTAATCGAGAGTTTTCTTAGGAGTATCCCTCCTAGGATGTAATTAACTATAGGGGCTTGCCTCTATAGGGATTTGAGAACCCCAGACTAAAATAAACCTTGTTTTATTCGTATAAAATAAGGAAAAAATCTTTGAGAACGTAGATATTTTTAAAACCTCATTTCTAATTTTAAATAGACTTGTAGAATGTTATTATTATCTTTTCAGATAATATAATATTATACTTGTTATATTCAATTTTAGAAATGATGAATTTTATAAAACTCATTCGCTTTTGGATATCTTGAAGAATATTATGTTCATCTTTTAAGATGATATAATATTCTTCTTGCCATATCTAAATAAAAGAATGAATAAACTTTTTCAAAAACGTATTTCTATCTTTAAACATATTCTATAGAATTTCATGTTCATCTTTTGATATGATATGTTATTCTTTAAACTATGTTTGATTATAGAAATATCAATTTTCAAAACCCTATTCTGATATTGAATCCATTATAGAATATTGTGTCGGCCTCTCGAGACCGTACTTTATTCTCAATGCAATATTCGATTATAAAATAGGAGAAATCAAAATCTGAGTGGTGTGACACAATTTTTTCCCCCAAGGTTTTTCTGGCGACTCCGCTGGGGATCAATCCTCTCTCCATCTTTAGCAGTGTTTTATACCCTTTAATCGGTAGTATACTTGTGCTCGTCATAGGTTGTAACTACCTTTCTTCCGCCGGTTCTTTTATTCATTTCATTCTTGGATAATTTGGCCGGCATCTAAAAAATTTTAGAGGTCTTATTTTGGACCCCGTTAGAAAACTAGCGGGTAGTTCCTTTGTATGACCTTTTTGTAAAGAAATTTTCTGTGCTAATTCGAATGTTGCAGTTACATTTTTTCTTGTAACTTGATGTTTGACTTAGCACTGGGTCCAAAATCTATTTGCCCAATCTTTAATAATATGTATAGTTACTTTTTTAGTAACTTAATGTATTATTTGGATTGGGTCCAAAAACTTTTAAGTCTTCAAAATTTTAAACTTCTTCGTATCCTAGCTAATATGTTGCAGTTATATATTTTTATAACTCGATATATGGTTGGATAAATCTTAAGGAAATTTGAGCTTTTAAATCAAAGTTTTCTCCTTATCTAAACCAACATATCGTAGTTATATATGTTTATAGCTTAATATGGTGGTAGGACAGGGTCTAAAAGCTCAAACATTTAAATCAAAACTTTCTGCTTGTCCTAATAACATATTGTAGTTACATGTCCTTTGTAGCTTGATATGTTTGCTAGGATAGGATCCAGAATCTGATATATGCAAGATTTTCAAGATTAAATTCGATTTAATTTGAGAAAAGTTTGAAGGTTCAAATACAAGTAAAGCTTATAAAAATAATTTTGCTAGAGAAAATAGCAGGTTGATTTCTTTTAAAAAGAAATTTACCTCTATCTTCCTTAAATTGTAATTAAAACTTCATTGTGGTTGACTCCTCTAAACACTTAAAGAATAAGACTTATGGTTATCAATGCTAAAATGAAAAGTGTGTTCCCTCCCTCCCTCCACTTGGGTAGATTAATGCTTTAGATGAAGATATATCTAATATCATTTCCTTTTGGAACTTCAAAGCACAAAAGTTTTGCTAATTTTGCTAAGTTCCTAGCAATCACTAAATTAAATTCAATTGTATTTTCAAATCTTTTATTCAACCATGTTATGATTTTTTTTTTAATCTTAGGAATGAATAATTATTGGTTGATATATTGAAGTTTGAAAATATTTGGAATTCCTTCACCTTTAAGTCTTCTTGTAGTTTAGAGTTTAAGAGGCCTTTAAATCTTACTTCTTAAGGGTACTACATGGATACGATGATTTGTCCTCGGCCATGTGGTTTAACTCTGATAGAATGTGGATCTTAAGGCATGCGATGAAGATAAATAAACAAATTATATAAAAGCTTTTGTTCATCATCTGAAGTTTTCTCTTATGGTAATATTTTAAAATCAAATATTAGCTAAGTTTACTCTTAGCTTTATTACTCCATTTGAGAAAACTCATGAGCAATTTTTGTTAAGATTGATCATCTTAAATTCCTCTTTCAGTCAAAGACTTGGGATAATTCAAGGTTCTTTATTAAGGCTAACCCATGATATAATAAACATTTCTTTGTCATGTGGTTTTTCCTTAAAATTAATTGACATACCTTGAATTGATACCGAATTAGGTGATTTTATAACATCTTTAATAGTTTTTCCTCTTCAATAGTGATAAACAAAAAGAAGCATATTTGGGTTCACCCAATATTTATCAATAGGTATTTTCTTTTGAATTTAGGTCTATATCAAATTGAAATTGGAGGTAGAAGTGGAAGTCATATTCATCTCCTTATTGTTCTGCATCTTATAGAAATCTTGCAAGTTGATGAATTTATTTCATACTTATCTTAGTTAAGTTGTTTATTCATACTATAGGATCGGGTCCGATTTGTAGATCCATCTTCCTTGTATAAAAGGGTTAATTTTCTACTCTTATACTTGAAAGATGATTTTACAACTGAAATAATTATTTCAAGATTTAAATAAAGGAAGCCTCTTAAAAAAAAAAAGGGTGAAGAAGGAAAAGAAAATAAAATAAAAAAGAGACACATTCATTAAATGTATAGCAAAAAAAAAAAAAAAAGTGGCTTCCCTTTCTAAATCTTGAATATCATAGGACCTATTCATCTTTTAGTATTTTTAACACTTGACTTTGAGAATTCAAAATTTTGATTCATCATCAAGCATTGATGTTCTATTAGATGTAAAATATATATATCATATAAAAGATTTAAAAATGATGAATTTCTACTTCCAATTTGATTCTCTTTTGATATAATTCTTAATTCAAAAAGAATAAAAATATGAAGAAGAAAACCCCAGTTTTGCTTGTAGGGAGCTTTGATCTGGGTTAACAAAATCTAAATCCCGAGACCTCTTTAGTCTCTAGTTAGTAAACTTGAGTAGGTCAGTTCAGATTTTCAAATCATTATCAAGAAAAATCATATAGATGATCAATCTAAATGAAATTATAATGGTGCTGGTTATGCATTATTGGGTTTCACATATCTAACCTAATTAAGATGCATAAACAAACTATTATCCAAATATCTTCAACTTTCTTTTGAACATCTTCCAATTTGAATGAGATTCTAGATAAAGTCCTGATGCTAGATGATCTACAGTGATATTTATAGATATAAAAAAATCACTTTCTTTGGATTCAAAATTTTGAAACTGAACTAAAGGACATCCTTTAGTTGGTTTTGAGATGATTGTCTAATGTTCTCATTCACTATGAGTAGATGTCATGTCTGAATTTTAAATATATCATTGACTAAACTAGGATGTTAGAACATGAGGGGTTCTATCCTTAGTGGTGTCAACGATATCTTTGTTTGAATCTTTGCTAATCGGCAAATCAAAATCAAACTACAGTTTGACCTAGTCCATTATTGACTAATCTTGGATGTTAGAATTGGAGGGATTCTATTCCCGATAAAGTCTATGATGGCTTCGTCAAATAGATATAAAATTCAATTCAAGATATATCTTCACTTTACCATAAACTAGAATCAGATGTTAGAGTCTAAACAATTCTATCCCCATTAAAGGATCTTTCTATAGCATTGAAATTCAAAATCTTTGAAACTACATTTTTCTTTAAAGAAAATTGTTAAGTTTTGGATATTTTGATTAAACTCATTATGGTCATATTCAAATTATTTAATTTAGAGGGAGTCAACCTATTCTTCATTGAGTTTTTGAATCTTTCCCCATGTCTTTTTCATTGGGTTAAGATGATTAAAACTTAAATGACCACTTTCCAATATTATAAGAAAATTATCAAATGAAAAATAAAGCTTTCACTTTTTGATGAAAATTAAACTTTTCTCAATCATTGTAAATATTTGATATTCCTTGGTACTTTCACTATAAAGGATGCTCAAATATTCTCCTTGTTTTTCAACAACTCATGCAAAAGTTAAAATTTTCTAAGAAAAATTTTATCATGTTACATTTAGTTCTCCTAGAACTTGCAAACGAGGACTCTAAAAAATTCATATGATTTTCTTTGAGTTACTCAAAATAAATTCAATCATAGAATGAATATTTAATCAGGATCTTGCATTCTTCCTTTGGTGTTTGAGAAGCTTTGATAAATATTTACTTTTCAAAGATGATCAAACTACCACCTTCTTTCTCCTTTCTTGACATATGATGATCCGATATAAAAAACACAATCCCTAGTGGATTGTTTGTAAGTTATATAGATCATGTATAATGGAGGAGAAAATAAAATTTTCAATCCAATAATTTCAAGACTATCATTCAAATATTTTTTCCCCTTCTAGAAAATGACATAAGCAAAAGCTTTTGATCTCCAGTAGAATATTTGTAAGTTGTCAATGTCATTTGTGATGAAAGGGAAATGATCCATGGCTTTAAAGAAATTAATTATACTTCTAAATTCTAAAATTTAAATCAGTCTTTAGGTCTAAGTCCGCTTTTACGGCATCCTATTGACTTTCTGGCTTAAGTCCGCTCTTACGGCAGCCATTCAATCTTAAATCAGTCTTTAGGTCTAAGTCCGCTTTTACGGAATCCTATTGGCTTTCTGGCTTAAGTCCGCTCTTACGGCAGCCAATCCAGTTTAAATCAGTCTTTAAGTCTAAGTCCGCTTTTACGGCATCCTATTGACTTCTGGCTTAAGTCCGCTTTTACGGCAGTCAAACCTGATTAAATCCGTCATTAGGTCTAAGTCCGCTTTTACGGCATCCTATTGATATCCTTGAAGTTAGGTGTAAGCATCCCTAGTGGCATCCTAATCTTCGTCCCGATGAGAAGTATAAGCATCCCTAGCGGCATCTTCTCTTCATTAAAATTTTAAATATTAAAATCGTCTTTAGGTATAAGTCCTCCTACGACATCCTAATTGACATCTTTGGAGTTAGGAGTAAGCATCCCAAGTGGCATCCTAATCTTCGTTCCGAGGAGAAGTATAAGCATCCCTAGCGGCATCTTCTCTTCATTAAAATTTTAAATCTTAAATTTGTCTTTAGGTATAAATCCTCCTACGGCATCTTAATTGACATCTTTGGAGTTAGGAGTAAGCATCCCTAGTGGCATCCTAATCTTCGTCCCGAGGAGAAGTATAAGCATCCTTAGCGGCATCTTCTCTTCATTAAATTATAAATCTTAAATCCGTCTTTAGGTATAAGTCCTCCTACGGCATCCTATTGACATCCATGAAGTTAGGAGTAAGCATCCCTAGTGGCATCCTAATCTTCGTCCTGAGGAGAAGTATAAGCATCCCCAGCGGCATCTTCTCTTCAATAAATTGTAAATTTTAAATCTATCATTAGGTCTAAGTCCGCTTTTACGGCATCCTATTGACATCCATGAAGTTAAGAGTAAGCATCCCTAGTGGCATCCTAATTTTCGTCCCGAGGAAAAGTATAAGCATCCCTAGCGGCATCTTTTCTTCAGTAAATCTTAAATCTTAAATTTGATCCTCTATGGTTAGTTGTGAGTCCCCACACTTAGGCTTCCTTTCCATATGATCTTCTGATCCTCTGAGGTTAGGTGTGAGTCCCCACACTTAGGCATCCTTTCCTCACGATCATCCGCTAGAGTTGGAGAATGCCCCTCGTGGCACCATCCTAGTGTAAATCTTAAATCTTAAATCTGATCCTCTATGGTTAGGTGTGAGTCCCCACACTTAGGCTTCCTTTCCATATGATCTTCTGATCCTCTGAGGTTAGGTGTGAGTCCCCACACTTAGGCATCCTTTCCTCACGATCATCCGCTAGAGTTGGAGAACGCCCCTCGTGGCACCATCCTAGTGTAAATCTTAAATCTGATCCTCTATGGTTAGGTGTGAGTCCCCACACTTAGGCTTCCTTTCCATATGATCTTCTGATCCTCTGAGGTTAGGTGTGAGTCCCCACACTTAGGCATCCTTTCCTCACGATCATCCGCTAGAGTTGGAGAACGCCCCTCGTGGCACCATCCTAGTGTAAATCTTAAATCTTAAATCTGATCCTCTGAGGTTAGGTGTGAGTCCCCACACTTGGGCATCCTTTCCTTACGATCATCCGCTAGAGTTGGAGAACGCCCCTCGTGGCACCATCCTAGTGTAAAATTTAAATTTTTAAACCTTCCAAGATTAGATACAATCTTTTCCATAGGCTGCTTTCTTTTCTTGGAAGACGCCCTCTAGTTTGTTGAGTTAGGTATAAGTACCCACTTGGTGGCATCCTTTCTCTTAGACTAGAAAGAAGACTCAAGTCTTAGCAAAATCATTTTCAAAACAAAATCACATTCAAGCTCCTACTTTCATATCAAATTCCTTTCAAATCACTATGCTCATTCTTTCATACCTTGACTTTACTTAATGATACTAATCTAATTAGTTATCATTTTACTAAAGCCACCAATTCTAACATCAAACTTCAAATCAATTCTTCAACTCGAATCTCTATAAATTGTTCATTTTAATTATCTATCAAAATACCAAAATTCGTTCAATTCATATACTAAGACTTTCAATTTCAACTCTGGAACTAGTTGATCTTTTCGGTCAGCGCCAATACGCACGATAAACTTTGGCAAGTTTATCATGCTTATTGGGGGTCCATTTGTTGAACTCATTATTTGAGGTTGATTTCCCCAGAATCAATATCTAGCTCCTAGGTTTCCGTAACCTAGTATAAACGTCATCCAATAGGATTTCCCTTAGGTGGACGCCCACTGACGTAGCATCGACTCAAACCCATCACTCAACTCAAATCAGGCTCGATTTTTGATTCGTCGATGTCGATCGACTCAATCTAATTTATTTTCGATCAAATTGATACATTATTGAGCTCAAATCAATTCACCAATCGAATCAAAATCAAATCATATTTACTCAAATTGAATTCGATTTCAATGGCTTCGATTAACCCATTTTGACTCGTCACAAGTATATATATAATAACAATTGATACATCATCAAAAATTATCTTAATCGGGCACGAATCTCAATGCAAAATCAAGTTTGGAAACTTCAAAAATTAATTCGGAGACCATCCGAACTCCGATTTCAGCAAACTTACAGTCGAACTGAGCGTCTCAGGAATACAAACCCAACGAGACCAAGATCAACCCAATCCGAGCCCAAATGAGTCCAAATCAAGGGCTCAAAGCGCTGTTGAAAGGTTCAAACTGCAATTTGAGTTACCAAACGGTCTCCGATTTTGACGAGCTTATACTCGAATCGAACGGATCGACGAGACGAATCCAATGAGTCCAAGATAACCAAATTCCGAAATCATTAAGGCCTTCAAATGTCCAACGAATGGTCCACGGTCAAAGAGTTCAGCAACAACCCATAACCACCCACTCTCCCTCTCCCTCAACCCATAACCACCCACTCTCCCTCTCCCTCAACCAAAAAACGTTTCAAGCCTCCCTTCTCTCATACATGACACATTCAAGCCTCCCTCCTCTCATACATGACACATCCAAGCCCCCTTCGTCGCTCCTACAGCAATTGCACGCCGGCAATCTTCCAAATCTTGGGTAATTTCTTCTACATCCTCTCCATCTTCTTCTTCTCTCATTCTTATTTGATTTAAGTCAAATGTCAAGGAGTTGAAGTTTGATCTTTTTTTTTTTAAATATGAGAAGATTTCTTGAACTCATTTCTTAAGTTTTACTAATGTTAGTTCCCACATCTTTCCCTTCAATATGATCTTGACAGTGAAATGAAATAAATTATTATGGTTTCTCTATATTACATAGTTACTATTTTCATCTCAATGTGATTAAGTGGCTTTGTATGAATAGCTATATACATGTGTTCTTGAGGCTTACAAAGTTGTTGGAAAGATAATATGTTTTATGTCAGAAAACTTCATTAGTTTTGGAAAGTAATGAAGTTGGTTTTAATTCTTTCTTTGAATTGTATTTGGTATAAGTATTGAATTGGAAAGTGAAAACGTTGAATTTCTATAAATGTGAAAATTGTGTATTTTGAAAAAAAATGGAAATTGTTTATATTGAAGGATGAGAATAGTTTGTATTTTGGAAAAGTGAGATAGAATGTGTGTATGTGATAAGTGATTGTAATGTGTGTAGAAAAGTAGAAATTATGTGATTTGGAAAGGTGAAAGACTGAAAGGTTTATGTTTTGAAAGGTGAATCATGTATAACTTGAAAAGTGAAATGTATATATGAGTTCAAAAGTAAGAGTAAAATGTTTGATTTATGGAAAGTGTGCATTGGAAAGTGTATAGATTTTGAAAAATTAAAATGTCGGTAAAAGTAAAAAAAAAATATATGTGCTTTGAAAAATGAAATTTAAGGTTTGTGAAAAGTGAGAAAGGTGGAGAGAAAAGTTGGATTGTGAGATTAAGATGTGGGTGAATGTGAAAGTGTTTGTGTTGAAGAACAAAGTGTTTGAAAGGGTGAGAATTGGAAGTTAGATTGTTAAGAAGCAAAAATGTGAGATGATGGAAAAGTCTATGTTGGAAAAGAGAGAATCGTATATCTTGAAAGTAGAATTGTATGAGCTTTGGAAAAGAAAATAAAAGTAAAGAATATGATTGTGATTTTGGAAATGAAAAGTATATGATTTTTGATAGTGAATGTGTAATTGTTGAAAAGTAAAATGAAATGACAGGTTGGAAAAGTGATTTGTATGTGTAGAAGATGAAGTAAATTGTGTGTTTTAGGAGGTAAGATATTTTGGAAAGAGTGTAAAGTGTATAGATTTTGAAAGATTAAAATTTGAAAAGGTTAAAAAGTGCAACTTGTGGGTGTTTTGAAAAGTGGAGCTCAAGTGTATTTCCAAAAGTAAATGGTTCAAAAGCAAAGCAACAAAGCCAGCGTTCAAGCCCGAAAAAAGATACGTCTTTACTTTTAGTAAATTTCAATTATTTTATTATTATTTACTAAAAGTGTTTCTAATCCCTATTTTCCTTATTTTTCCTGTTTATTTGCATGAACTACGATGAATGGAACCGATCGAGGGAATAAAAGTACAAGGAGCTAAAGGCGTCAGTCGCCTCTATCCAACCGGGTAGAGGTGCTACGGGCGGAACCACCTGGTCGTAGCCCCCGGTGACTGTGAGTATTTCTAAACTTAGAAAATCTCTAGGGACCCCTTGATGTGGTGTGTGAAACCTTCCCTTTAGGTCCTTGTAGTAACTTCAATTTAATTATGATTATTATTTTTTTTGCTCTTAGATCCCTAAACCCCTTTATACATATACGAAAAGTCCTAAGGGTTAGTAATAACAAAGATTTTCACCTATATAATAGTAGTGATACTTAAGGACAAAAATTAAGGACCGGGTCTTAGAAAACTTAGACTTAGGATGCATGTACACCTTAGGATAGAGACATATAACATAGAAAACTTAGTGACATTCATTATTATTATTATTATTATTATTATTATTTTATTTTTTTTACTTATTTAACAAAATTAAAATTAATTAACTAAAAAATTTTCTTTTTAAATAATAATCGATTTAGGACATATCAAAACCACATAACCTATTACATGCACTTAGATTTGTCTGCTAGGACAACCGACTCTAGCTTTAGGTTAGGCCGGTGTTTATTTCCTTACTGCACTGTGACGGGTTTTTTTTCGAGTTTTATTGCATGCTGGTTGTAAATTGTTGGTGTGTTTGTTTACTTACTTTTACCGTACTCTGTGATATGATTCAATTAACGATTAGATTACCCATAGGTTAGGAGCGATCTGGTTGTTAACAGAATTTTCTGCAGGTGGCCACACTCGTGTAGGGCAAAAAAAAAAGAGGGCTAATTATTCAATAATTTTATAAAATGCTACAGGTGCTTCAGCTGCTTAGCCCCCAAATAAAAAGGAGTGTGGCTGATAAATTTAATTCAGATGCAAATATATAACTGCTTGGGATGAACTTTATTATAAACTGCTTAGGATAACCCTGCAGGTGGTCTGGATTTTTCTTTTTCTTTCTGTGAAATGTAATGTAATGTAAATGTATTTGAAAAGTCAAAAAATTGTGAAAGTGATTTTGAAAGTGGGATATCACATCCAATTTGGAATCCAAAGAAAGGAGAATATACCTTAAAAGGATTATTCTCTTTTATTTGGAAAGCCAAATTAGGATGATTCAATATCCAAATAGAAAAGAAAATACCCCTTTTAGGGATGAGTTTCTTTTCATTTGGATATCCAGAACCCAACGGATCCAGGAAGTTCGTAGAAGAAGAAAGGATGAAATGGAGAAACAAAGAAAGAAGATGAAGAAATGAAGATTCAAGGAACAGTATATCCCATTTTAAAAATTAGTTGCGTCATTCTAACGATTAGAATCCGGGTTTGTTATCATTGGTGCCCGGCCACTTTACTTTTCTGCAAATTCTGGGTGCAATATGGACATTGGACATTGGATATTATATTTGGATTATTAAAATTGATTGTTTACATTGTTTGCGCGGTAGAATTTTTTAGGACTCTTGCATGCCGTATTTTGTTTTAGCCTGGATTCGAATCGGAGAGATTTTTTTCGTAAGGGTACGCTTAAAATTCTTCTACTTATAATTTTAAATAAAAATTTTTAGGTTCACATAGTAACTCTAACGATCTAAGAAGTAAGCTCTGGACCGCCGAGAGTCAGCATAAGCATATTAATACTTTCTTTTCCTTGTTAGGCACCTCCCCGCCTGCGGGTTCTGGCAGACCACTTGACCTATGAGGGTGCAGTTCTGTCAAGGGGAAGTTGTGCAATCTCTAGGGAAAAATCTATTTTCTAAGCCTAAATTTTTAAACTACTTCATTATCATTTTATGCATTCGAGTCAATTAGCATGCATTGCATTAGATACAAATTAAAAAGAGTCTAAAATATTAATTGCATTTCTAGACATTTTTCACCCTACATAAGTCAAGGGGCCAATTAGGAACTGTCTTAGATGTCGGCCCCTAATTCCTTAAAACTTAAATAAACATCCCTACCCATCTTTTATAAGAGACTGGACACATGGTTTTAAAGCGCCTAGGTGGTTAGCTGGCTCCCCAATCCAGGCCGGGGTAAGTCCAGATTTGCACTTCATTAGTTAGGTTCGGGTCACTATTTTATAGTACCCAAATTAGATTTAGGTTCTGAGACAGATTCTTTTTAGATCTTAAGTCCTCACCCTCTGGGAATATAATCCCAATTTTCTAATAAAATGTTAACTTAAATATAAAATTTTTTCTTAAAATGTAAAGCCCAATATAGGATAGAATGAGGTTGCTTCTGAGCTTCTCAGAATCTGGTTTCTCCTACCTTTCTTCCTTTGACTCGCTAATAAATGTTCAACATTGAGCTTTCTCCTTGAAAATTCATACTTCTATTTCCTTGTCTTTTACTTTGTAGTCAGAAGGGTATGAAATCACTGCTTTAATCGAGAGTTTTCTTAGGAGTATCCCTCCTAGGATGTAATTAACTATAGGGGCTTGCCTCTATAGGGATTTGAGAACCCCAGACTAAAATAAACCTTGTTTTATTCGTATAAAACAAGGGAAAAATCTTTGGGAACGTAGATATTTTTAAAACATCATTTCTAATTTTAAATAGACTTGTAGAATGTTATTATTATCTTTTCAGATAATATAATATTATACTTATTATATTCAATTTTAGAAATGATGAATTTTATAAAACTCATTCTCGCTTTTGGATATCTTGAAGAATATTATGTTCATCTTTTAAGATGATATAATATTCTTCTTGTCATATCTAAATAAAAGAATGAATAAACTTTTTCAAAAACGTATTTCTATCTTTAAACATATTCTATAGAATTTCATGTTCATCTTTTGATATGATATGTTATTCTTTAAACTATGTTTGATTATAGAAATATCAATTTTCAAAACCCTATTCTGATATTGAATCCATTGTAGAATATTGTGTCGGCCTCTCGAGACCGTACTTTATTCTCAATGCAGTATTCGATTATAAAATAGGAGAAATCAAAATCTGAGTGGTGTGACACAATTTTTCCCACCAGTTAGGTGGCAATGTGATTGGCTACATGATGACATGACTATTAATAGTGGGAGGACTTTATTGATAACACCCTGAATATTGGCTCGCTCGATAATTTTGTTAGGCAACATAAACAGAATTTCAAGAAGAAATGATTTTCTTCTTTTGGATGGTTTGGGTTGTGTTATTTTATTCTTCTGATTTTGTCTTTCCTACTCTCAGTTTGCCTCGCAAAAAAAAAAAAAGAGAGCTAAGAACTTGCCTAATCATGCATCCAAAGTACTTTTTTCAGGGTGGCAAATGTAATGACCTTCATTTTCACCCAATTATCATTACTTGACATGATTTCTTGCATAAATGAATTTTCTAGCTAGGAGCACTTTTGTGCTATGTTGGTGAGCACGATGATGCTTCTCTCTGTATTGTGGCTTTTGGATTGAGTGGCACTGGGCTATCTGTGAGAGAGCACTACACTGTTGGGTAGGTAGTGTTGTAGCACTTCTACCTTAAAACTATTTTTTAATTAAATATTTATGTTCATTTTCATTAAATCCCTCACCACCATCCCCTCCCCCTCATTTTATTTACTTTAGCTAGGGAGAAGAGAGAAGAGAATGAGGAGAGAGGAGGAAAAAAGAGAAATTTTACCTTGGGCCATTTTTCTCCTTTGCGCTTATTGTGAAAACTATTCATCTCGTTGTAGGTGACCTTGACCTTACTTCTAATTTTCAGTTATTTTGATTTCTAGTTTTTTCTCTCTAAAATCTTATAAAAATTTATTATCTTGGATTTCAGCAAATTTTTTTCATGTAATTTTAAAAATGTATAAATATTTCCATTCTGAATGTTTTGATATGATCATATTTAGATTTCACCATATATTTCTGCATATGTGATAGTTTACTTAGAATGATAAGAATAAGGACAAATTTCAAAAATAATTATGATTGCAAATAAAATAAATTAAATAAGTATAAAAAATATTATAAGTTTTATTTAATTCCTTTTCCTTTCTTCAAACGACATAATAAAGAAATGGTTTGAGATTTTAAGATAGAATATGAAGAAAGAGGAAAAGAAGATTAAGATTTAGAGGCTGTAGAGCGATTTTTGTCTATCAAGCCTTTTAGAAGATTTATATGTTTTGTTGTAAGTAATAATTACCCTATTTCTAATTTCAAGGATTTTGTATTTTTGATATTTTTCTGATCAAATTTATAATTTTGTTACTGAAAAATAGCTATGATTTTATATTGGTAAAATTTTCACCACGTAAATTTTTATATATTATAGAGCTTGATATTATAATTGTTTTGAATATTTATTTGATATTTTTTACTGGGTGTTTTTGAAAATGCAATGGTTTTTGTCAATTAAGAAACTTATTTTGAAGTCTAAAAATAATGATTTAGTTTAACTAAAGTTTCAAAATATTTTTTTATATGATATCTAATAATTTGGTTAAATTCTAAAATTGTTAATTATTTTTTTAATAAAGTTTTTTATTGTACATTGTTATTATATTTTGACACTTTCTAAATTAAGCTCAATTATACTTTATTTGCTGCAATATATTGAAAATGAATGTGAATACGTAATTAAGATTATTATTTTAGTATTGTGATAATAATATATGTAAAAGACAAGTAAATACTGGTTGACCTATTGGTTGGAGATTGATTGACATATACAGAATTGTGGGTCGAGGGGCTTTCCTTTAAATATGTGATTTGATATTATTCTTGATTGGTTCACGTGATACATTAATTAGGAGTTATAATAAACTGATTATTTTGACGACGGACAAAGAGTGAATACTCTATTTATTGAGCCAATGATTTATTGATACTGATATAATACTGAAAAATACAATGATAGCCAAAATTTTTACTTATTTAATGTGACTACTAAAATACATATTATTGAGGCATTATTCATATTAATGTACAGATTTATTATTAATATTAATATTGATTCATTAATACAAAAGGTATGATATATACATTGAGCACATGATATATAGGATATACTGAACATATGATTAAAATATTGATTTAATATTAATATAGAATAAATTGATAGTATGTGTATATCTCTATATGCTTTTACTATATTGATATGATTTCGATTGTATTTATTAATAATTTAATTTTATTATTTTATACAATTTGTTTATTAATTATAGTACTGATATAATGATTGATTTAGTGATTTAACACCCATATTGATTTATTGTCTTACATATCATATAATTTTACTATTTTTGCACTAATTCAATTATCACATGAATATAACTATTATGATTTGACTGCTGACATACATATTGGTTATCTACCATGTTTTAAATTCAGTTATAGGTTTTTTAGACATGTTAAACTTTTTAGCTCATTATATGTGATTAAATGATTTTAATTCAAGATAAAAGATCATAAGTGTAAGATTGATTAAGATTCTTCAAGTTTTATTTCTTTTTATTTTAATTATTCTTTTATACTCAAGATAGAGTAGTTGTGATATGATTGTATAAATTCTATGTAGTATACATGATTTTTGGAAAACAAACATAGATATAAATGACATCTGATTGAATGAATTACATGATTGTATGATAGAGAATGAATACTTATTCGATGTGAATCCTTTGATGAGTTTTGATTTGAATTTAATTTGATTTGACTTTTAATCATACAAATTTTATTTATACCAATTTTGTCCCCGAGTTCTTAAGGAAAATGTTTGAGATGACATTTTCATTTAAAGTGGGTAGATTGTAATAGCTTGTATTTTGACTTAGATAAATATTTTTCTTTGGAGTCATTAAAAGTCAATTTTAAAAACTATTTACGCCATAACATTGATATTGTAATGCTTTAATTACATAAATTTTTCTGTAATTTTGGGTACTTGTGTAAATTCTTAAGAAATTGATACTTATTGGTACAAGCCAGAATTTTGGAATCATTACGTATCTATTTGGAAAACCGATTTACCATCCAAACGGCATAGCAGAGAAATGATTTGAGATTTTAAGAGAGAATGTGAGGATAAAAAAAAGATTATGATTTAGAGGTCGTAGAGTGATTTTTGTCTGTCAAGCATGTTAAAAATTTTGCTCAACTAGTTGTAATAAATTATCCTATTTCTGATTTCAAGAATTTTGTGTTTTTATATTTTTTTGATCAAACTTGTATTTTCTCTATAAAAAAATGACAATAATTTTGTATTGGTTAAGTTTTCTTCGTATAACTTTTTATATGTTGTAGGGCTTGAGATTATGAATATTTAACGTATTTATTTGAGATTTTTTACAATGTGATTTTGAAAATATAATAATTTGTCAATTTAAAATTTTATTTTGAAGTATAAATTAGTTATTTAGTTCAACTAAAGCTTTAGAATGGTGTTTTATATTATATATGATAATTTGATTAAATTCTAAAAAATGTGAATTTTTACTTAATATAGTTTTCATTGTCTTCCTTTTGGATATTTTGACACTTCTTGAATTAAGCTCAATTATATTTTATTTGTTGTAATATATTAAAAATGATTGTGGATATATTATAGAGATTACTTTTATAGTACTGTCATAATAATATGTATAAAATACAAGTAAATATTGTTTAACCCATTAGTTGGAGACTGATTGATCTGTACAAGATGGTGTGTAACAAGCTTTCCTTTAAATATGTGATTTGTTGCTATTCTAGACTGATTCACGTGATACACTGATTATAAGTTATAAAAAATGATTACTGTGTCTATGGACAAAGAGTGACTACTATGTTTACTGAGCTAATAGTTTATAGATACTAATACGATACTAAAAAACACCGTGACATCCAGAATTCTTACTTGTGTAGTGTGACTACTGAAATGCATATTATTGAGGCATTATTCCTATTAGTGTGTGAATTTAATATTAACACTGCTACTAATTCATTGATACAAAAAACATGATATATACATTGAGCACGTGATAAATATGATATACTGAATATGTGATTAAGATATTGATTTAATATTCATATAGAATAACTAGATAACATGTGTATACTCCTATATAATTTTACTATATTGATTTGATTTTAATTATATTTATCGGTGATTTAATTTTATAATTTTATATTATTTTTCTATTGATTGTAATATTGCTATAACAATTGAATTAGTGATTTGACATCAATACTGATTTATTGTCTTATGTACTCCTCCAATTTGATAGTGTTAAAGAACTTTAGGAATTATTATTTTACCCTTTCTTTCTTTGGGATTACTTGGAAGGATGTTACGGATAATACTAGAATTTCTTCTTGTATGTGGTGCAAGCCTCTTTCTAACTGCTTTAAAGTTAATGTGGCGTGGGCCAATGTTAATGGTAATTTTGGTTATGGTGGTATCATTAGGAATCAATTTGGTAATTGTATTTCTTCTTTTGCTGGGCCGGCTAATGCCATGGATAGTCATATTGCTTTGCTTAAGGGGATTTAGCATGGGTTAAATAGCTGCTGTAATTTGAACTTGAAGAGCATTGTTTTGGAGGTGGATTCTTTATATGATAGCCTCTTATGTCTTTATAAGGACATTATTACTTGAGTTCCTTCTCAGTTTTATATCCGACGCATCATTAAGGCGAAGTTGAGATCCTTTGTGAGTTCTACTTCCCTTATTAAGGTGGAGGGTAATGCTGTTGCGAATAATGTGGCGATTTTGGGCACCTTGCTTAAGTATTCTAATGATTTTACCTTTGGTCAGTTGCCCGTCCACATTCAAGGCCTCATTAATTTAGACCAAAGTGGTTTTCCTTATGTGTGTCATTAAGTCTGGGGGGGGGGGGTGTTCTTGGTTTCGTTTCGCCTGCTGGGTTTTCTGTTCTTCGTGGGGGGCTTGTTCCTTTCTATTTGGTTTTGGGTAAGTGGTCGTTTTTTCTGGGGCTTCTAGTCGTTTATCTGGGTTTGGGCTTTGCCGATTAAACCTGGGAGTGCTCTTTTGGTTATTTTTTTGCTATCTTGTTTTATTTTGTTACTTGATGGATTCTCTGATCTTCTTTTTCACTATTGGGTTATTTTTTACCTATCTGGTTGGTTGTTGCTTTGAGGTGGTCAGGTTTTGCACTGGGTTTTTCGTCTCTGGTGGGGAAACCTGGTGTGATTGTGGTTGGTGTGGTAATGTTTTCTTCTGGTATCTGGTCGGTTCGTTGCTGGGTAGTTTGGTTCTTTCCATCTTGTGGGTGTTTAAGGGTATTATTGGTTATACTGATTATGTTCTTTATATTCTTCCTGTTACTTCATGTTGGAGTTCTGGTAAGGATCTTATTCCTCAAGCTCGCACCAATTGTTGGTGTTTCCGTATTTTGAGGGGTCTCTTAAGGTTTTTTACTAGTTATATTTCTCTCATCTTTTTTTGGAGATTTCCTTGTAGGCTTTTTAACGAGCATAAGGTGAGAAAATTCATGGACCGCAAGGCAGTCTTTGTTTGTTTTTTGTGTCTCTTTTTCTGTTATTCTCAGTTTTTTTGCAGGAAGAATGTGCTGAAGGGATATTTTACGGCTATTCCTTTTTTGGATGTCTGAACTATATCTCACCCAGCCCGAGTTATTCCTTAGGTTAATTTTGTAATCATAGTTTAAGGTTCCACCGGCTCTTAGGTTTTTTATTGTCTTTTTGGATTGTAGCTCTTTCGAGCATTAGCGAGCTAGAGGAGCCTTCTAAGGACTCTATAACCATTTTTTTTGGATATTAACACGTAGGCCCCATGAGTGAGTTTTAACTAAAAAAAAAAAAAAAAGACACCTCTGCCAAGCTCGCGCATCTGTTGAGTGGCTCTAGGGAGTGACTTTAGCAAATAATCTTTTAAGTAAGAGATGTCAATTTGGTGGCATAGTCACTATTTATAAGAATCGGTTTTAACTGGCCGATTCAACTGAACCGGACAGCCCTAACTTTTAATTGAATATAACATTTTTTTATTATTTAATAGAGTTAGTATATACGTAAGAGAAATATGATTAAATTATAAATGAACTAATAAAAAAATTTTAATTTGGAAAATAGTAATAATTAAATAATACATTTTCACCTAGAAGAGGAGAATAAATTTTATTATTAATTTAATAAAGTTTAGTGATAAAATGAGCATTTTTAGAAACATATTAAATATAAGAACAATTAAGTGCTTTAACTAGCAATATTTGAGAGGACATCTTAATTAGTAAAATATTTGATGATTATTTTTAAGAATTAAAATTTATTTAAAAAGAAAAAAAGTTTTAAAATATAAAGTTTTAGAAATTAAAGAGCAAACGATAAATTAAATTTAATGAAGTGATATTTTATAGAATGAAAAAGGGATAATGCATATTTTTTTCAATTGTCTTTGAATTACTATAATTTAGAAGCATATTTTACTCGCTGAACTTTGACTTATTTTATATTGCTTTAACACTTTTCATATATAATTTAATATAATCAAGATGAAAAAATATGTGAAAATATGTATCCTAAATCTACAACTTAACAAAGTGTTAATTTTTATTTCAACATCAATATGATAACATTTAGTCTTAATTCGTAGCATCAGGAAAAAAATGGTTAACATAAGCGATTTGCAACAAATGAAGGCAGCCCAACACTCTTTTTGCTGCCACATTACTTGATTAATTGAAAGGAGGCAGAAATCACTATACCTTCTATTGCTGCTGCATGGCTTCAGCCATCATGGATCGATAGGAAAGTTGCTGCTCATAGAGAGATCGGAAAATCCGGTACTTGACATCATGATACTTCTTCACTCTTGGATCCTCCGAAGGATTGATAACCTGCCATGCCACAATTTAGAATCCATGTTAGTATATTTAATAATGATTAATGAACTCGTGTTAGCTTGAGAAAAAAAAAATTATCAGAATTTTAATCCCAAATAAATGAGATTTTTACTGAAATTTAAAGAGTTGTGAGTAAACTGTATTAAGTTTGGTTAACATGTTTTTTTAGTGAGATTTTGAAATCTGAGAGAATGTCAAATGATGAAAAAAAGTATTTTTATGCAAAATTTTTAATAATAGATGAGATGTTTAAGAGTTATGCTAATTACAAAGAAATCGCCATATAATAAAGTAATGAGAGTAATAGAACATGAGTTTAGAAAAAAATATGTTAATTTTGAATAATAAAGTTCATTTCATGGCGGAAAAACCTATCATGAAGAAAATTATAATATTTAGACAACTAACCAAAAAATATGATTTAAAGAATAAATTTTCACATGATTTTTATTGGTCATGCAAAGACATGATCATGGATTATGAGAGCTGATTTAGGTTTCGTTTGGGACGACTTTTTTGTTACTTCTCAAAACAATTTTTTAGTACAAAAATTGTAATTTTTGTACTAAAAAAGTTGGTATAAGAAGCATTAAAAAAGCCGTCCCAAATGAAACCTTAGTATTCATTAAAGAAGATACAAAAACAACAATAATAACAACATCAAGTCTTTATCCCACTACGTGGGGTCGACTATATGTATTTTTTTTTTTATTTTATATATATATCCTGTCAAGAGTCAAATTCTCATTTAAATCTAATAAAAAAAATCATTTCTAATATTTTCCATCGAAGTCTTTTTAGGTCTACTTCTATCTTTCTTAACATTAAAGACAAGATGTGTTAAAATATATTGAAAGTATTAAAGATACATATGACAAACACCAGCTAATTATATAAAATTTAGAGTGATGAAATAGTTTTCAACTACAGTGTGATTATATCAAGGACCAACATTGAATCGATATTTTTCCGCATTTGATTATAGAGATTCGTATGTAGGATGATTTAAAATGAGGTATCATATTGTATAATTTTCGCAAATAATATAGTAGCCAGTGAGACAATTGCTGGAATAATTGAGAACTTAAAATAACGGAGAAAAAGTTTAAAAGGTACATGACTTAAAATTAATAAAACAAATATGGAGTTAATGAAATGCAACAAAAGATAGAAAATATACTCATCAAATGGGTAGAAAAATCAGTCAAAAGATTAGAAAGGAAAAGAACAATTTGTGAAGAATATGTTGAATAGCACCACTCAACAAAAGCTGGAAAATGAAAATTTATAGAGCCAATCCCAAATGGTTCTGATAAGACTAATGATTTTCATGATGATAGTAGATTTAAAATAGGATTGTTACTGCAAGAAACAACCATATTAAGAGCTGATTAGAAGAAGTAATGATCTAGCACAGGAAGATGGACAAAGATATTCAGTCAAAAGAAACAGGGCAGCCATGTCCAAGCTTGCACTCTAAACTATTTATCAATTAACTTTTAGATCATGGATTCAATGAACTTGTAAATAGGCAATGCGTGAAAGCTTCAACAGTTGCATTTGACCATGGTAGTAACCCAAACATAAGCATTAAATTACCTGACCCGCAGCATTTAACACACTCATCGCATCATGAAGGGTGGGGTATTTTTTAGCAGCAACGGCTCCTAAAATGGCAGAACCCAAAAGCACGGACTCATTTTCCCTCGGGAGAATGACAGGGAAACCTGAAATTTATGCAGGTTATAATATAACATTATTATTTATTTAGGCCAAAGAAATAAGAGGATGAGCAGATTTACCAACTATATTTGCATGCTCTTGGATATACAGTAGGTTTTTGGCTAATCCACCACATGCAAGGAGTGTGTCAATCTGCGGATGGACAGAAACTTTCAAAATTATATACAGGGGAAATGGAGGAACCATTGTCATCACCATACAACTTCAATCCATTAAAAAAAATAATAATAATAATAATTTTGGATCATACTGTTTGACTAGGGTAGCAAAAGATGAGCAGATCAGTAGAAAATGATAGAAAACAAATCCTATCCACAACAAATTGCATTTATTACTTAAGCTTTTGATAATATCAGATATGCATTTTAACGCAGCTCTTTTGGTTTGTTGGTTGGGAGTTTTGCTCCCAAATTAGATGCCCTGGGTTCGAGTCTCGCGTATCATTTTACTAAACATAGGCATGCCACTAATTGTTTTCCTTTCCAATAATATTTAAGAAAAATGAACTTATATAACCAAATTGTAAACTGGTTCACAGACAATTACAAGCAAAGTTGGTGAGTAGAAAGCCGGTTCCTTTGGAGAATGATAAAATATGCTTTAAGTTGCAGTACACTACATCTACAAGCAAACTCTGAATGGCATATAAAGGTTCATTTTCTCAACACTGCAATAAATTTTTATCAGAATAAACTGCTAAAACTGCACCCTCTCTCTCACAAAATATACTAATCTTTGAAACTAAGACCAACTGTATAGAAGCGAATCCCCATTTTATTTGCTAGAATGCCTAAGGCTTTGTTTGTTTGAGCTTTTTTTTGCCTTCTCCATTTCCTAAAACGGAGGAATTTTTTTTTGTGTTGTTTGGTTCGTCAAATCACGTTCCCAATAACTCCTTTTTCTCATTTTTCTGCAGTTTTGAGAATGCTTTTTAAATGTGCTTCTCCGTTAGAAAACTCCATTTTCTGAACTAATGTTTTTTAAAACTGTGTTTTACAAAAGCACAAAAAAAACAAACGAAGCCTAAACTGCCAAACTTGAAAAGCAGCAGTCTACGCCACAAAAAAGGGCCAGAGAAGCCTCTCCTGGAGTGGTTTTCAATAAAATCCTGTTAGCATCATAGTCATTCTGGAGTCTATTCCATTTGTTTCAATAAAGGAATAGGAATATAAATTTCACAGAAAATTTAACAAAAAAAAAATAATGTGATATGACTTGTCAATGCTGCAATACAACAATAAAAACAACATGAAGCCTTTATCCCATTACATGAGGATTGTCAATGCTGCAGTAGTTAAACAAAATTTGTCAAACATGAAGAATCATATATAAGAAAAGGTAAAATCAACATATGTTAGCATATCCAACGGTATTAAGAAATTCATACCTTATGCCCATGAGAGTTGCATTGTTCCACAATGTGACGTGTACCATAAGCAATTCCCTGAACTGTGGCAAGGTAAAGAAGGGCCAACTGTCTCTCACTTCTGTCTAGCGTTAGACCACAAACCATACCTTTTGAATTTGCATCCGCAACCGGTGACCTGATTAAGTAAATCCAAGCAGACATAAAAAAACTTTTAAAATAATTAATCATTTAATTACTTTTTACACTAATTATTTCATTAAATTTTATATATTATTTTGATAAATTTTTAATTACTAATTCTACTTATAATTATCTAATTAATTATTTCGTTCTTTTATTACTAACTAATTATTTAATTAATATTTACAATACTAATCAACTAATTAAAATTTTATATTTTAAATTAAATTAATACATAATTAAGAAGTTAAGAATTAATCTAATCCTCATAGCGGATCCAATTTCTTCGTTGACGTTCGAATGAGATGGAGCTTCCCTCTTTAGCTTCGCTGGTTCATGTGGGGTAGAGCTTTGAACGAGTCGCTTGCCATTGCCTCTCTAGAGTTTGCTTTTTCTCTTCTACATTTATTCGTTGTTGTTCTGCTTCGCGTGAAGTAGAGTTCTTAAAGAGTCGAAGCTTGTCCACCTCCTTCGACGACATTGTTCATGTCAGATCAGAAGCGCGTCGGAGTTTTCCGTGAAGGTAACAATATTTCTCCCCTTTCGAACACTTCTTCGTTCGGATTTACAAAATCCGAAAAAGCCTAATTTAAGAAATCTGGGATTTACGACAAAAAATGGTTAAAATGTCGTGAAGCAAAGATTAAACTTACAGTGAGATTTAACTTTGTATTTTTTGGTGTTTGGCAAGATTTAGCTCAAATTTGGCCTAAATCTAGCCTAAATCCTGCATCCAAAATGGCCCTTAGAGAGATAAAATTATTTCTCTCTCTAAAAAAGAGAGATATCTCATTTTCTCTCTCTAAAAAAGAGATCTCATTTTCTCTCTCTATACCCTACCTCCCACACTCTCATCTACTTTCTCTCTCTACGGTCACAGTGTCACTTGACACCGACCATGCACATCTTTCTTGTTGTGGTGGGAAGGCCCAACACTCCCTGATGCAACCTTCTACAAGGGGATAACGTCGGACTACCACCAAAATTTGTATCGACATGAGGAGCTTAAGTTAAATTTTAAGGGGCAAAAAAATTGAAAATTGACCCAAAAAAAGCATGAAATCATAATTTAAAAAGAACTGAAATAAAAAAAAAAGAGCAAAATTAAACTTGCAGAAGACTTATAGGAAACTTGAACACTCACCAACAAACGTGAAATATAGTCCTCTCTCTTAGCCCCTAAAATTTATGCACACATCCAAGTCCCTCACCAACACCTTTGCAAAATGAAATGCATAAAAATAAATTAAGTCAAATGGGCTCCCTATTTATAATATAAGAATTGATTCCTCTATGGGGCTCATCGAGCTCAAATCCAAAGACAAAAGGACAAAAGACATGCATGTGAAAGGCATGCTAAGAGATAGTTTCAATGCACTTGCATCGAATACCCTATGTGAGTGTTAATGTGCCTAAATGAAAGATGTGAGTAATTTGAAAATATAAAAATCACTTGTTCTCCTAGGACATAGTGCTTGTGCGATCAATCACCACGTCAGAGACATGTATTCACAAAAAGGGACTCGTATGTGTCCCGTGAACATGTTATACACCTCATGAATGTATGCCTTAAAAAAAACTAGCATATTATTGTGCGTTATGGGTTGCACGGCTCGTTTGCTAAAATGTGTGGGATACATCAAATCATCAATACGAAATTGCTCATATGTGTCTCCTGAGTGTGTTGTGCAAATGCACCTGTGACATACAAGTATACTATACAAGCACACTAAGCAATGCATATGTATATCGCCGATTGTGCGAGTGCATTTTGCAAATGCATCGATGGTCATCCAACCCGCAAGTGCATCATGTGTGCAGGTTATCCAACATACAAATACATTATGAACACACAACACACCACATATAAACATGTTATACATATGCACTACCTAGCATGTAAATGTATGCATATACAATATTCATCATACACATGCCTACATATACAATACCTAACACATATACACATACATGTATAATACCAACATATAAATACATGCATATACAATACCCAACATATAAATACATGCATATACAATACCCAACACATAAATGCAACATGCATGTGTACTACTCAACATGTATCAACAAATACAAGTGAACTATACAAGCAGACTAAGCAATGCATATGTATACTGTCGGTTGTGCGAGAGTATTTTGTAACTGCATCGATGGCCATCCAACATACAAATTTGTTATGAACACATAATGCACCATATGTAAATATACCATGCATATGCACCATCTAACATATAAATGTAATCATATACAATATTCGGCATACATATGTCTACATATATAATATCCAACGTACATACACATGCACATACAGTATCCAACATACAAATGCATGCATATACAATACCAACATACAAATGCAATATGCATGTGCACTACCCAACAAGCATACTAAGCAACACGTATGTATACCGTCGATTGTTCGACAACATTTTGCAAATGCATTGATGGCCATCCAATTTGTAGGTGGATCGTATGTGCACGTTGTCTAACATACAAATACATTATGAACATGCTACGCATCATACAAACATATCATACATATTCACCACCTAATATGTAAATGTATGCATATACAATATTCGACATACATACGCCTACATATATAATATCGAATGTATATACACATGTATGTACACCATCTAACATACAAATACATGCGTATATAATACCCAACATACAAATGCAACATGCATGTGTACTACCCAACATCCAACCGCATGCATTCATATTAAAAAATGCATAAGGGCATCATTCATGTACATTCTTCAATATACAAGTGTTACGCAAGTATACTACCCAACATCCAAGCACAAGCGTGTATAATACTCAATGCATAATATTCTACACAGATGCATCATGCATATATACGACCAACATATAACACATCACCCAACATACAAAAGGATCGTACATGCATGTACAATATCCAACATATGACTGCATTATGCATACAATACAAATATACATATAACATCCAAATGCATTATGTAAACATACACGCAACATGCAAATACAACATAAAAAAACGTACATATCAATGTGCAAATGAATCATATACGCATCCTAAACAACATCAAATGAAGTATTCACAGGTCCAAAACAATGTGCAAATGCACCATCATCATGCAATTGTATCACGCACATCATACGAACATATCTATGCATCATGAAAAATGCGCTAAAAAGCACATGTCTGCATTGGCCCCGACGAGCAAATTAATAAGCAAGTGTGACGTCTCGGGATATTACACGGACCAAAAATTGATAAATAAGTTTTAAAACAAACAAATATCATACAAGTGCATTAAAAGGCACAAAATACTTAAAAATTAAATTTAAATTACCTGCATGTACTCCGACTAGGGGTGTAAGTGAGCCGAGCCGACTTGTGAGCCGGCTTGAACTCGACTCATTAACGAGCTCGCGAGCCGAGCTTATCGAGCTTCGAGCTCGAGCTCGAGCTTACTTGAAAGCTTGATAAGCTACTCGATAAATTTATATATATATGAATTTATAATAGTATTATTATTTAATTTGAGTAGATGACCAGCGCCGCATCCCGCATGTTAAACCCTAAATCTTTTTGCAATTTCGCATTCGGTTTTCGTTTCTCGCCCTACTTCGCCTCCAAACTCCAGAGACTCGGTATTGTTCCGTTCGCTGCGTGAGTGAGGTGGTAAGCGCATGAAGTAGTTGTGAAGAAGAGGTTAGGAGAGGAAAATATCTATGAATTTTACTTTTATATTTTTTGTATTTCCTTTGTTAAGCTTTCAAACGAATTTGTTCATCTATATGGTTTATTTTCTTCTTCTTTTTGTCTTTTTGAGTTTTATTTTCTTCTTCTGTATTTTCTTTTTCAAGCTTTCAAACGAATTTGTTCCTACTCCAAACTCGAGAGCAGCTTTGGGTTTTCAACTCCGGGCGGTTGACAGCAGTTAGGGCCTTCTTCTTCCACGAACATTCGGCATCTCAGCTTACGGATCTAGGCATCTAGCGTCGTCGTTCACTGTGACGTCGGACTCGGACATTCGGCATCTCGTCTGCGTAAGTGTTCCCTCATCGTCGTTCACTGAACACAAATTTGGGGGTTTCTTGTTTTTTTTTTCTTCATTATTTGATTTAGGGGTTTCTTGTTATTGTAGATGATTTTTTTTTCTTCTCCTGATGCTATCATCGTTTTTGGTCCTATTTATCATATAGAATATGTAAATTTAGACAGTTGCTATAGTGCTATTTTTTAAAATAATTATTATTTAACTTTTTTCTTAATTTCTCAGGTTTGCAGCATATTAATTGGTAATAGAGAGTTGAGATGAAAGAGTTTGAAGAATATGGAAATATCAGACAGACATGGAATAAATAGTTCTATCTTTTGTTGTGCTTTTTACTTATGCACTATTATGAAACTTTTTAATGGATTGTATAATTCCAATTACTTCTTTTTGTAATGATGTGATGATATACAATTTGGTCTAACATTGATATGAATGCTCTATTTTTATATTGATCAAGTTTTATTGTGCTTAATTGCTTAAAGTTGTACTTGATATTGATCAAATTTATAAATATAATTTTTTAAAGGAAAATGATTGCTCACTATGACACTATATAAGTATATATTGATTTCTTCAAGAACTAAATTTAAGAAAAAAAATTTTGGTTTACATTTAAAGAGTCAAGCCAATTAAACGAGCCGAGCTCGAGCTTTTCAAACGAGCTCGAGCTTTCGAGTCGAGCTCGAGCTTGGTATACTCCAAACGGGTCGATCTCGAGCCCACTAATCGAGCTCGATCTCGAGCTCGAGCTCGAGCTCAAGCTCATTAAGTCTTAAACGAGCTAGGCTTGATAAGGCAAATACTCGACTCGACTCGACTCGGTTACACCCCTAGCTCCGACCGCTGTGCAAGAACCTAAGTTCAAGTCCGATCCTCCAATGGATCGGAGTAACACAACTTGAATCACCGAATAAATAAATAATCGTAATGTCGACCATAGTACTTTATTTTATACGTTCACATTAGGCCTTCAAGACTCTTATAAGAAATATTCACCTAGTAAAATACAAATTCTTTAGACTAATACTCGTTGAATTAACTAGAATATTTAGTTTCATACATTCACATTATTCACAGTCTCTTACAAAAAAAAAATCCACTTATTAAAATTCAAACTCTCGATTCCAACACTTATACGATAACCCTGAAAGTCAATAACACCCAAATTGAGCTTGATCCTCTATTAATAAATAGAACGAGTGGACATGGTCAACCCCGATGATGGCAATGTTGAATAAAAATCTCAATCGGATGAGTCTATATTTGGTTTAGCCCAATGGACCCACATGATAAATGATTATAACTGAGGCCCTTTGGTCGGGTGGTTTTGTAAAGACCATTTTTGCTCCCAGGTTCGTCCGGACGAAGTTGGATCGTCCGGGACGATCGGTACAGGTTGTGCAGGAAAATGTTTATGGCTGCATGGTTCGTCTGGACGAAATTTGGATCGTCTGGACGAAAATTTTTCAGAGGGCAAGTCGTTAGGGACGCTATTTAATTTCGTCTGGACGAAATTCTGCCAGAGTGCAAATTGTCCCGAGACGAATTTTGGATCGTCCGGGACGATCAGTGTTAATAAATATCCGATAGAGATATTTTGGAGATATTTTGAAGAGAGAGAAAAGGCAGGAGAGAGAAAGGGAAGGAAAGAGAAGAAGAAGCTTGGTTTTGGAGCCCGCGGAGCACTTTTCGTCCGTCGTCGTTGTTCGAAGATTTGTTCGTCTTGCAGTAAGGACTACGAATCCTATTTCTGTTTTCGAAGATTTCGAGTTTTGATATTTCTGTGCTCAGTTTTGTGTTTCCGTTACCGAAAAACGTGTATAATTTTGTATTGACGAAAGTTTTACCGCACAACTTTTGATATGTTTCTGAGATGATAATTGTGCACGTTTTGAGTATTTTCTGAAAGATTTTGACCGGATATTTTGGATTCTGCGGTGTTTTAATTGAACTGCAATTTATCAGGATGTTGAAAAAAAAATGTTTTGTCAGTACAATGAAAGTCTTATATTGTTGTTTTACATGTTCTGTGGTAATTTGGTAAAGTTCTGAATCTGTGATTTCTGTGTAAATTCTGTATACTACCGTTATGCCGCCGATTTCTCGTACGACCTCTGATTTTCTGAATTGATGATTTAAATGATTGAATATGCATACGAATGTAAATATATGATTGAATTATTGTTATTTTTACTGAAAGACAAGTAAAGACTGGTTGAACCGTTGGTTGGAGACATGATACATGTACAGGATGGTGGGCCGACGGGCTTTCCTTTAAATAAAGGGTTTGGTGTTATCCTCTACTGATCATGTGATTACTGAAGGGAGTCATAAGGAGATGAATACTATGCCGACGGGCAAAGAGTGACGACTCTTTTTACTGAGCCAACGGATACAAGATACAAAATACAAGATATAAGACTGAAAAACGCCTTAATAGCCAGTGATTGTACTTGTTCAGTAAGACTATTGTATTGAATTGCATGTGTACAGTACTGTTCTTATGATCTCATTATGATTTATTGATGGATTTATTGCTACTGTACGGATTTACTGTTAATGTATGATTTCACTGTTATAGCATTACTGTTCATGTCACTACTATTATTGATACTGGAACTGATACTATTGATTCACTGTACTGAATTGCAAATGTACATTTTGATACGGTTTTACGGCATTGATTGATTCTAACTGTTTTAAATGTTATTATGATTTATTGCCTGATTGACTGATTTCTATAGAGATTGACGTATGCATTGATTTATTGAGCTTTATGGACCTTTGAACTGTTTATTGATTTTTCTACTGTGGATTTAGGAGTTTATTGTTTCTTATTGTTACTGTACTGATTACTATTCATGCATTGATTTTCGTATCTGCATTGAATCAATGATCATGTGGAACTGACTGCTATGATTTGACTGATTGACATGCATATTGTTGCCGTACTGTGCTTTGATTTCAGTTATAGGTATTAGGTGACCTGCTGGGCTTTTTGAAGCTCATTATATGTGGTTAATATTTTCAGGTCAGGGCAAGGAGCAGGAGATTGAGGTTGATCAGGAATCCTCAGGTTTTGTTTTTTTTGGTTATAGTGATTCTTTTGTACTCAAGACAGGATAGATTTCATTTCATGTGATCCTTGTGCAGATCCTGAGTATTGTATATGATCTTTTGAGATATGAATAGAATTATACATTGATGTTTTAAATTATAGAAATTTTGTTAGATTGTTTGTTACTGTTTGAAGACTATAGATAACTCTGGTAAGATTTCTAAATGGATAGATTGAATAATTCTTTCCAAGTTAGATCTTGGGGCGTGACAGGTTTGGCCCAATGACTCCACCATATTGCAGTCATGGCTAAAGCCCGAATGTTTCCTAATAGTTAATATCTTTAAGTAATAGATAAAAAGGATGTAATTGATAGGGTATAAATCTCTCTCTCAACTAAGGTAGACTCAAATCTATCTTCTTACACAAACATTTATCTCAAATATATAAGATTTCTTTGGATAAAGTAACTCATGGCTGCCAACAAGGATCCTTAGATCAAATTGGATCGACTACCTCTTCTAAAATTCAATCTGTCTTCAAAAAATTTACTATGGAACCTAATCTTATTAAAACTTTCCCGTCGATAAAAAAGGGCGTGGAGAGGCCAGAGCACAAATTTTCGGAGCCCACGGATATTGCTAGATTTGAGGCATGTTTAAACCCAGTGGTGTGGATCATGAATATTTTCAAATGGAAATAAATAAGTTTATTTAATATCTTTAAGTAATAGATAAAAAGGATGTAATTGATAGGGTATAAATCTCTCTCTCAACTAAGGTAGACTCAAATCTATCTTCTTACACAAACATTTATCTCAAATATATAAGATTTCTTTGGATAAAGTAACTCATGGCTGCCAACAAGGATCCTTAGATCAAATTGGATCGACTACCTCTTCTAAAATTCAATCTGTCTTCAAAAAATTTACTATGGAACCTAATCTTATTAAAACTTTCCCGTCGATAAAAAAGGGCGTGGAGAGGCCAGAGCACAAATTTTCGGAGCCCACGGATATTGCTAGATTTGAGGCATGTTTAAACCCAGTGGTGTGGATCATGAATATTTTCAAATGGAAATAAATAAGTTTACTAATCAATTAAAGAGTATACGATTTATTAAATGGCCCCCCCCCCCCCCCCCCCCCCCCTCACCTCTTTTTTTACATAAGCAGATAAAAGTAGCAAGCCATCTTAATGTGAGTATTCCACACACCAAAACATAAGCTGTAATGGACAAATAAATAAAAAAACTTGAATTTACAAAGAAAAATAAAAGGTTTAAATAAACAGAGCCAAATCTTACTGGGAAAAAAATCTAACTTATATAATCAGAATTAACAAATACAATCAGATTCAGAAAAGCACTATATAATTCTTTCTCACAGTAAAACCATCTCACTATGTCATACCTGTTTCCATGGAAATCGGGAAGCACATGTATCTCTTCAGTCAATGCAGCAAGAAATGGAACCTCTAGCTCCTGCACCATTGATTCCAGGATATTGTTCAACAATTCATACACAGATTTACCTAGTCAGTGAAAAACAGAGACTGTTATCAAGCTTATTGAATTTTTGAAGAAATTATTAATAACAAATGCAAGTTCACCCATTAAAAAAGAGAATCCGCCCTGGAAAAATTTCTAACTTCTAATATGCATTCCTCAAGTTGAAAGAAAAAAAGTATACCTTGCGAAGCAGCCCTATTAGCAAGAAGAGGGGCAACAACATGGTTCTCAACAATATGATCTAGCAATGCTCCAGTTGCACTTTGTCCACCTTCTGTAAGCCAGTACTCAGGTATCATTGCTATACAAACACAAAATGTGGTAGTGTTAACCGAACGAACTGACAATCTTAGGCCAATAAAAGACTACATAATTAAAGAACCTGAAAACAAAATATGTTGAAGTTCTGATGAACAATTTTGGGTCTAAAATCAGAAGTAACATTAATATACCTGACCAGAACGGTCCCCACACCCCTGGAATGAATAATCTATCTTTTGAGACGGCCATATGGCAAGTAGATGTCCCACAAACTAATACCAAGCGACGGCTTATATCTGTCTTATCAGCTGCAGAACATGGACTCCATCCAATAAGATTGACTTCTTGCATTACACAGTTGTAACAATGAATTTTATTAATTTTAATTTCAAGAACTGAAAGTTAACAGACCAGACTGGAAATCTGCATCAGGCAAACTGTTCATAACACCAACACCACCAGCATGTGCATCAATCAGTGAAGTTCCCACAGGCGTTCCAGTCAGCAGGCCTAACTCCTGAAAGTGGCCTTTCAAACTTATAGAAAACAGTCAAAGGAAAAACAACATACATACAACAGCCATACATATAAATTGTAATCAAGCTTCCTATATTTTTGACAAGTTTTTAGTAAAATATTTAAGTTGGTGTACATAGATCGATTTCAAGACACTGCACTATATCAAAACCAATGTAAATTGATACATACAAAAAAAAAAAACAAAAACCATACTTACATTTGCAGCAGCAGGTGTCAAACCAGAACCCAATGGATAACCTGGAAAAGCAACACTACGACCTGCAAGTCAAAAAATTCGACGGTCAATTATTTTATATCAGATTTATGAATCCTCAACTCCATGTTGAGTGCAGCTCGAGTTCAAAACTATATTCCACAATTCTTTGGCACTTCTACATGTGTTACATTTAGTCTTTTACCCCTTCTTCCTCATAATCCTTCAATATTATCACTGCTTGTATGCCATATTGGGATATCTTTTCTTCATTTATATTTGGCCAGATCACTTTAGTCTATTTTTCACCAACTTATCTTCAAGAGGTGCTACTCTCAATATTTCTATTATAATTATTTATTACTTAATTCTCTCTAAGGTGAACACACATTCATCTTAACACCTTACTTGCTCCACACTCAACATGACACCATACTTCCCCCACTCAACTTTTGGATGTAACTCATTTTCACAACATTCAGATGCATATAGAATATTGTTCATCTAACAAAATTTTTTATTAAATTTACCTTAACTCTCAATGATACACTTCTCATACTACTCTTGAAACATTTCTCCTTATACTCTTATAAGTTACGTCCATATCTATATTGGCATTTTTTCATAAAATAGATCCAATAAGCTTGGATTACACTACTAGGTAGTACTTGATCTTCTATTAATATTGATTAATAATGATATTGAATATCATGTATTCAATACCTTTTCTACTAATCTTAAATCTTTTAATCACTTCTAAAAGTATCCCATCAATCAAAATTATGTCCTTTGCAAATATCAAAATATGACACTTTGCATAGCTTGTAAAAACACTTGCATGAAAGCAAGCTTTAATTCCTTTCCCTAAGCCCTATCCCACATGCTCATGCTGCCGCCCCCTTCCTTATCCCCCCTCTCTCTCTCTCTCTCCCACATTAACTACTCTCCTTCTAGGGACATCAGTCTAGTCTCTCATTAGGGAATAATTTTCCCTCTTTCCCCTTACTTGAAATTCAAATTTCAAAACCCTAATCCTCTCTCACTTAAATCTAAAATTCAATTTTAGATTTTTGGAAGAAGCTTTCTTCTCCTAGTCTTGGCAGAGCACCCACCTCCCCTTGTCATCACTATTGTTGGCTTGAAGCTTCACCTAGGGAAGACATAAGAAATCACACCACTTTCCCTCCCACAGCTTTCAAACTTCTCTACCTAATGCATGGCAGATCCAGAACTTGATCACATATTCGTTTACAACGATCAAGGCCAAGTCAACATCCTCAACTCCCCTTTCTTCGACCTCAACCTCAACCTTGAACAAACCATAGAAGATTACATGGAGAGGATTGTCTTCACCCTCGCTAAAGCTATTGACGAGCAACTTTCTTCTGTCCAATGGCAGATTCTCTCCAAATCCTAAGCAAGGTGAATCTTTCCCCTAAATCTTTTCCTATCTAAATCTTACCCCCAACTTGTAGTTTTAATTAATTCATTAAGATCGTGTTAAGTATCTCCACTGAGCCTAGTAATTTAGAAAGTGAGTGAAGGACTCTTCATAGCAAATAATCTCATTGTTAGTGTATGGATTTCTTGTTGGAAATCTTTCATGTTTGTTATGTTTTGAACCATTGATTAGTTTGTGATCCTAACCTCTAGTCGTGTGACTTGGTCTGAGCTAGTCTCATCTCTTTCTTGTTTTATTTCATCGTTTAATAACTACAAGTATTTTAGTTAATAAAGCTCTCTAAATTAAATTGTGCAAGGTTCTTTTCTAACATCGCTTAGGCATTTAAGTCCTGCATCATTTGGTGTCAAAGCATGGTTGCATTTAGGTGCCTATTAAGAAAATTTTTCTTACATATTTAGCATCTAAACCGCATCCTGCACTTTTTTTTCATTTGCTTGTTTACATGTTAATTTCTTTCACTTTTGCATAGTTCTGAGTCACTCTAGATATTAGGATGGACCCGGAACAACTTCACATGACTCTAGATTTGTTGGTAGGTAAAATGAACACCTTTAGCCAACAACTCAAAGAGAACAAAGCTAACATAGCTGAACTCTATAGAAATACAATTGAATGATTCAAAACCCTAGATCATGGTAGGCACCACCCTATATTTTACACTCCATCTAGACCTCCTTCCATGTACGGGGATGATACTTTTCAAGATGAGGAACCACCTCGTGCCCCTTATCGACCCCCTCCCCCAATATGGACATGACCATAACCTTGACCCGGATATTCTACTGATGAAAAATATCAAGGTTGATGCTCCAACATTTGATACCCTCGATCCCCAGCTCTTTCTAAACGGGATTAAGGGTATAGATAGTTTCTTTAAGTGGTACAACATCTATGAGGCTAGAAAAGTCCGATTCACTGAAATGAAACTCACTGGTAGGGGTAATCAATTTTGGTCAAACCTAAAGAGCCTAAAGAATCCCAAAACGAGTATCCTATCACTGATTAGTCTTTGATGAAGCGTGAACTCAACCAGAAATACTTACCTCCCTCGTACTTTCTTATGCTACTTGATAAATGGAATAGGCTAACCCAAGGTAGTAAACCCAGAAAGGATTACATTGCAGCTTCAGATGACTACCTGATTCGCTGCAAGGGAGAGACCTCTACTACCCCCACCTAAATCCTGTCCATGTTTCGTACTGGGTTGCGTGAGGATCAACGCAACGAACTATTATCCCAGAACGTTACTACTCAACAAAATGCCTACAGCCTAGTGTTAGACCTTGAGGAAACACATCCCCAACACACAAGTCGACACCAAGACTCAAGACCTTCCTACCAAACTTTAGGTAGTCCCACTCCTCACCACTCCACTGCTCGGCCTACCCTATGAAACCCTGCCCGACCACCTTCTAGTCCATCCACACCCCATTCTGACTTTAGAAACAAGTCTCCCACCCCGGATACCTCTAGGTCCCACCCAAGGACCAAATGCTTTCGATGCCAGGGGTATGGGCATATCTCCTCTCAATGTTTTATCCCCTACAAAGTCACTATTATTGATGAGATTGCTGAGGAAAAACCTGAACTAGAGGCCAACCAGATTCACCAAGTGGAAAACAATGGTGAATTCTTTGAGGAGGATAACAAAACTGTTGTCATCCACTGTATACAGAAAATAGAAATCTCTCCTATTTGCATGGTGAGATGCGCACTATTACAACCTGTTGCCACTGATGACTAGCGTAGGACAGCAATCTTTCACACCTAAACCAAAATAAAGGATGAGAACTGTAAAATCATAGTGGATAGTGGCAGCTACATCAATGTTGTCTCCTCCAGCATGGTGTCTAAACTCGGTTTGTTTGCTATTCCTCACCCCAACCCATATAAGGTATCTTTGTCAACTCCACTACCTTGGAGGTGAAGGAACGAAGCCTCACACCTATCTCCTTCGCTGACTATAAAGAGAATGTTTGATGTGATGTACTGATTATAGATGTTTGACAAATCCTTCTAGGTCATCCTTGGATTGATGTGAAACAAAATGCGATGGAGGAGTTACTTTAAGAAATTAAAGAGATCAATTGTAACTTAATAACCCAAAATAAAATTATCATTTATAATAAAAGAGCGATCCTTAGAACTCTTAGTTTTTAACTCGTTTAGGCAACGAAGAGTGACATCGATTAACCAAACAATTTAAGAAAATACTAAGAATAATTGTATGCTACGACAGTAAACAAGAATCCATGATTTAATAAAGAGAGCTTTCACCTTTGGAGCCCATACGCTCAAATACTTTAGGCTTTAGCGGAAGAAGAGTCTCTACATTAGAATCGAGGTCGCTCCGAGGAAGAAGGAACCTAGGATCGTCGTTCTTGGATAGGTGGCCGGAGTGGTGGAGGATGATTGTCGTCCAATGATGATCCGATGTCCCTTTGACCTTTACTCGTCGATCACGTCAACTACGGCGTACTGGATACGGTCGATGTAGTCTAGAAACATTCTGAATGGTGGTCGGAGGCCTGCTGGATAGCAATCACAGCAATATTCCTATTGTGGTCTCACTGTGCAGCAGCTAGGATTGTCTGATCCGCCACTATGAAAGCCTGGACAGCAGTTTGGTCCTTAAGGAGGAATGGACGGCAGCATATAATGCCTATACAAATCTTGGACAGCTGTTATCGGGTGCTGGAAGTGTTTGGACAGCAATTCTAGGTCTCCAATGGTGCAAGACAGCAGGCTTTAATTTCCAAATCTGAAGTTTACTTCAGATTCCAAATAAAACTGCAGCTTTAGTTTCCATTTCAGATTTGAAATTTGAAATAAGAGAAAGAGAGGGAGGGGAATTAAAGAGGCATTTAAGTAGTAATTAAGTGGGGATTGGAGAGAGAAAAGAGGAGGTGGCCGGCCCCATGAGGAATTGAGAGAGCCATCAGATTAATGGCGTGGCCACTTATGAGAAAATCAGGGAATTATTAAATCTGACATTTAATTATCAGGTTTGCTATCACAGGAAGATTTTCTCATTAGCTTGCCTCTAGAGACGATGGAATTCTTTCGTTAAATGAGAAGAAATAAAATAGGCTAACTTTCCTAATAGAAGGGGCTGTAGAATAGGAAAGGAATTAAGGTTTTGCATTGAAGTTCAAATTTTGAAACGGGTTGCTGGTGGTCAGACGTGGAGTGGCTGTGGGAGCGGGAGGGAGGAAGGCATGCTGCTTGGACGTAGGGAAGGCCGCCGGTGGCTGGGCCGGCCAAGGGAGGCCGGCGGTGGAGCTTGGGTGGTGGTGGGGAATTGAGAAAAAGAAGGGGATTTCGGCTAAGTGGGGGAGAAAAGATTGGGGAGAAGAACAAAGAAATTTCAAATGACAAACCTTGAACACCAATCCACCGGTAGAACTCACAAAGAGATCTCCGACGGTCTTCGACGGTCTCCTCTTTAAGAACTCACAAAGAGATCTTTAGAGGTTTCATGAACTCACAAAGAGAACAAAGAGCGAATTTTCATTTCATCAAAAAAACTACTATTACATAAGAAGAGGGCCATATAAATAGGCCTCAAAATGACAAAGAACTCAAAAAACTAAAATGCCCCTTGGGCTACAATAGCGACCAAATACCCATAAGGGCAAAAACGGAAAAACATAAAATAAAAATAAACTACTACATAAAATAATGAAAATACAACTCATGCTCGTGGCCATCGATCTCCGGCATCGAAAATGCTGACGATGTCCTCATCATGGATATTTGACAATGATGTCCACATCTATGAGCGTTCAAACACCTGCATGTTTGAACATGCGTGCAAAAACATCAAACTTTTGCCATCACAACCCCGGGTTAAGAATGATCCTAAACCTAATTCTGTCAAAACCAAGAAGGGAATGAATCTTGTGACCGCCAAGGTCTTGGATTCTTAGATTGCCCAAGGAGCTCCCCGGTACACCCTAGTTGGCCGTGAGGCTCCCACTGAATCTGATAAGCCTATCCTTTAGGAGGTCCAACCCATACTAAGTAACTTTGCTGATGTCTTCCCTGATGATCTCCCTGATCAATTACCCCCGCTTAGACACATCCAACATGCTATAAATCTTGTCCCTGGAGCTTCCCTACCCAATCTGCCCCACTATCGCATGAACCCCACAGAACATGCTAAGCTTAAGAAGCAAGTGGATAAGCTACTGCAAAGAGGCTTTATCAACAAAAGCCTTAGCCCTTGCACCGTCCCAACCCTTCTTACACCAAATAAGGATGGGTCATGGCGAATGTGTGTTGATAGTCATGTTATTAACAAAATCATTGTCAAATATCATTTTCCTATCCCAAGCTTAGACGATATGCTTTATATGATGACGAGAGCCACTCTATTCTCTAAGATTGACCTTAAGAGTGGGTACCACCAGATCCGGATCCAACTGGGTGATGAGTGGAAAATTGACCTTAAGACTAAGGATGTCTATATGAGTGGATGGTCATGCCATTCGAGTTGAGTAACGCCCCGAGCACTTTCATGAGGATCATGACCCGAGTGCTGCACCCTTTCATGGAAAAGTTTGTTGTTGTCTACTTGGACGACATCCTTATCTATAGCCAATCTATGAGCCAGCACTTAAACCACTTAAGATAGGTCTGTGAAGTCTTAAAGGAGTATCTTTATGTAAATCCTAGGAAGTGCACCTTCTTTTTTAATCGAGCTATCTCTATGGGCTTTTTTGTTTCAACCCAAGGGATCTCTGTAGACCCCTAAAAAAGTGAAAGACATTGTAGAATGGCTTGTTCCTTAGAACATTCGGGAAGTCTGCAGCTTCCACATTTTAGCCTCATTCTATATGGGATTCATTCAAAATTTTAGCACCATTGTATCTCCTATCACTAACTGTCTCAAGAAAGGTGATTTCCACTGGACCCTGGCTGCCACCAAAGCCTTTGAAGAAATTATGAAAAGAATGGTGGAAACTCTAGTGATGAGACTTCCTGACTTCTCCAAAGTCTTCGAAGTTACCTGCGATGCTTCGAGGGCCGGAATTGGAGGAGTCCTGTCCCAGGAAGGTCACCCTGTTGCTCATTTTAGCGAGAAGCTAAATGACATCCGACAATGATATTCTACATATGACAAAGAGTTCTATGTTATGATCCAATCCCTTCGTTATTGGCGATATTATTTGCTCCCATAAGAGTTCGTTATCTTTTCGTATCACGAGGCTCTAAGTTATATCAACTCCTTAAAAAAGTTGAACGCACGTCACAGTTGATAGGTAGAATTCCTTTAAGAATACACTTATACCCTTAGGCACTTGTGTGTTTTTGCGAGAGCTTGTGAGTTCTTGAATATTGAAGTCCCTAGGTGAGGGCATCGTAATACCCACCAACCGCATGAAGCGTCAGAGTTTGTGGTCGATCTTCACCTTCCCCTCCCTCGTTTATCTTCTCCCTTACAAACCGTCAGCCTACCCCTCCTTTCCTTCCCCAACCGCCAGCATCCTCTCCCACTTCCTCTCCTCGGCCGAACCAACACCACCCCCACAAGGCCGACCGGCCTACCCACTCCCTCCTTCAAACCGACGGCCACCACTCCCATCCACCCCTAACCGTCGGCCCTACACCCCCTCCCCTACTAAAAAAGCAGTTGGCTGCAAAGGCTCCACAAATTCTAACTTGCTTTCAAAGCCCTTCCTATTTTAGCCTTCTTAATTTGTTAACAAATTTGAATTCAAAATTCAAACAAATTTGAATTTGAATTTGTTTCCTAAATAAGAATCTCTATTTTAGTAAAGTTAATTAAATTAGATCTAATTAAATTTCTAATTGGATTTAATTTATATCAATACTTACTAAATTAAGATCCCAATTAAAGAAAGCTTTAATTCCTTTCCCTAAGCCCTATCCCACATGCTCATGCCACCGCCCCCTGCCTTATCCCCCCTCTCTCTCTCTCTCTCCCAAATTAACTCCTCTCCTTCTAGGGACATCAATCTAGTCTCTCATTAAGGAATAATTTTTCTTCTTTCCCCTTACTAGAAATTCAAATTTCAAAACCCTAATCCTCTCTTACTTAAATCTGAAATTCAATTTCAGATTTTTGATAGAAGCTTTCTTCCCCTAGTCTTGGCCGACCACCCACCTCCCCTTGTCCCCACTATTCTTGGCTTGAAGCATCACCTAAGGAAGAGAGAAGAAATCACACCACTTTCCCTCCCACACCTTACAAACTTCTCTACCTCATGCATGGCAGATCTAGAACTTGATCACGGATTCGTTTACAACGACCAAGGCCACATCGACATCCATAACTCCCCTTTCTTAGACCTCAACCTCGAGCTTGACCAAACCGTAAAAGATTACATGGAGAGGATCGTCTTCACCCTCGCTAAAGCTATTAATGAGCAACTTTCTTCCGTCCAATGGCAGATTGTCTCCAAATCCTAAACAAGGTGAATCTTTCCCCTAAATCTTTTCCTATCTAACTCTTACCCCCAAATTGTGATTTTAATTGATTCATTAAGATTGTGTTAAGTATCTCTGTTGAGCCTAGTAAATTAGAAAGAGATTGAATAACTCTTCATAGCGAATAATCTCATTGTTAATGTAGAGATTTCTTGTTGGAATGTTTTGAACCATTAATTATTTTGTGATTTTAACCTTTAGTCGTGTGACTTGGCCTAAGCTAGGCTCATCTCTTTTTGTTTTATTTTAATCATTTAATCACTACAAGTATTTTAGTTAATAAAGCTCTCTAAATTAAATTGTGCAAGGTTCTTTTCTAACATCACTTAGGCATTTAAGTCCTGCATCATATGCTTAAGTATGTTTTTTGTGGCTAGGGTTAGATTTTCATCTCTATTTTTTATAGAATTTTTCTGGTTCTTGTTTGGGCTCTAGCTGCGTTTAGAGATTTGGGAGAGCCGGATCTTCCTCTCCAATAGAAGATTCATTGTATCTTGTTTGTCTTCTTCCGTATCTCCTCAATATAAAGGCTATTTAGGTGTTTTGGCCACAAGATTCTTCTCTATCTCCAATTCTATATAGCTAAAATTTCAATTTCAGCCATCAATTTTTGCACTTGTTTCATATCATTAGGTTAAAAATATCTAATACAGTGCCAATATTTATACAATGAAGCAGAACTATGATGTGATTATGATCGGAAGTGCTTGCAGTAAATTTTAAAAAAGCTTTGGTTGAAATCTGATTTCAGCAATGTCAGAAAACTAACGATAATAAAACTAGGACTGGAACACACAAGAATACTTTTTATTGAAAATTTTATTAAAGAAAATAACAAGATAAAATGGATCTTCTATTGGAGAGAAATGCTTGGCAGCTCTCCTAATTCCCTAGTCGCTGACTAGAGCCCAAAACTCTCTAAAAACAATCTAAATTCAGCAAATAACATCATATCCCTAACCATAGGAAAATAACCAACTTAAAACAAATAATAAATAGCAAATACCCAAACAGCCCTCCCCCAAATTCCCTCATATTTCCTTAATTATTTCCCTCCCAAATCAGCCCCCAAATTTTCCCTCTTAAATTAGGAAATATTTTCTAATTAATCTCATCCAAATCAGCCCCCAAATCTGCTCTCTTCAATTAGAAAATATTTCTTAATTAATCCCTCTAAGTTAGCCCCTAAATATGACCTCTTCAATTAAGAAATATTTCATAATTAATCCCCTTCAAATCAACCCCCAAATATGCTATTTTCAATTAAAAATTATATTCTAATTAAGCCCCTTTGATTAAGAACCTTTCTAAATAGCTCCCTTTTAATTAGAAAACTTCCTAATTCCCTCCCAATCAAATCGACCAGTCCATCAATACTCCCCTCCCAAAGTGCCACCTTATCCTGAAATGGAACGTAGGTAATTGCTACTGAAGCACTGCACTAATAGCTTTATGGACTGTCATTGGGTCAAATGATCCCTACCTTCAACATCTCCCTGATCAATCTCTTAATCTCATCCTTCTGGAGTTGGGGAGAACGGTACGGACAAATGCTGATATGTGAAACTCCTTCCTTTAAAATCATAGCATGCTCATGTTCCCGCAGATGATTCAACCCCTGAATTGGTTGGAACACCTCTTAATACTACTGTAGAAGTAGTTGAACCATGTCTAATATCTTTTCCCCATCTTCTCCTTCTAAACTCTACAACTCCACCAAAAATCCACTGCTTCCCCCATTCCCCTCCTTGAAAATGGCTCCAAAGGTGGCATCTCCTCTTCTTCCCCCAAAATTTTCACCTCTCCATCCTCCCTCTTGGGTTGGCCCTCAAGCAACTTCTTCAAAATCTTCTTCGAGATGAAAAATTTTCCATCGATCTTCTCATGGACAACTGAAATTTGACTTTTGAAATCTGCAAAATTGAGTTTGGAGATCCAAACTTTCAGATTTCAATTGTTTGATTTTTCTCTCCAACACTTCTATCTTTCTTCCCGTCATGGGCACCAGGATCTAGGCTCCAACAGCAAAAAACAACAACTTTGAAGCCAATTTGGCCTCCAAACAGCAAAAAATAGCAATATTGTAAAGGAAAACACAACAAAAATTAGCGATGAAGACTTATTTTGCATCCAAGGAAACTACTCTAATAACAATTTGATAGGAAGTGCTTGCTAAAATTTTGGAAAAGCCTTGGCTGAAATCTAATTTTGGCAAAGTCAAAAAACAACGACAAGAAACCAAGAATAGAACACACAATAAAACTTCTTATTAAAAGTTTTACAAAAGAAAAAGACAAGATACAAGTAGATCTTCAATTGAAGAGGAAGATTTGGCTCTCCCAAATCTCAAACCACTAGTTAGAGCTTAAACACCCTAAGAAAAATCAAAATTTAACAGACAACAGATATCCCTAACCCTAGGAAAATCACTTATTTAAAGCAAACAATAAAAAGCAAATACCCAAACAGCACACCCCCAATTCCCTAATATTTTCTTAATTATTTCCCTCCCAAATCAACCTCAAATATGCCCTCTTAAATTAGGAACATTTCCTAATTAATTCCTTCCAAATCAGCACCCAAATATGACATCTTCAATTATGAAATATTTCCTAATTAATTCCCTCCAAATCAGATATCAAATCAGCCCTCTTCAATAAGAAAATATTTCATTATTAATACCCTTTAAATCAACCCCCAAATAAGCTTTTTTTAATTAGAGAACAACTCCTAATTAATCCCTTTTGATTATGAACTTTCCTAAACAACTACTTTTTGATTAGGAAACTTCCTAATTCCCTCTCAATCAAATCGGCCGGTCCATGAATTTGATAGGAAGTGCTTGTTAAAATCCTATCTCCATTGGATGAAATTAAATTACAGCAATCCTAAGCACAATCTCCAAGAGGAATTAAGAGCAATAATAAGATAACTCTTTTTAACTGATAATATACGTAAGAAAACAACAACATACAATGGATCTTCTATTAAAGAGGAAGATTCGGCTCTCTCAAATCCCTAGCGGCTAGCTAGAGCCCAAAATTTCCTAAGAATAATCTAAATTCAGCAAATAACATCATATATCAAACACTTGGAAAATCACCTACTTAAAGTAAACAATAAACAATAAATACTCAAACAGCCCTCCTCCAATTCCGTCATATTTCCTTAATTATTTCTCACCAAAATCTGCCCTCTTAAATTAGAAGGCATTTCCAAATTAATCCCCTCCAAATCAGCCCCAAATCTACCCTCTTCAATTAGAAAATATTTTCTAATTAATCCCCTACAAATCAACCCCCAAATTTCATGGTAATGATGAATATTTATTATGGGAGGACTATAAGTTGCAAAATATATTCACAAAATAATGCAATAAAAAAGCTTTGATGTCTCATGCATCTCCTAGAAAGAATGGAGAACGAGGATTTATAAAAAAAAAAAACTATAAATGGTGGAATGATAAAACTGATGATAGTGACAAAGATGTTGAAAAGATCCAGAATTAATTTGTAAAGATATTTTTAAGTAAATGATAAAGAGCTCTAAAACGTTTAACTATTGAAAAGAATACATTCATAAGATAAAAAGATTTTCCTTTCTCATTGCTAAGACTAGAACATATTTCAATCCCTCTTATATAAATATAAATTAAAACATAACTATGACAATAAAGTATTTATCAATACAAGACCAAACAATGAGCAAATTAAAAAAAAAAAAAAGAGAGAGAGAGATATGGAAACATAAGTTAATGCATAAAGATAAAGTCCTAGATAGATAGGGAAAGTAAGAATGCTTTGAGATTAGATTAGGTTTTAAAAGCAAAAAAATTGTGTTCAATGTCATATTTGGGTGATGTCAAAGGTTTCGTTAAAAAATACCAAACGACGTGTTTGTCATACCCAGATGTGTGCCCAACAGCGGAGTCAGAATTTTATTCTAATGGGAGCACAAATTAGGCTTTTCATGTATTCCCTTAACATTTTTTTCATTTGTGCTTGAGACAGGCATTGACAATTTAAAAAAAAAATTATTTAAAATTCATATTTTAAAAAGATAAAATATAATATGCAAAAAAAAATTACAATATATAATGCCTAAAAAATTAAATGATTACTTCATTATCAATACATTCAAATATCTTTTTCTTATTATAAGTGATTAAATATTATTTATCTACTAATTTCTATTCTATTTTTGTAGTCGATTTTTATAATAGTCATAGCAGAATAAGCTCTTTTAACCCATAAAATATTTATCTTAAAATAAATTTTAAAATTTTAATTTATCATGATAAAATTTTGATCATAATATACTAAACATAATTTATTTTTCATATAAAAATCAGAGCTATAAAGAGAAGATTAGAAGAATAAAGGGGATTAATTTATGTTTCTATTTTAATAAAAATTAAATGTTAATATATATATATATATATATATAGTGGGACTCCTGTGCCCCCATAGGCCCCTCTCACCCCTAAATCTGCCCATATGTGTGCCCACTCTAGGGGTGTAAATAAGCTGAGCTGACTCATGAGTCAGCTTGAACTCAACTTGGTAACGAGCTCACAAGTCGAGCTTATCGAGCTTTTAATTTGAGCTTGAGCTTAAACGAGCTTGAGTTCAAGCTTGACTAGGCTCGACTCGTGAGCTCATGAGTTGACTCGTAATAAATGTTAGTAATTTAAAAAATATATATTCTTTTCACCATTTACAAAAAAAAAAGCTTTAATAATTAAAGTTACAATATTCAACGAGTAAATAAAGTTGTAACATGTTACAGCTCTTTAATTTCTCTAGAAACTCTCATTCAAATCATCTTAAGAGAAAAAGCTGCAACAAAGCAATGCACTTCTTCTTCTTCTTTGGTTGCAAAGTGACCCGCTTCTTCTTCTGCAACAAAGTAACCCACTTCTTCTTCTTCTTCGGGAGCGATCACCAGCCCTTCTGCATTTTTTAGCGACCTTGCGGGTCCACCTTTATTGCCACAATCCAAGCTCGAGCACACCCTTTGAGATCGAGCTCGCGATTTAACTAACAAGTCGAGCTCGACTTGGGCATGACTCGAGCTCGGCCCAACTCGTTTACACCCCTAGCCCACTCTATGTTAATATTTGAAGCTCCACTTACAAACATTGTTTAAAATTGCACAATATGAGGCTCGCCTTGAGGACCGCCTCAGCGCAATTTCAGTGAAAAACACCTCGAGGCTTACGCCTGAACCTTTTTTATGAGGCTTACTCCTCATCTTGGCTGAGGCTTGCCTCGCCTCGTTGGCATGAGGCATACGCCTCACTCTATTTAAGCATGTTTTTTATTTAAAACTTAGCTAAATTCCATACAAAAGCCCCAAAATAATCATGCCCTTGTGCTCCAAAGCCAGATTAACTTCCTCTCAACTGCCTCAACCTCCATTCCACCGCCTTCGTCGTAGCCACCACGATCATAGCCGCTGTCGGGGATCACTTGAAATCCGCATACCGCCGCCATGTCCCATAAACATTTAAGTATTTCTCTTATTTTATGTTGATGAAAAACATATATGAAAGAGCAATATTGTTGAAATAAATAAAGAAACATATTGGTAAGTATTAGACCCTACATGATGAGGCAAAGGAGAGGCCAATTTGTTATGACGGCTCAAATAAAAATTCTCTTAGTAATGATAGTACAAATGATTTTTGATTTGTTGTCAATTATTTTAACTTTATTAGTAATTAAATGTAGATGAGTAAGGAACTGAGAAAGAAAAAATTTAGAGCTAAACTTGATGCTATATGATACGTTTATGCAATTCATATATTTTATGTTATTTTTCTCATGTGATATTTAGATTTCAATTACATTTCATATAATTTATTACTTATCACTTTACATTTTGTGTAATTTTTTGTTTCATATGTATAAAAATTTGTTACTTCATAGTTCAATAGAAAGTTAATATATCATTCTTAGCAATTATTTGGGTATTATATAAAAATCAATTTTAACTTCTACTTTTTACTTTACGCAATTTTTAGATTTTGAGGCTTACGCCTCAAAAAACCTTGAGGCTTACACCTCGCCTCATGAACGAAAAACGTCTCAATACCCAATTATGCAATTTTAAACCTTGCTTACAAATACCAACACCATCATAACCCACTCATCAAAGTGTCTACAAAATAAAAGTGATCAACACCATCATCCCCCACCCACCAAAGCACATACATTCCACCCCTCACACATGTGCTTATCTAACCGAACTATACTTAAAGCTCTTGTTCGCATTTCACTTCAATGCTATCCTTCCTACAACTAAACTCATTCATTAGTCAAAGAGATTTACCCGCATTCTTTTACCCCAATCCCATCCTTCCCACTTAGAGTAAAATCCTTCCTTCACTAAGTGAAAAATAATCACGGTGGAACAACATATGATATCCTATTTTCAAAATGAAATATGAAAGGTGTTTTGAATATCTTCAACCAAACTTCTTTTTTCTTCTTACTCATGGATCTGTCCACCATTTTTTATACCCTACTATATGGATAATGCAACAGCAAAATGTGATAAGCATATTCCAATATTAGTAAATGAAGTCATTCGTGACATTTTATTTACGTTATTTCATATAATCACTTTCAGTGGTTGTCAGCAACTTAAAAATACAAGACAACTCATAGATGACTATAACCTTCAATATAAAGATGTTTGTAATATACCAATTTTTGCATGATTTCCTTCGACAACATCTCCCAAACCAATTTCCTCCCAAAAATCATCATCCCATCCGCAGGCTTCCATGTTACGAGAATCTTTCTCATTGACAGACTGCATGTGTGCATGTCCAAGGTAAGTCCATTTGCAAGAAGTTGTACATAAACTCCGAGTATCATCACCTGTTGCTCTTGGATTTTGCAGGATATGATAAACGCAAGAAAAGATAATTTAGTTAAAGAACATATTCCAACTCACTTAAAATTAATAACCTGAAATAAAAAAAAAAAATTTCGTAGCAGCTACAGCTAAACTACCTATATGCCAACCAGTCGCTTAAATCCATCCACCTGAAGGCCACGGACCAGGACTCTTTCAAGTTTTCTTTTACCCATAAAAGCTACATTTTGGATTTAAAAAATCCATCAGTGGTAATATAAGAGCTAAATATACAGCCTATAGATCAATATCATCCAGTCATCTCCTTTTTTATAGCAGATTGCCATTATAAACAAGTAAAACGCTAAAATCTAAAGATTGTACAAGAAGAAGGAATAATAAATTAATCTTGGTTCAGTACTACAGTTGTCCAAAAATAAGTCGTATCAGAACAAAAATCATGGGACCACTGACAAAAAAATTAAAAGGAACTTAGACTGCAATGAAAAGTGGGAGCTACAGGATCTATAGGCTCCACTTGTCAGTTGTGACAACAGTCCTAATTGAGTGGCAGCCTACTTTTTATGGGTCTCCTGTAAATCATAAGGACCAAATGGGGGCTACAAAATAAAATAACCATGTTTAACAAGCATCTACAAAACAAAAGAGAGAGAGAGAGGCCTTTCACTTCATAAAGACAAATGAGAAAATAGGAAACTGAATATAGGAAGAGCATTCTATTCCAGTATCTGAATTTGACGAATCAAAAAACAAAAACAAATGAAAAAAAAAAAAAAAAAAATACTAACAAAAGAAGTGACAATGTTACATGTAACAACCCAACCCGTTAAGACCCACAGACAGAACAAGTCATATCCTGTTGGCTTGCAATAGCCAATCCAAGATCGAATTTTTGGCAAACTTTTCCGATTTTCTTTTTTCAATAGAACTTTAACAAATAACAAAATACATAGTTGCTAATAACTTCCAGTAAACAAAAAGTAACTCATCCATTTTTTTTTTCATTTCTCATCAAAATGTATATACAATGCTTACGCTATAGTACATGACTACTGAAATACATAATATATCAATTTAAATAATTAGTCATGATTGTACAAAAATAAAAAAAAAAACACATACAGACTAAAATAGATCAGATGTGACTCAACTACTCAATTGGTTCCTTCCCTTTCCCAGACTCTGAAACATAGTAAATAAACTATGAGCCAACACAGCTCAGCAGGCCACACTCATTGATCTAAGTTGCTAAATCATTCATTTATTATACATTTAATTGAATTTAAAAGTAGTTTATAAGAAATGTAATAAACTGAGCATGATATTACTTTGCAGATATATGAATTAAAATAGACTGCCCACTGAAAATTAATAAACACGTACATCACATATCAGAGCAAAAAATAACAGATTTTTCTTAGGCCCTTATACCTCCCATCAGAATAGAATTTAGAAAATTTTATCCCTTATGACTCCCGTGTTGATAAATAAAAAAACAAACCCTCAAGACTATAATGCCCAGCACCTGAACAGAATGTGCATATAGCATTAGAACATAATGTGCATATAGCACCAAAACAGAATGTGCATATAGCACCAAAACAGAATGTGCATATAACATCAGACTATGCCTTTGAGACCATAATGTGCGTTTAGCACTAGAACTAAACTTCATTCACAGTCACTAAATCTTCTCACAATCATACATTTCAAGCAAATAAACATATAATTCATTGCATTGCAGTGAAAAATAAATAAGTAAAGTCATTTCAAAATTTAACATAATACTTTAACTATAGATAATGGCATGTACTACTGAGCAGATATTCACTGTTTCAGAATGTAATCAAATCACTAGAGACTATTCAGAGCAGTGTTATGAAGCTTTAATTGTAAAATAGCATTATTTTTTGAGGTCAGAGTTATTTTACACACGATTAAAATGGCGCATTATATAAAATCTCTGATGTATAATTTTCATAATCGTCTTTATAACATATAGAAAGTTACACGGTAAAAATTTTACAAATATCAAGTTATCCTAGTTTTTTGCTAACGAAATTTTAAATTAAATAAAAATATTTCTTTTTTTTTTTTGGAAAATTTAGATAGACAAAATGCAACCTATCTTGAACGAACAACATTCAAAACTGAGCCAACAGTTGAAAACGGACTGAAATCACCAAAAACTGAATTTCTCTCTCTAGGATTCCTCATCTCTCTCTCTCTATCCAGCTACCTTAATTAGTTGAAATGAATTGATTTAGTGGAAAATGATATTTTTATTTAAAAATCAAGACGCAGCGTCACGAAGCTCGATCTTGCGTGTTGCAACACTCCCTTAAGAAGCCCCCAACATCACTGTGCAACCCCCAGTGTCATCGCACTGAATTAATTTGCAAAATTTCAAAGAGCTCAGAGCTACGACACCGTAGGGAAAATTTTTAGAATTTCAAATCATGCAAACAGTCCCTCGGGACCTATTTCAAAACACATGCAGATTTTCACATGAATACCAAAACATTCCCAGACACATGCAGAAAGATTCAAATGCAAAAATTTAGTGGATTACCTTGAATCGGATTAGATCATAACATGTGGATAATCTATCTCCTTCCTTTTTTATTGATTCGTGTGTCTTTTTCTACCATCTCTATTTGCAGGAAATATTATGAGGCCTTGCTTAACCCTAATTGCAAGTATGTCATGGATAACAAAATTGTTAATTTTCTCAATAATCATACCAAGGATTTAGTTACATTTTCTTCATGGGGTTAAGCCCATTTCTTGATGGTGGGTCTTCACGATTAAGCTTTGTCCTAGTGGTTTTATTAATCGCTATAAGGCTCGATTTGTGGCAACAAGTTATACATATATCCATTCTATTCATTACTTTGAGAGATTTTTCCCCCAATTGTTGGATGACTAAATTTTGTTTGAATTCTTATCCCTACAACCATTAGTCAATATAAGCATATGCTCCTAATGGACCTTAGCCTTTCTCTACAATATCTTATTGAAGCTATTGTGTGGACCAACTTCTAGGATATGTTGCTTAAGAGAGAATAAAATAGGCAAGTTATGGAAAGTAATATATTGATTAAACCAAAGTTATTATACTTGATTCATCAAAATCTACAAATTTCTTGTTAATATTGAACTACAAAGTAGTCCTATTGATCACTCTATCTTTATTCAGCAATTTTTCATTGGGCATAGTGATTTTTGTTGTGTATGTTAATGACTTTATATTGACTGAAAGTGATACTCCAGACATTACTGAAACAAAATATCATCTATAGAATACATTTATTACTAAAGATTTGTGACGTTCAAAATACTTCTTTGGCATCAATTTGCATATAATAATGAAGGCCTTTCTCTCTTATATTCTTCTTTTATGCCAATATAAAGGTGCCAATAGTCTGGCAATAACACAAAAGATGGTTCCTCTAACAACAACGTGACCTTGTTAACTGCTTAAGCAATGTAATATATAGCAAAAGATAAAGAAAAAATTATATGATCAAGAAAGGTGGTATTTAATTTATCAAAACATTGAATTGGGTTCCTAACATTTGCTTCGGAATCGAAAAAATAAAATAAGTAACCTAAGATATTGACATTGAATTTGAAAAAAGCATTCAAATTTTCTGGGGAATTTTATGATAAGAATCTTCAAATTAGGGTGCACCTTGGGGGCTTGCATTTCAGGAGAGACAGACCCTCCACAATACTGTAAAACTGGTGAGCTCCGTGAATTTATTCTTTCAGCTTGTTTTACAGCCCTATGATCCATCCATACAATGATATTTCTTCGTTCATCCCCACTAAATGAAACTGAAACTGGAGATCCATCTGCATCAACAGCAACTGCATACGATCCCACAATTAACTTAATGACAAAAATTACATATCATACTACTATTCAAGTAAAACCAAGCATAAATCTGAGAATAAATTGAGCGTAAAGATGATAACCAAGAGAGCAAGTTGCTGCAAATCCTAAACCAACAACTTCCTCAGCTGTAACATCTGCTGAAGAGCAAGCTGTTTTAACAGCTGCACATACAGCATGCCAGATATCTGTAGATGATTGCTGGTTAGAAAAACAAATATCAACCATCAGTAATAATGCATCTCAGAATTAGCAGCTTCAACAGAAAGCATTTAATAATGGTAAGGCTTTTCTACCTCAATGCAGTCTCCTTCCTTCCATATTTGTATCGGACTGCTTGAGGAGCCCAATAGCCTACCTTCTTGGTTGAAAAGACCTGAAAGGAGTAATATATAATAAATCATAAAATAGATATATTAATGCAAAACTTATTGCAAAATAAAGAAAATGATTAAAATGGTTCCTCAACTTTTTATAAGGGATCAAAATGGTCCCAAACTCTTTTGAGGGATCAAATTGGCCCCTCAATTCATTAAAATGAGATTTTTTTGGTCCTAACATTCAATGTTAGAGTTAATGATATTAAATGTAAGGGTATTTTGTTCATTTTTAATTAAAAATTTATTAAATCTAATTTTCAAGTAATTGCAATTTTTCTTAAAAATTTATTAAACATTTTTTAATAAAAAAATTAATAACAATTTTAGTTTTAATTTAAAAAATTTTAGTCATATTTTATAAATATGATTAATAAAAATATGTGTGACTAAGTTAAAATTAACATCTATATATTTGCATTTGATTTCTCTAAATCAATAAATATCGTAGGTTTGCTATGAGTTCATTTCAAATCCACTTGTGTTCAGCATTATTCTCATTTTCAGTAATTTTATTTCACTTTATGATTATCAGCATATCTACTAATGGGCCTTAAATAAAGCATAATCCAAAGATTGCATCTTACAGTCCATCTCGTACACAAAACAGGCTAGCAGCTTCAATCACAATAAATGATATTATTTTTGTGAGCACATTTAAAACTGATTACACGCCATGATGGACTACAAATTTTGATATTTAAATATAATAGTGGAAAATTTGTAAAAAGACAAATACAGCCCCCCGCTAATTACACTAATTCATTTTTTTTTTTAAATAAAAAATAATGCAACATAACAAACATGCATTTTGTATGATGATTGTAGACTTTGAGCTCCAATTAGTTGGCCATTTACTATCATATTCTAACATATATAGGAACATTACTTATAAAAGCATTTGGCATAAACAATTTGAAAGTGGACACCATATCCATTTTTTTTTTCTGGAATACATAACGACTCATGACATAGCTAATGACGGGGTTTGAATATGATCCTTATATTAGTTGAAACTTATAAGAAACTTCAAAACTTTTCTTCATTTTCTGATTTGTTATTGACGCCGGAGCTATACGCACGCTTCACCTGGACCAATTATTCAACTTCAGTTGTTGCTTTTCTTGTTTTTATTTTCTTTATCCTGTATAGCCTTTGGTATACCCCTATTTGTGTATAAATACATTTGGTCATTGGTTAATAAAGGATGTGGTTTTATCTTTGGAATTAATTTCCTTTTGTTCAAGCTCCTGTATCCTGACGAGAGTTAGGTGGTGATTCCGGCATTGCTTTCTGTATCCTGAATTCTTCAGGTGGTGGTGATCCGTGTTTTGTTCTTGGCCCTCGAGGTCTCGGCGGACAAAGCAGTTGTCCGCGTCCACGTGAAGAACAATTGTGTCTTTTCCCCTGTTTCGAAGTTCTGTCCAGCCGCCACGACTTGTTCTTGACAGTCCGGTGTCAAGTGGTATCAGAGCCAGCAAGATGCCGCCTCATCGGAACATCCAAATACTGGTGTAAGAAGTCATGATCGAAGACCTACAACGTGAGATAGCCCAACTGCAACAACGTTTAGCTCGGTGTGAACAGAGAGAACCATCGATTCATCCAAACGAGGAGGAAGACATGAACCCTTTTCACCAGGAAAGCTCCAGCAAAGATGAAACCAAAAGAAGGGCGCTCGGAAAGAATAATCGAAGATTAGCTCTCGATTGTGGAATAAAGATCGAACTTCCTGAGTTCAAAGGACGAATGGACCCAGATGAGTTTATTGGTGGTTACAAACAGTCGAGCGAGTTCTTGAATTCAAATAAATACCTGCTGATCACATCGTCAAACTGCTGGCGATCAAACTCAAGCGGGCTGCCTCCCTTTGGTGTGAAAATCTAAAGAGAACAAGAAATCATGAGGGGCGAAGTAAGATCATTTCTTTGCCTAAAATGAAGAGGGAAATGCAACGTAAATATATCCCCGAGCAATATAAACAAGATTTGTTTCTGAAATTTACACAACTCCAACAGCAACAAATGACCGTGGAGGAGTATATAGCTGAATTTGAACAACTATCTATTAAGTGCGATTTGAACAAACCCGGAGAGCACACAGTGGCGCGTTTCTTGGGAGGGTTACACCCTACCATCGCCAACATTGTACAACTACAACCCTACTGGACATTTCAGGATGTGATTAGCTTGGCTTTGAAGGTGGAGAAACAACAAATGCGGGCCAAGAAGTACAACAACAAGAGCCCGATGACAGATCCCATGACGGATAAAGATTTCAGAACGAACAAGCATGCCACGAGCTCAAGTAGGCCATCAGAAGAACATCCTCCCCGGGGTCCACTTCGTACAAACCAGCCTCAAACGTCTCTTCCGGTGCGCAAGTGTTTTAAATGTCAGGGGTTCGAACATATAGCCTCTAATTGTCCTAATCGTCGGGTAGTAACGTTAATTGTAGAACCAGAAGTGGAAGAACCAGCCATTGTGCCATCTGATGATGTAAATCCAGTTGAACCCACCTACTTGCAGGGTGATGAAACAAACCTTCTTGTCTTAAGGCATGCTTTGAACATCCATAAAGAAGATTCCTGGCTACGCCATAGCATCTTCTGGACTAGATGCACCATCAAAGATCGAGTGTGTAGTGTCATCATGGACAATGAGAGTTGCGAGAATGTAGTAGCAGCGCTCATGGTGGACAAATTACGCCTCGATACTACAGATCATCCGAAGTCGTATTCCCTTTCTTGGATCCATAAGCATGCGGAAGTACAGGTGTGCAAACAATATTTGGTTGATTTTTCTATCGGTCATTTCAAAGATCGGGTCTTATGCGATGTTGTGCCCATGGACACTTGCCACCTCTTGTTAGGCTGGCCATAGCAATTCAACAAAGGCACCATACACAATTGCACCACAAATACTTACTCGTTCATGCATAATAACCAGCAAATCGTGTTATTACCTTCTCCGGTGACGAAAGAAGGAGAAACTTCCACTTCAACATTGTGTAACAGAACTCTATTTATGCAAGATCTGCGAATAGCACAGCAAGGCTAACTCCTACTTGTTGTAGAAGAAAACCAACCACTTCAAATCGTGCCCGAAGTGCTTCAACCACTGCTCCAATTGTATGAAGATGTCCTGGTCCAAGAAATGCCTGCAGGACTGCCACCTCTGAGGAACATACAACATCCAATAGAACTTATCCTCGGGTCGGTCCTCCCCAACCGCCCTACATACCGACTCCGACCCAATGAACATTTAGAGTTACAACGTTAAGTTGCCGAATTAATTACCAAGGGATTTATACGACCCAGTGCCAGCCCGCACGCGGTCCCCGCTCTACTGGTTCCAAAGAAGCATGGAACTTTCCGCATGTGTATAAATAGTCGGTCCATTAATAAAATTACGATAAAATATAGATTCTCGATCCCGTGAATAGATGACATCTTCGATCAACTCCATGGAGCTGCAATATTTTCAAAAATCGACTTAAGGAGCGGATATCACCAAAATTGTATGCGACCAGGAGACGAGTGGAAGACAACATTCAAAATGGGAGAAGGATTGTATGAATGGATCGTGATGCTGTTTGGCCTCTCAAACGCCCCCAGCACTTTTATGCGGCTTATGAATCAAGTTTTTCAACCTCTCATGAACAAATGTGTGGTTATTTACTTCGACGATCTTCTAGTATACAGCCCCACCGTTGATGCTCATCTCATACATTTGAAAAGTGTATTTGATATCCTCCGAGAACAACAGCTATTTGCTAATCCGTTGAAGTGCCACTATATGACTAACAAGATAGCCTTTTTGGGATTCATCATATCTTTGGCTGGAGTCGAAGAAGATCCAACCAAGATTGACGCTATTATGTAGCAGCCGACGCCCCAGTCAGCTAAGGAAGTTCGTCAATTCCATGGTCTGGCCTCCTTTTACAGGCGGATCATTAAAAATTTCAGCTCGATAGCAGCCCCCATCACCAAACTCCTCAAAACAAAGAAATTTCAGTGGACTCAAACTGCAGAAATTAGTGGACTCAAACTGTAAAAATTAGTTTTGACCAGCTTAAACAAGCTATTTTCACGGCCCCGGTTCTGGACCCTACCATATTTTAATGAGGTATCTGAGCGAGATTGTGATGCATCTAATATAGGGATCGGTGCAATTCTTAGTCAAAGAGGTCATACCATTGCTTTTTTCAGCAAAAAATTCAGTGATGCCCGGAGAAAGTACTCACTCTACAACAAAGAGTTTTATGCTATTTTTCAAGCTTTGCACCATTGGGATCATTACCTATTACCACATGAATTTATTTTGTTCTTCGACAACGAAGCGTTACATTTCCTTAATAGTCAACAAAAAATTAGAAGTTCGACATGTCGCTTGGGTGGAATATTTGAGTGCCTTTCATTTTGTTTTAAAACATAAGTCAGGCAAGTGTAATCAAGTGGCTGATGCACTAAGCCGGCGCCTAGCCTTAGTCCATGGTTTGCAAGCAAAAGTTACAGGATTTGATTTACTCAAGGAATTATATCACCAAGATCCTGATTTCAGAAATCTTTGGAACAAATGCCAAGATGGTATGTATCAGTTTTATCATAGACAACATAACCAGCTCTTCTTCGGCAACAAACTTTGCATTCTGCAAGGTTCTACAAGGCTTGCCCTTATAAGTGAACGCCATGAGGCAGGTATCACAGGACATTTCGGGAGAGATAAAACTCTTGCCTTAGTCAAAGAGCATTTCTTTTGGCCACTTCTAGCACGGGATATTGATAGGTTCGTAAAACGCTGTCGAGTTTGCATAATAGCTAAAACTCACAACCAAAAGTTGGGCTTATATAAGCCATTACTTGTGCCTGAAGGACCATGGATTGACGTCAGTTTGGATTTTGTACTAGGCCTGCCCCGAACCTAACGGAACAAGGATTCTATCATGGTTGTTGTGGAAAAGTTCTCCAAGATGGTCCATTTTGTGCCTTGTAACAAAACTTTAGATGCCAATTTCAAGTAGATTGTATGCCTACATGGCATACCGAAGACCATTACATCCGATCACGGCATCAAATTCCTAAGCCACTTTTGGAAGACCTTATGGGGTAAATTAGGTACCAAGCTCCAATTCAGCTCAACCACCCACCCCCAAACAGATGGATAGACCAAAACCGTCAATAGAAGTCTGGGCAATCTACTTCTGTGTTTTGTGGGAAATAATTTAAGAGAATGGGACCTAATATTACCTCAAATTGAATTTGCATTCAATTGATCTGTGAATCAATCAACCGGGCACACCTCCTTCCAGGTAGCATACGGTCACAATCCCTTAACACCTCTTGATTTAATTCCACAGGTGTCAACCGAACAATTTAGTACCAATGGAGGTCAACGTACTCAGGAGATACAACGCCTACATAAGGAAGTGCAAGAGCTCATCCGTAAGCATAATCAAAAGTGTCAAGCTTCAACTAACAAATCTCGATGGGATGTCCAATTCAAGGAAGGTGATAAAGTTTGCATACAATTACAAAGGGAGCGATTTCCCCCGGGTGCATTTGGCAAACTCAAGCCTAAAGTAGATGGACCCTTCAGAATTGTCAAAAAAAATAGCAACAACGCATATCAGATTGCTCTTCCTGGCGATTACAATGTGTCTGCCACCTTTAATGTGGCTGATTATCGCCTTACTACGAACCTGAAGTTTCTCCTACCCAAGTAGAATGATGCCGGAGCTATATGCATGCTTCACCTGAACCAATTATTCAACTTCAGTTGTTGCTTTTCTTGTTTTTATTTTCTTTATCTGTATAGCCTTTGGTATACCCCTATTTGTGTATAAATACATTTGGTCATTGGTTAATAAGGGAGGTGGTTTTATCTTTGGAATTAATTTCCTTTTATGTATGCTCCTATATCCTGACGAGAGTCAGGTGGTGATTCCAGCATTGCTTTCTATATCTTGAATTCTTTCAGGTGGTGGTGATCCGATTTTGTTCTTGGTCCCCGAGGTCTCGGCGGACAAAGAAGCTGTCCGTGTCCACGTGAAGAACAATTGTGTCTTTTCCCATGTTTCAAAGTTCTCTCCAGCCACCGCGACTTGTTCTTGAGAGTCCGGTGTCAATTATCCTCTTAAATTTTTCCTAAGTAAATCAATGGATACTAAAACAATACATGGGACAGGCCACGATAAATTTAATCCGAATCAAATCAATTCTAACATAGAACCCTAGCTCAAGTTCAGTTAATTCCGATAATCAAATCAGGGCTTTGAAACGAAAAAGAACCCAATCTTTGTCTTGATTTGGTAGACAATTCACAAACACCCACATTTTTGGTAGGGCTAGCCCAGAAGCATGCAAAACATGAACCACATATATAATCAAGCAATTCCCGGATCGGATGTAAATGTTGAGCAAGACTAAAAAAGCTGGAAAGAGCCTATCAGTGCTCCCTAAGCTCGTACATGGAACTAGGGTGAAAATGTATATAGCAGACATAAAACGGTATTGATTAAGGTCAAACCTACATTATACAGAAGAGAATTTGAACTACAATGGAGGCATAGCACATTACCCCATAAGACTGCATTAATCTCAACTGGAACAAGAAAAAAACCTCACAACCTACTCCAAATGCATAGCTAACTGCCAAGCTTGAAAAACTTTATTTGTATACACAAATAAGCTGGAATAATTCTCCAGATAATTCCCGCATAAAAAAATACAATCAGATATTAGATAATTGCAAGTACTTTCAACCAATTTCAAAAAAAAAAGTTATAAAATCAAAATTCAAAACGAATTTTTATATTATTCGATCGACGCGTGATTCTGTGAAAAGGGAGATAAAATCTATATCGCCTCAAAACGATCTCTGTCATAATTGTTCCGCGATTAAACAAGCACAAACCGCCCACCTGCTCGAGCGCTGCCAGTCCCGACGTCGACACCTAGAAAGACGGTTCGCGTAAGTTCTTCGCGGTGGCGGAGGCCATCTCGATAGAGGCTGGGAGCCTAACCCGACCAGCTGAGGGAGGAAGAAGAAGCGCTTTGTCCGATATAGCAGATGAGGACAACGTCCTCAACGCAGACTTCATCTTTATCCCCCAATTTTATTCGTTTCGCTTCAGTTTTTCCAACGGAAATTATCTTATGTTGCTAATACACAATTATTGGTAATAAAGAACAGTGCTGTTAGGGGCAATAATACACTTTCTCTATCTTAATACGTACATAAACAGCAATTCAATGGCCGGCAAGTAGACGTTAAAACCAGCGATATAGAGGAGACTAATGAACTTCCGAAAAAATAAATAATAAAATTTAGAACAGTATGTTAGGCTGACGGCTTTCTCCTTATCTTTTATGTATTATTATGAATGTTCTTTCTAATATTATGGATGATTATTCTCATAATAATAGCTTGGAGAGGATTACGGCTAGTGATAATTCTCTGTCTCATATTCTTTATCAATGCGCAAATGAATCGTGTTTAAAAAGAAATTTAAAAAAATGCGAAACCGGAGTATAGAATTACGATTTGTAGAAATCGGAATTTTGTAATCTGGTTTTTTAAGAAATCGGATATACATCAACCGATTTCTTAAGAAACTATTTTTAGATTAAAATATTTTTTTAAAATTATTTTAAAAATATTTATAACCTTTTTAAACTTTTACTAAACTTTTTCTTAAATATTTAATAATTTTAAAATTATAATATTAAATCCTGGTTAATAAAAATTATATTAAAAATCTTTAGATTATAATATTAGAATAAATATTTTAATTCTAATAAATTCATTTGAATGTCTTAATGATAACAAAATTCGGCGATCTTAGGCTCGTTGGATTCATCTCGTAGGGCCGCTCGATTCGATATAAGCATGTCACGCTTGGAGACAGTTTAGTATTCCAAATTATGGTTTGCCTTCCAAATGCGTATCGGGTCTTTGATTTGGACTCATTTGAGCTTTGATTGAGTCGAATTTGGTGTCGTTGTATTCGTATTTTTGAGACGTTCAGTTGGACTATAAATTTGTTGAAATTAAACCTTAGATGATCTTCAATTTAATTTTTTGATGATAATCAAATATAAACATTTTATTTTAATTTATTTTTTAAAATATTTAAGAAATCTAATATTATTGAATTTTATATTAATTTAATAAATTTATGAGAAGAAGTAAAATAAAACTATAATTATATTATTTTTAAAATTTTAAATTTATTTTATATTCATTAAATTTTCTTTTTTTTTATTTAAATTGGTTTAAATTATAAACTATTGGTTTATTTAAAAATTAAAAAATTATATGTTGAAACAGGATATTTTAATCAAAATTAAATATATACATGTTTTTATTTTTAATAAATACATATAAATAATAATTTTAAAATAATATAATGATTTAAATATTAAATAAATAAATATAAATTTTTAGTATTAGTATTGAAACCTGGAATGAAATTTAGGGAAAACTTTTTTTTTTAAGAAACCGGTTTCTTTGAAAAGATTTTTTTTTTTTTTTAGAAACCGTCGAATGAAATTTAGGTTTTTCAGTTTCAATAGAAATCAGAAACAGGATAATGAAGTTTATGTTTCAAAAGAAACCGGATAATTAAAATCCGTATTTGATCCTTTTTAATATTTTTCTCTGTCATTCTCCTTAAGCTAATTTAAACATAAAATGATGTAGTGGATCGTCGGAAGACTCGACCTGCAAGAAGGATTTTGGGATCCCAATCCAGAGAAGAAGAAGAAACAAAAGCTCTAAGGCTTCAAATGGTATAATATTTATTTCAATGCTTCAAAACCTTACATTAGCTACTATTTAAAGAGGAAGATAGAACTATCTAGAGCAAAGAGGTAAACTACTCCCTAAGCACAATAAAAGCTAAGATGTTCCTACATCATTCTCCCCTTGCGTAAAAAGAGCTCGACTCCGTTCAAGGCTCACTAATTAGAAGGGAGGTAGAGTGGCAAACAAATTTCGGGATCAAAGACTTTGAATGCAGACTTCAAAATTAGTACATGAATCGGCTTTTCCCACTCCAAATGAGGATGTTCAGCTTTGGAATCATTGCAGTGAACTAGCATTTTAATTTGACAATGGGTTGGTGAATAAGAGTTCTTGGCAAGTAAACAATACGTCCTGAAGTTATCACCATGCCCTACTATAGATAGAAAAGAAATGTTTCTGTACAATTCAGTTACTGGATGCTCATTTGAATTGGCTTCCTGAATCTCCTCAAACAGTTTGATTTCTTTTGCAATGCATTTATGAATCCCACGCCCATCTATCATCACACTGTAGCAACCCAATTCCTTTTGATTCCATCTGCAAAAGAGATTGTAAGACTTATCTATATTTTTGCACTTTTTAGCATCAGTCCTCACAACATAATCCATATGCTTTTGTAGGTTAACATCCCTGCCATACTCTTCTAACTGAACAGGCAAGCTTGAAATTTCTGGGCTAGTTGTCAGGGAAGCCTGAGCTTCAATGGTCGCTGCAGCCATATAAGCAGAACTAGAGCCTCTATCTAGAACAGAACATGCCGCACTTACTGCAGCCTCTAACCCAACATTCTTATCAGTAATATCAGCAACATTAGATCGAGCAGATTGTGAGCAGGGCAGATAATCGGCTTTGTCTGTGTACTGCACCTCAGTCATTTGCACACCTGCAATGAAAATGTTCTCAGAGGTTGACAACATTTCTATTACCTCATTTTTTGGAAGCACCACTCCCTATCTCACAGCTTCGAGAGCAAGTTGTCTGCGTTCTTTGGTACACACATTGCCGGCTCTTAACTCCCCATAATGCTGCTTCGTCGGATTTCCCAATAGAATCGGAGCAACAGATGCGAGTGTTGCATCTCGCATCTCAGAGTCCAAAAGAGCAGACGATGGGAGATCGGGTTTGGTTTGGTAATCGAGCTCCCCGGCGCCTTCGCTGGTTGCTTCCGGGTCGGGACTGAAGTCACGTTGATGGACGGAGTCTGTCTGTTGATAGCTGGAGATTGAGCAGGCGGGTTCTCTGTCTGAGCAGGCGGAATCTTGTCGTGAGAGATCGATTTGGATGCAAGATGCAGAATCTTGCTAGGGAGAAAATGCGGCGGGCAGAACTGAAGCTGAAAACGGGTTTGGGGGCGCCGGAGTTGTCTCTCACGGCCTGGTATGGGGTCCATGCATTGTCGGCCATGATCCAGTCGCGTGGAGCGCCGAGAAAGCCGTAGGTCCACCGTGAAAACAGCCGACGGCGGACTGTTGGTTGATTGCCGAAGCGAGCAAATCAGATCGGGAAAGATCGAGTTCAACACCTAGAGCAAAATTGCGAAAGCAGAGTGGAGTGGGCGGCCACGGAGGTTTGGCATTGGTCAGGCCAGGCGGGAGCAGAGGAGGTTCACCACCTCTGTCGGATTCATTACCTGGAGCGATATCGCCAGACAGGCGCTGCCAAGGGGTAGAGTCGCCAGAGACCGGTGCTGGGTATGCGGGAGTTTGTTCGGGCAAATGCCGGGAGAAGTCACTCACGCGTCGCGTTGGCGAATCGGCGGCTGGGGGTGCAGGAGCCTGGTCGGCAGCTGAGGGTGCGGGAAACTGGTCGGCGGGGGTCTGATCGGCTGCTGCCGGCGGCGAAGGAGCGGCGGCTGTGAGATGGGGCTCCATCTGAGCCTGTGGTAATGAAGGATAGGTAGTGGAGGGAGTGAGAAGAACTGGAATCGGTCCAGTGAGCTGTGGATATACTCGGGCCGTGGTTACGAGAGCAAAATCGAGATGGAGAGCGGGAATGGTCGCGGGTTCCGGTGGCGGGTGCTGGGTTGGATTGAGGGAAGAAATGGAAGCGATCTTTGAGAGCGTGTGTGAGTAGATGGCTGAAGATTGTTCGTTTACCGATGTGCAAACTCGTTCTAAAGAACGATTGAAATCATCAAATAAAGCATCAATCCGAGCAAGCGAAGCTTCCACTTGAGCCACCGGAAGGGCTTTACGGCGTCGATCACGGTCGACAGCCCGTGGCGGATCTCTCCATTTGAGTGGAAGTTCTAGGGGAGGGTATTCTGGCGGCTGATCACGCCATTGGAGTGGAAGCTCGAGAGGCAGATAGTCATCGATCTCCCGTCTTCTTCGGCGTCGATCATCGTCGATCGCCCAACGCCTTCGGTGGCGATCTTCGACGACCGATCTTATTTGGCGTCGATCTTCGTCGACCGCCCTTGTTCTACGGCTTTGAACGTCGTCGACAGCCGACCTTCTGCAATCCATCGATCTTCGCAAGCTCCAGGCTCTGATACCAACTGATGTAGTGGATCGTCGAAAGACTCGACCTGCAAGAAGGATTTTGGGATCCCAATCCAGGGAAGAAGAAGAAACAAAAGCTCTAAGGCTTCAAATGGTATAATATTTCATTCAATGCTTCAAAACCTTACATTAGCTACTATTTAAAGAGGAAGATAGAACTATCTAGAGCAAGGAGGTAAACTACTCCCTAAGCACAATAAAAGCTAAGATGTTCCTACATCATAAAATATGTTCCTTTTTAAAACTTGGTCTATTATGGATGATTATTCTCATAATAATAGCTTTGAGAGGATCAAGGATGGTGATAATTTTCTTTATCATCTTCTTTATGCGGATGACCTTCTCATTTTTTGTAAAGCTTCTTTGGAGAATGCTCGCAAACTTAATGATATTCTGGCTTATTTCTCGTTTGCTTCTGGTTTATTTATTAACAATGATAAAAGCTCTCTTATTCTTTCTAAAGATTGACATTTAGAAGTAGCTAATAGTTATATTCTTGGCATTCAAATTTCTCTGTATCCTTTAAAATGTTTGGGTTTGCCCCTCTCTAGTAATAAACTTAAAGCTTCTGATTTTCATAATTTATTTAGTTGTATTATGATTATGTTTGGTTGGTTGGAAAGTTAAATTGTTTTCTTTCATTGGTAGGGTTCAATTCCTGAATTTTATTATTTCTAATGTGATTTCTTATTGTATTAGGGGTATTTTTATGTCTAAATATTATTTTAAATTTATTAGAAAAGTGTGCTCTAATTTCCTTTTTATGGTGATTCTATGGAATAATGTTTGCAAGCCTAGAGATGTTGGGGGTCTTGGTATTTTTATCTTGAAACTCTCTTTTTTGCTTATAGTTGTATTCTTATTTGGAGAATCATCAAAGACATTGGTCCACTGGCTATTTGGATAAAGTTTAATTACTTCTCTTTTTGGAAGCTTTTGTCAAATATTGTTTCCAATTTTTTTAAAAAAATATCTCTTCTATTGCAAGAGATATTAAAAGCAAGGTTCATTTTATTATTATTTTTTTTCTAACCGTTCTCTCTTTTTATATTGGGATACTTGGTGTATGGGGAGGTCTGTTCATGAGATTGCAGTGTCAGACAGATTAAATTTGGCTTCTTCTTTTCATAATAGCAAGTTATGTTTGGATGATTATATTTAAGAAGCTTAAAACAATTGATATCCTTGTTAAAATAAATCTTAATGTCTCTACTTTTTGTATCATTTGTTTAAAAGCGGAAGAAAGTCATATCATCTAATTTTTAATGTGATTTTTCTTTTAGTATTATTTCTAACTTTTGGCCTAATATCATTTTTTTTCTTAGGCCTAATTTGGAGCATTTGATGGATTATATTTCCTCTCTTCATTATGATTCTAATGTTAAGTTTTTTTTTTTTTACTTCATTTGGAAAGAAAGGAATTCTATGACGTTTGAGAATACATTTTCTAACTCTAGTTTTATGTGTAGTTTAATCTATACAAATCTTTTCTAAGATTTCTAATTGGAATTCCTTTCATTTTATTTTTTGTCATGTCAGTGTTTTTTTTTTTTTTTTTTTTTTTTTTTTTTGGGGGGGGGGGGGGGGGGGGGATTTAATATGGTTTTTTTGAAACTAGGTTTTTTTTGTTAAAACCTTGGATGGTCGGAATTCCAACTAAGGATTGATTTTTTGCTTTCTTTGAATGTTTTTTCCTTCCCTTCTTGAGCTGGGTATTTTTTCAATTTATGATCCCATGTTATTCTTTATAGTTTCTAGGTTGTTGTGGTGTTATTGGGCCATTTGTCTCTGCTGTTGGTAAACTTTTTCTGCTGGTATCATCTGTCTATTGCTGGGTTGGCTCTTGTTGTTTCTTTATTGATAGTTGATGGAGTTAAGGTTGCATCGTTTGGAAGTTTATTGATGTTGTTGTTACATGGATCGTATTCTTGTTCTTTCTTTAGAGATCTGGGGAGATTTTTCAGCTTGTTTTTATGTCTTTGGTGTGAGTATATTTCTGCTAATGGTTGCTCTTGTGAAGAGGTTGTATCTTGAGAAGAGGTTGAACTTTATTAGATTGGAAGAGAGGCTTTTATTGCTTCTCTCTTTTGGAATATGATGGTTTTGATTGGCTGGTTATTTCTCTTCTTTCTTATTGAAATTTCTTTTTTTATTAGTTTTATGCTTTTTTTTTTCTTTTGAGGTTTCTGTTTTTAACCCTTTTTCTTATATTTTTTGCTCCTTATAGAGGAGTTTTTTTTTAGGTTATTTCTAATATTTTCTTTGATTATGTAAGTTTTTCTTATTTTTTCTTACAAATCATTCGTAACTTTTCATTTTTTGAAATGAAATTGGGCATGTTTGCCCCTATTTTTCCAAAATAAAAAATTTTGGTATATATAAAAATTGATTACTATATAGATTTTAAAGCAATTATTTTTAAATATTAAAATTTTATGTGTATTTTGTTGCAACTCTGGCTCCTAAGTTTATATTTTTTATGATAACAATTATTACTAATTGACTATGTATTTCTCCTAGTCTTTGTAATGCATATCTATTTGTGTATTGACTAATATTTTTGGTACAACAAGCACTATTCTTTGAAGAATCATGGCTCAAGTCATATAAGGGTGTATGCTAACTTAATGATCATACACTTACACATAAGGGAAGCAAAAATAATTTTAAATATTTAAAATTATTTGTACATCATATTCTATGACCAATATCGTACTGGACAATCTATTGTTACAGTAATTAGTTAAAATATTTTAATTATCTTGAGAAATAATTTTAAAATAAAACTAATCATACAGTACGAACACCACATCGTATTGGACAATTTGTTATAATTAGAAACACCATCGCTCATTAAATTAGGCCAAAATTTTAATTTGAAATATTACTTTATTCGTACTATGCAAACCAAATTGTGTTGTAAGATGTTTAAAATAGTGTCAAATTTTACATATGATTAATTAATCGAATCTGCTTATTTTTGATATTTTGATTGTACTGTACGAATTTGATCATATTATACAATCGACAGAGATGATATTTGGTTATCCCATGTTTCGTCTTGGACAAATTGTAATTCAGTTGAACTAATCGTAATGCACGACTGTTCATTCGTACTATTGATCGTATAGTATTAACAGGCCAAATTTTGTACATCGTACTGGACGATTTTGTGATTGTATTGTAGTTTAGCTTTCTCATAAGACTTTGTAATAATCATTGAGTGTTTTCTTCTGAAGAAAGCTTAAAGAGAGAGCATATAACTTGGGGAGAATAGTGGAGTTTGTGAGAGAGAGAGAGAAGATATTTATGGGTTATAAGAGAGTTCCACATGGTTGCTCTGGCGAACTCGCACCAGAGTTCCTCCATGTGTTAAGTTTTGTCTTGAGGGAAGCCTTAGAAAGAAGGCCTCTTTGGTGTAAAAGGACCCGGCTATTCCGCTGCATTAGGGAAGGTGAAAGTGATTCTAGGTTCTCTTCCTTCACTAGGAGGATGAAAAATGATTATAGGTTCTCTATTTCACCAAGAGGGTGAAAAATATTCCAAGTTCTCTACCTCACTAGGATGGTGAAAAGGATTACGGTCCTCTACTGCACCGGGTTGGTGGAAGAGATTTTGTAAGGGATTCTCCACCTAGTTGTGGGGGCTAAAGGACAGACACTTTAGTGATAGTGCAACATTCGGAAAAAGAGGACTCCGGGGAGTGGAAGTATGTCATGGTTTGATCGCACCACTATAAAATTATGATGTGTTTGTTTTGATTTCTAATTTTCCGCATTTTACTTTTCTGAACTTTTTTATTTGCTAAGATTGCATGATAGATTTATTTATGTGATAATTATTTAGTGAAAATCTATGGTTGATAGTATGTTCTGTTGATTAAATTGTCATCACCATTATTGTATTTCTTGAAAAGCTTATTAGATTTTGCATTAAGATATAATATTGCTTCCGTATTAGTGTGTGTCGGGCTAGTTCATTGACGTCTCACAATCTCCTCGAACTTTTATATATTTTTTAATCTTTGTGCCTTTTCTAAAACTTATTATTAAATAATGTTGTAAATGTTTAATTTCAAACTAATTTATGGCTACATTCAAATCTTATAAATTTATAAATGTAAATACAAATATAAAGAATTTATAAATTATTATCTATATTAAAATAAAAAATCAAGAAAGAAAGAAATAATTTAAAATAATATATAATAATGATTTTTTTAGATTAAATGTAATTCTTACGAAAAATATTTATTTATTTTTTTAGTTTCATATACCTTTGTGTGATCATTATTTTTTAATTCATTTATTAAATTGTGTACTATTTTGAAAATTGAAAAAAATCTTAAAAAAATATGCATCCAATGATTTAAATTTTTATGAAATGTTTATCCTCAATTTCAAAGTTTTTATATTTACAAGATAAGAGAGAATAACTTTTTAAATTTTAAAAATATACATTTTTTGAATTTGTTATTCTCTCTCTCTCTCTCTCTCTCTCTCTCTCTCTCTCTCTCTCTCTCTCTCTCTCTCTCTCTATCCAAATTAGGGTTGTGAGTCAAGTGATTCATGAGCCCGTTCGAACTCGACTCAATAAATAGCTCGTTAGCCAAACTCAATAGGCCAACGAGTCAAGTTTGGGCCAACCTTACTTGACTCATTAGCACACAAACCGAATCATTTAAAAAATATTAATATAAAATACACATAAAATATATTAGCATTAAAATTTTTAAATACAAAATTATTAAAAAAATTTAAATATTACATCTCAATTTCTTATATTAAATTATTCTTTTTTTTTTCTAATTTCTCTTTTTTAATCATTTTATTATAATTGTTGCTTAAATTATATCATTTTCTCTCATTCATAATAAAGAGGTGGCTCAAACTCATTAAATAATGATCTAGCTCAAATTCGATTAGTTAATCAAGCTCAAGCCAAGAGTGATTGGAGCTCAGCTCTACTGATCGTTTACACCACTAATTCAAATAAAATTAGACATTCTAAATCTTAGGGCCATATCAGTTTTATTAGATATTATTGATCATAATATATGAGTTGCATCAACATTATTTTATAAGAAAATTTTGATTATTTGTTTTATCTGTAAAAATGTAGTAGTATGCCCTTCATATTTACCTGGCCAAATATCACCAAAATATTCTTACATTGATATATGAGGAATAATTAATCATAATCAATCTAACAAAAGAACGTATACATTTTGAACTTGTTCGAACTCACAACATATGTTGTATCATTAGGTTTAGCTAGATTGATCAGACTTAATAGTAGGCTCATTTTCTCAATTAATATATTTTTTTTAATTTATGAGTAATTAAGTGGTCTTTCTTATAATCTACAGATTTTTTTTTTTCATAATCGTCACGTAATAAGAAAATGATATAAAAATAATGTTGAAACAAAACGCAAAATTATGTCCTATAATTATTTATGTATGGACAGAGAAAATAACACAGATAAAAAAAGTTCACAAAAGACATTAGAATTTTTACATGAAAAATCTACAAAAAAAAAAATCATGAAGTATGACATAATTAAAATAATTAACTATATAAATAAGATTATAAATATCTTTCCTTAATTAGAAATATGGGATTACAAAGTATTAGTTTTAAGCTTAATATTATCTTAATTTTGGAAAGAAAATAAAAAATATATAGATATAATGATAGATTTTTACCTTAATCTTGTAGAATAATATTATAAAAGCTTCCTCTTCCCCCTTAATTAGAAAATATGAGATTACATTGTGTGAATTTTTAGCTTTATCGATCTTATGTGAATGTAGTGAAGAAAATTGAAAGGTTATGGAGGATGATGACAATAATCAAGAGATGAATGTCAATTAGTAGATGTTATAAGGGTTGCTAATGTATTGAGGTGATCAGGAGATGGTCATCGAGCGATGAAAGACAAGTGATGATGGCCAAGCGATGACTATCAAGCGATCTTGATCATGTGATGACGATCAGATGTTGTAGGCTATGTAGTATCAGTCAGACAACAATGGTTAAATAATTAATGGTGGTAGGATGATAATGGTCGATATGACGGTTGCTGGCAATAATAACCACTGTTCATTATCACACTTGGCTCCAAAGTTAGTTAAATATATATACTCTCTCTCTCTCTCTCTCTCTCTCTCTCTCACTCTCACACACACACACACACACACATTTTAGATTTCATTCTTATGAAGACTTTGAGTTTATTTCTAATTTTTTAGTGTAACATTTTGGTTATTTTAATAAAAAAAATTAAACACTCTATCAGCAAACTCTATCGAATAACTTGTGTTGATTCCCTTGATCATAGATCATTATTTGGGAATTAAAGTATCTTATTGTCCTTGGAATTGAGTTATCTTAAACTTGCTAGATTTCTCTTATTGAAATGCAAGATATGAAGATTGTTTGGTTCCTTGTACAATATCATAAAATTATAACTACGCTGAAGAGTTTGATTTGAGCTCATTTGGACTCAAATCAAGGTACTTTGATGTCGTTAGATTCATTTGGTTAAAATATTCTTTTTTATTATAATTTAACTAGAATCGAAGTTTATGCAATTTTTCGTAATCAAATATATTTTATAGACAATCCCATAACTTTTTATTCTAGAATTCTTTTTTCATTCTGTATTTTTCGGTTCTCTTTTTCGTGTGATGACTAGATAAGGTACCCTAAAGGGTAAGTAAGAATGTGATGTTTATTTAAAAGCCTATATTTTTTTAGCCTTAAAAAGTAATTATGTATGTTTGTTGATATTTTCTAAATAACAATAATATGAGTAATATTGCACCATAAGATTATATTACTTGAAATAATATTATAACCTGAATGTGATGGCAGTCCATAAATGAATGAGCTAGCAATGAACAAAAATAATCATAAATATAAATGGGTTTTACATATTTTGACACTCTTCCCTATATACATGCACACCTAACTAGCCAATATCCATAGGCAACAGGGCCAACTACTTATTTAATGCTATATGGTCCTTCTCAATTAGAACAAAATTTGTTGAGTACTGATTTGTGTGTGCTTAATATCAACATTTCTAAGTACAATATCACTACACTAAAAAGTCTTTTCTTAGACATTTGAATTATAATATTTGGTGAATCTCCTTTTAACTTCTTTTTATTTGACATGTGATTGCATTTTGAGCTTCTTGAAGTGGTCTATAATTTCAATCCTTTATTGATGCTTCTCCATTCATTAAGCAAGGAGAGGGTTACTTAGTAGGAAGATGTTTGGTGGTGAGGCTTCTAGCAGTGAATTTTTTGGGAAGAGGAGCAAGTTTGGATTTAGAGATTCCATAAGAGGTGGGGTATCCATGTCAACTCCTAGAGGTATCAATATTGCCAATATTGGAGGTTTTGTGGAGCTATGTTTGATAGGCGGGGTGATTGAAGATATCACCACTTAATGTGTTTATTGAGGGATCTTCTAGAAGAGGTAGCAATTCCGTGGTAGGGAGATTATATGGGAGTGGTCAGGGAGAGTCTGGTGGTTTAGTTGCTCTAGCTCTAGTTTCTACCACATGTGTATAATTTGACTCAGTATGAGACCAGAGACGCTTCGGATGTGGTCATATGTATGACTTACATTTATGACATGTTTTGTCACATTTTATTTGATTATGGAGCAAGTAATTTATTCATTTCTGAGAGATACTTTAACTTGTCATGTTTTCCATCCATATTGTTTCCTTTTTCATTGTCTATTACTATGCCGATTGGGGAAGATATAATAGGGTGTGCTTTTGTGATTTAGATATATTTGATAGGAAATGAAGATCTGATCTTATAATGTTGTCTATTTCTGAGTTTGATGTAGTTTTGGGAATAAATATGGAGCTCAAATTGATTGTATGAAAAAGAGGGTTACATTATTTTTGAGTAATGAGAGTTGCTTATTTCAGGGAGTTAAGGGAGTTCTATCATAACTGATATCAATCGTATAGGTAGATAAATTATGGAAGAAAGGATTTTATTCTATTTATGGCATCTTTTTAGAATAGGAGTATAGAATATGTATCTTTACATGATATCCTAGTAGTGCATGAATTCTCTTATGTCATCCCTAAGGAGTTAGTGACTTGCCATGTAACAAGGAGATTGAAATATGTATTGATTTGTTTCTTGTTACTGCTCTAATATTCAATTTTCCATATAAGATAACATTTAAGAAGCATTAGGAATTGAAAGTGTAGCTTCAAGAGTTGATTGATTGAGGCTTTATTCATCCTAGTGTGTCCCTATGGGGGCACTTATTCAATTTATGAAGAAGAATGAGGGTACTATGCACATGAGTATCAACGACAGGAAAATTGAATAAGGTAACAATAAAATATAAGTATCTTCTATAAAGATTGGTGATTTTTTTTATCAGCTTATGAGATCTTTTGTATTATCTAAGATTGATCTGAGATCTGGGTATTATCACTTGAAAGTGAAAGAAGATGTAGCAAAGATTATATTTTGTATTATATTTAGTGGGGATTACAAGTTCTTAGTCATGTCATTTTGCGTGACTAATGTGGTAGTAGTATTTATAGATCTCATAAATGATATATTAAATAAATATTTGGATAAATTTGTACTTGCATTAATATATGACATTCTAATCTATTTAGCTTCTAAAGAAGAGCATGTAGCTCATCTGAGAATATTTTTGGAGACTTTGAGGCAGCATCAACTGTACGCTAATTTTTTTAAATGTAAATTTTATGAAAAATATTTTATTTTTCGGGCTCATGGTGAGTAGTTCAGGTATTTCTGTGGACCCCTAGAAATTTTAGGATGTTACTGATTTGTCAAGGCCTATTATATCTGAGGTGCATATTTTTTCTAGTATGGTTGATAACTATAAGTAGTTTATAAAAGTATTTTTTATTAGATTTCTTCACCTCCTACGAGATTAACTCAAAAGTCAGTATCATTTCTCTGGTCATTTGATTTAAGGAGAGTTTCTAAAAACTAAAGGATTATTTAACACCTACTCCATCTGAGTATCCCATCAAGTACATAAAGGTTTCATGTATTCAGTGACACTTCACTGAAAGGATTGGAATGCATTTTGATGTAGGGTGGCATATTATAACATATGCTTCTAAGTAGTTAAAGTTACATGAGAATGAATTATTTGACTATTAATATAGAGCTTTTTGTTATTTTATTTGCACTAAATATATAGAGAGCTACTTGTATGGATTTAAGTGCTACTACAATATGAGATTTACACTGATCACTAGAGTTTGAATTGCATATTTATATAAAAAGATTTCAATTTGAGGTAGTGGAGGTGGCTTGCATTGATTAAGGGCTATAATTTGACTATTCAATATCAACATGATAAGATGAATGAAGTGGTGGATACCTTGAATAGAAAGTCTTCTAGAGTGTTGAATTTTCTATTTTCTTCTATTCATTTCTTGATTAATGGCCCTAAAAAGATTAAAATTAGAAGGGGTTACTTCCACTGATCAAGATTGAGGTGTTTTGGCTCGGATGATTAGATAACCATCTCTATAATGAAATTATTTGTAAAGCTGAGAACTTAGGTGCATAATACTTAAAGTTGATTGACCAAATTAAGTTTGATAAAAAACCTGAATAATGATTATCTAATTTTGGCATCAATTTCTTTAAGAACATGTCATGAGTTCCTAACATAGGAGATATGAGATGTGAGATTTGAAAGTTTAGGGGAGTTTGTAAGACCTCATTGAACTTTCCTTAGGTGCACCAATAGGAAGGAGTGAATTGGTTATTTTAAAATTAACCTTTGAAAAATCTTTTTCTTTTAGATTTAATCAATTCCACAATTTATAAAAATTCTAACCAAGTCATAATATGCCAACATAAGCAAGTACAAAATCTTGATTTTATTTTTCTAACATGAATTAGAACTAAGAAAGTAAAATTTGCAATTCGATCACAAATTATAATAAAATAAAAATGTGATAGAAAGTAAGATGCTAAAAATAAAAGAGTAGAAAAAAAAATCTAAAAGAACAAAACAAAATTTTATAGTGGTTCAGTCAACCTTGACCTACTTTCACACCCTGGAGTTATCCTCTATGGGTATTGCACCAACACAATAGTGACTCTCTTTTAGCCCCCACAGAAAGGGGGAGAAGCCCTTACAAATCACTTCCACCAAACCTGGTGCGATGAAGAACTAAAAGCTATGTCACCCTCCTGATGAAGGCAGTGAACCTTGAAGCATTTATCACCCTTCTGGTGATGAAAGAGAGCCTTAAATCTTTTTTCACCTTCTTGGTGAAGGTAGAGACCCCACGACCCTTGACCTTGAAGCTTCTCTCCCAAGAACTCACCAAGGCCATTGGAGGAAACAAGATGCAAGATTGCCTAGAGAAATAGTGTAGAATTCCCTTACACTCCTGCCTCACGCACAACCTCACCTTCTTCTTCTCCAAAGCCTAAGAGTTCTCTCAAGAATTTTCCCTCACAAGTCCTTCAACACCTAAAAGTCTCCTTTGAGACCAATTGGAATTGCTTAAGTACAAGGGTTAAAAAAATCCTAATTATTTAATTAAGTCATCAATTTTTATACATTACGATTAGTTTGAAATAGGGGTTTGTCCAATACGATGGAATAGTCATTCAGACAAAATGTTCAATCTATGTGCATTGATTATACATTACGATTGAATGATCATTTGGTACGATTAGTTCAATTGGCTACTATTAGTACGAGATGATATTTGGGATGATTGAAAATTGTCTATGTCAATCATCTAGTACGATTGACTTCGTACTATATAATTTGTTCAAAAATTAAGGTTTCATTCGATATGATCTTTGGGACCATTGAATTTTGTATATGTCAATTATACAACATGACCTATATCATATAATATGATTTGCTATATTTATTAAACCTTAATTTGATGAAATAATAACGGGGAGTAATCTAAGTACGATTTCATATATTGTACATACAATTGGAAACATATAGTACGATTAGTTAAAAAATCAAAATTTAAAAAAACTTGCTTAAATCGTTTGGAAGTTAGGGTTTTCTGATGGACATGAATTATATTGTACGATCTACATCGTATAATATGATTAGTTTAAAACTATTAATTATAAAATTAGGTGTTAAAATTTGATTTTTTGTACAACCTTTTGTATAATATGATCTAAATCATATGGTACGATTAATTCATAAAAAAACTAACTCATTTTTCTCGCTCCCCTATATGTGTGTGCATGGTCATCAATTTAACATAAACCTTTACATAGCTAGACACAAGAAAAAATAAAAATAAAGAAATTGAAAATACAAACTCTTTCAAACCATCCTATTCTAGCCAAACTTAAGCCTTCTATATTCTTGAGCAATCTATGATGCACCTGAAATGTTAGTACACACACAAAAATAATATGCAATACAAGTGCTAGGAAAAATGAAAATTCAATCAATAATATTTGTTTTCATCAAAATCACAAGCTAGGATCCTCAATTGCAATAAGATTCTATGTGAAGCACATTATTCAGGTTACAATATAATTCAGAGAGCATTAAAATGTATAGTAATTTGAAATGTATACTTTGTTGGTATGGATTGAGAAAAAATGTGGCTGATTTTATTTCAAAATGTGAAGTATATCCATTAGTAAAAGAAGAATACGTGACATATTAGAATCTAAATTAAAAGAATTACATATCTTTCTATCTTTTATACATTAATCAAACCTCATAGAATTTAATATCAATGGAAAATATAATTACATTGTTGTTCATTGAATATTTACATATTTAACAAGTTTCTATAAATATATACAATAACTAACAACAGACTAATAATATATGATAAACCAAACAATGATAAATAAAACATAATTTATCACCCACTAATGGCCTTACTCTGTAGGCTTCTTGCCCTTACCCAAAATCATATTAAAACCATATAATGAATATATAGTCAATAAGTAACTAAAACTTACCACTACATTAAATATAAGATAAAATAATTAATATGCATGTTATAATTATAGTCAATATCAATTAATAAGATATCAATATGAATAATAAATAATATGAAATCAATAATAAAATTAATATAATTAGATAAACAATATTATTTAATAAGCAAAAAAGTCTATCACTCTATAAGAAGATTAGTAAAAAGACTATCAATCAATAGCAAGTGTTATACAATATCTATTAGTTATATTCATGTTGATGTTTTATCTCTTGCTTATATCAATTATTATGCTATGCATAATTGTCTATCAATATGTCATGTCAGTGTGCTATATCAATATATTATATTAGTATGCTTATTAGTGTACGGTATCAATATGTCTATCAATATCTATCAATATCCCTATCATATGGTTGTCATGTTTTATTAGTATTAATGTATGTTCTATCAATCTTAATTTAATTTTATCTATCAATCAATTTATATGCTATCAAGTAAATGCAATTATGGATGTAAATATGAATAGAAAAACATGACATATAGCTTTAATAATATATTTTTAACATATTCAAGCCCAATAGTCGATCAGTTGATCTTTAATTATTAATTAACCCCAACTATCGATCAGTTGGTCATCTTCAATTTTTATCTTAACCCAACCATCATTGTTCATAAATCTTAAATCAATTTATAAGTGATTTTTAGTAAATTATTAAGAGTCGCCACCCTCTATCCGCCAGTATAATTCAATCAACCAGCTATAGGCTATAACTAGGATTAAACTATAAACTTTAATTTTAAGAAAAACCCATCAACCCACCATCTTGTATATGGTATTATATTTTATAAGTTAATCTACATTAATTATAGTATTAACAAACAACATTCTTTGCTTATTTTAATGCTACATTTATCTTATCTCTACCACACTATTTACCCTATAAAATCAATATCGTGTATGTAATACAATAATCTATGAAATATAGCGAAATCTATACATTATGCATTAACTTTAAAAAATCATAACTATCAATCTACCCATTGAAATTTAATAATATTATTTTCAAAATGCTCATAAGAGTCATACCTATCTTATACAAAAAGTTAAACAATAAAAGTTTGATAAATTAGGAGAAAATATATTTTTGACATATTCAAAAGAGATAAAAATCATAGAAATCAAAACTGTTAATAATAAAAGTTAGAATTTAGTCACTTACATCAATTAGAAAAAAAATATATAATAGAAACAACAAATGAAAACACATTGAAGCACTTCCTCTCTACTCTCCTCTCTCCCTTCTTTTATCTTTCTTCCTTTCTCTCCCCGACAAGCCAAATGAGTGAAGGAGTAGTATAGGGTGGTAGAAATATTTATATTAAAAATATTAAAAAACTATTTTTATTGGTTGGCATCGCAACATGCAAGATCTAGCACCACTGCACTACATTCTGCCCCCAGAGTTACTATAGAATAGTAAGCTCAAAGACGTGACTGCCCTTTCTCAATGCAGCTATGCTTGTCAGCTTAGGGCCGCAGCGCTATCTACATGATGATATTTTCATATTTTTCAAATAAATCCATTTTTAACTTTTCAATTATTACATAACATCAACGACTGAGAGGGCTTTTACAACCTTGACCTCTTCCAAAATAGTAATAGTAAGATGTAATAATGGATTTTGCTATGTGATTCCCTAGATCAAGCAAGGACATAACACCATCTAGGTTATAGTGAATTATCTGATGAACTTTATGCAGCTCATTCTAATTCGACATGTTGATTAAGTAGACAGGTTAACACAAGTTTGCATAGGAGAAATTGTCCAACTATACAAAGTGTCAAAGGTAATAGTCTTTTATAGAGATAATAAGTTTATCTTTAACTTATGGAGAGGTATTCATTAGAGTTTGTGCACTAAATTACATTTCAGTATGACTTTTCATCCATAGTGATTGACAATTTGAGAAGATTATTTAGATCGATATTAGAGGATCTTCTAATATTATGTGTTCTAGACTATTATAAAATTTAGGAAGATCAAATTCCTATGATTGAATTCACCTATAATAACCATTTTAAATAAAGTACAGGTATGAACCCTTATAAAGCTTTGTATGATCAAATATATAGATCTCTAATGTTCTGGATAGAGTTTGGAGGGAGGAATTTAACTGGACCAGCTTTGGTTAATGATGCTATTAAAAAGATTTGTCTGGTCAGAGATAAATTAAAAGATTTACAAGATAGTGAGAAATAGTATTAGAATACAAAACATCGAGCTGTAGACTTTCAAGTTAGAGATTTTATATATTGAAGATCATGCCAATAAAAGGTGTCGGTATATTTGGAAAAGAATGAAATTAGAGTCTAATATATGTTGGATCTTTTTAAGTAATAGAAATGATTAGAAAGTTTGCCTACATGTTATTGTTATCAGAGCATATGTATGATATTTATAGTATATTTCACATGTGATTCTTAAGGAAATGGATATCTAATTTTGGAAATCGAGTATCTACATATGAAGTGTGCATCCAAATTTGAGCTACATAGAAGAACCAAAAAAATTTTAACATATGATATCAAAAAATTGAGAAGTAAACATATTCTAATGGTCAAAGTGTAGTAGGAGCATAAAATTGAAAGAGAAACTACCAAGGGGAATGAATATGAGATGAGATAGTTGTACCCCAATCTGTTTGCCTTATAAGAGTTTTGAAATATCAAGTACAACATTTATTGTCACGACCCGACCCGATCCTGGACGGATCCCGCTCGCACCGGGTCGCGACACGGAACGAACGGACTGACTAACTGACCTGACCAGGATCTGGTTATGAAATTTGGTTCGGAACTGAATCTTCCAAATAATTTAACTCAAACAGACACACAGACACAGAGCTACTATGAATCATCAAACACAGCGGAACAAATCATCTATATTTTTCTTTTCCTCAAAACAATCATCTACAAATACAGTACATGGCTTTTAACCAGAAAGAAAGACAGAACAGAAAAGCCATGACTGTACAAAAATCAAAAGGGTACAAAATACATATACTGATCAGACTCTGAAATCTATTCCTGGACTTCCTTCCCTTTCCCAGAACCTGAAAACCACCAGAAAATAAGAGTGAGCTCAACAGCTCAGCAAAGCAACAAACCTCCAATCAAAATTCTCAGAATCCAAACACATCAGACAAATCCGTACAGAAATCAGAACATAATCGGACAGATATCAAATCGGACAGATCAGAACGAAACAGATCAAATCAGAACAGATACGGACAGATCAAATCAAACAGAACTAAACTGAACAAATATCAAAGCAAACAGAACTGTACGAAAACAGAAGTCATATCAAATCAGAAACAGAACAGATCAGACATATCAAATCAGAAACGGAATCGTACAGAAATCAGAAATTCAGATCATATCGGAACAGAAGAGAATCGTATCAAAATCATATCAGAATCATATCAGAATCATATCATACAGATCAGAATCAGATTCATATCGTACGGAAATCAGAATCAGATTTGCTTACAGAACAGATACGGAAATTAGAATCATATCAAATCAGATATCATATATTTAATTAATAGCTAAACTAAACTAAACAGAATCACTACGGATTCTGACCCTTATGTCTCCCTTGTGCTCACGGCACCAGAAATTCTCTGAGTAATTAATAGCTAAATGTACTAAATGTGCTCACGGCACCAGAACAACAGAATTCATCGGATCCGGAACATAACAGATATTTCTCCAACTTGAGCTCATTTAAATTTTCCCCAGACACTAACTGAATCTCATAGGATCCAGGCCCCTTATAACTCCCTTTTTATAGCATATACATATAGCATATTAATTCAGAAGAAATCCGGACAAATCAGAAATCAGACAAAAATCGGACAGCACAACGGCAGTATACGAAATTTACACAATTTTTCCTGAAAATAACAATTTACCAAATTTGCACAGAACATAGATAATAACATTTCAGAACATTTATTCTACTACATAGACAATTTTTAATTTCACAGAAAAATCCAGTCGACTAAAAACTCCGTCGAATCAAAAATACCCGGACAAAAATCTTCAAAATATAATCAAAACGTGCACACCCGGCACGACAACAATATACAAAAAGTTACGCGGTAAAAACTGAACCAATCAAAAGATACGGACGAAAATCGCTAACGGAAATAAAATCCGGACAGAAAATACCGCCAAACATGACGGTTCTGAAAATTGAGAAAGGTGGAATGTGCCTTACTTTGCGTACAGCAATTTCCTGAACAGTCTCGTCGGACGAAAACAGCTCCGTGTCGCCTGAAAATCCACTTTTCCAAAATTTCTCTCGACTTTCTCTCTCCTCAAGATATTTTTATTTTAATTTCTGATTTTCTCTCTCTTCAAAACGACTGATTTCAGCTTTATAAAACTCATTTTTGTCCGGCCGATCGCCATATCGTCCCGGGACGATCAGACAAATTTCGATCGTCCTGGACGGTTCCCAGAACTATTTTCCGGCCGATATTTTGAACAGTGCACATCGTCCTGGATGATGCCTCGATCAATCTGGACGATGCCTACAGAAAAACACCTGGAGCAAATCTGGGTAAATTCTGGAGCAAATTCTCAACCGATCGTCCCAGGACGATCCCAGATCGTCCTGGACGATCCTGGAGCAGATTTTGATATTACGTTTATTAAGGAGAAAAAGTTATAATTCAAGATGCAACCGTGTTACACTTGTTATAATCCGACCTAATAAGTTATGTGTGTTGGAATTTCTTCTTTTCTTTACTAGTGTCTATGAGTTTTATGTGTACTTGTAAATGTTTGAAGTATGTTCTAAGGCAGGTCCTAGGGTTCTATGTGCATGAAAATCAAAACCAAAAATTTTTTATTGGGAGCTCTGCAACACTAAGCTCTTGGGATTAGTGGTACTACAGTGCCATTATCTGGAGTGTCACAGTTTTAGATCAATATTTTATAAAAAAAATCATAATCCATTTAAAAACCATTTTGGTAAAATCAAACCCCTTTGGCCTGTTTAGAGAGAAAGGATATTTTCAGAGAAAGAAAGTTAGTTTCAGGTGGCTTCTTTTTTTTTCTATTGATTTAGTTCAAGATGTTATCCGGATCAACGTAGTTTATATTCTACCTATCTTAGTTTTAAATAATACAAAAAATTGAGATTTTTTTAATTAAAATTAAAATTTTTTTTATTAAAGTTATAAATTCATAGTACAAAACTAAAGATAACTTTTTATATATTAAACTTTATGGTGTAAATTATGTATACTATAGATACAAGGATTTTGAACATTTTAGTGTTTTCTTTAGAAATTTATGTTTGGTAAATTGAATAGTATGTTATTTCTAGCAAATTAAAAAATAATTTTAACCTCAAAAAATAACATTGTATAGTAGTTTAAGCCTCAAAATAGTATTCTGAATAATCTCTGATAATCTTCTAAAATTCTAAAATCATGAAATTAAGCTTAATTATTAAAATTTTGTTCTACTTATATAGCATTCTATGAATTCTTGAATTATAGTTATTTTAATTTATTTTATTAAAATCTAATTATATATGTATTTATTTGCTTAAAATATGTGATTATGAGGAGTTCTAAGGTTGGAGGAAGTTTTGTTGTCCTTAATGCACTAGGAGCTAAAATAATTTAAATGTTTTAATATCTGATATACTAAATATTTGAGAGTCATTATAATAAACCAAAAGTTTAAAATGAATTTATTTGAAAATTATGAAAAATGTTCAAGCACGTAGTGTTGGGCTATTAAGCATAGCAGTATGCGATGCTAAAAATGCCATCTCGACATTAAAGACTCTATTTTATAGTAACTTTGGGGGTGGCATGCAGCATTTCATTGTTGTATCATGTATGCTATGGCATCAAACACTCAAAATAATTTTTTAATCTTTTTAATATAAAAATCTCTCACCACCACTCATCCCTCCCTTCATTCATTTGGCTTGTCGGGGAAGGAAAGAAAGGAGGAGAAGTGAAGAAGTGAAAGAGAAAAGGAGAGAGGAAGCTTTTGTGTATTTTCATTCATCTTTTTTGTTATGAATTTTATTCTAATTGAAGTAAGTGATTATACTCTTACTCCCATTTTTTATGATTTTAATTCCTATGATTTTTATCTCTCCTGAATCTGCCAAAAAAGCATTTTCTCCTTATTTATATAACTTTTACCTTATAACATTTTGTATATGATGGATATGATTTTTAAGAGTATTTTGACTATAATATAATTGAATTTCCTTGGATAAATTGATAGTTATGATTTTCTAAAGTTAATGCAAAGTGCAAAAGTTTTCCTATATTTTATAGTTTAGTGAATTGAATAGATGATATTGATTTATAATACATGGATAAAATGGTATACTGAGACGTAATATGTTTGTAACATTTTCTATAAGAAGGGAAGGTTGGTTATCAGCATTATAATTCATATATGTTATCTCTTAAAACATTAATATCATATACAATAGGGTGGGTGATGGGGGCGGTGGAGTAACTTAAAGAATTGTAAAAATAATTTAAGGATCTATCAATATCTAAACAATGCTTAAGTTTTCTTTGATTTAAAAATTATTAAAACTTCACTTAATATATGTAAGTATACATTCCAAATCAAGTAATATAGTGATAGAGTAGAGTATCGATCTCACAAGGAAGAATTTTTACTTACAAATACTAGTATTATCTACTATAATTATAACAATTATCCTAATTAATAAAAATAAATTTTAGTAGAAATTGAATCACTTAATTTAAAATAAAAAAAATAAATGAAACATTCTTTGGATAAAATGTTTTGGATCAATGGATTGTAAATATAGTATGTTTCCTAATGATTCTCTCTTATATTGATATTATTCAGAGCGTATGCAGCACCAATCACTCAGTCGAGCATGAAGAGACAAAGGATAAATTAAACCTTCCATCCTCAATACCACTCTAAACTCCTATTGAACGTCACCTTATAAAAATATTAGAAGAGTAAGTAAAGAATATATTGTTAAAACTCCCTTATTATAATTTGATCATTTTTATAAATTTGTTATATGCCAAGCACTATGCCTATGTTTGCATCATACAAATCGAATATACTTGGTTATTCATACTTTCCTATTCCTAGGCTCTACATTACACATAATATTAACTTTACATATGACCACTATATGCATTAAATAAAAACTTGATATATTAAAAACATCATTAAATTATTGATAAAGAGAATTCATATTACTCCACATTCCATTTACTCCATCAATCTAAAATTAAAGAATTTAGTCAAACATAAAGAACAAGAGAAGCAAATTCATTTTTATTAATTGCATAAAATAGAAAGTACATAAGAAAAGATATCACTGGATGGGTTCAATGATCTCCTCTACACTCCTCCTTGAGCTTATAAAATTGCTTCCACAAACATTAACCAAACACTCTTATGTAGTGGATCTAGTGCTCCCTGAGTTTCTTTAGTTGTAACTCCTAAGGAAATTGCAGAGAAGCACTTCCCTCAGCTTGGCGATGCTAGACATTGATGCCACAACACTATGTAGACAGAGACTGGGCTTTGTAGTATTGCCTCCTTTGACATTGTGATGCTGTAAAATAGAGACTGGGCGTTACCATGTCCATACTAGGCACCCTGATAGTGTCAGTGATGCGCCACATTGGTATACTGTCTAATGCCTTAACGTTGTACGATACTTGAAATTTTATGTCTTTCATGTATTTTTCTTAAGCAACAAAAATAAAACAACTTGATTTCACTAGCAATTTAACATATAAAACATAACATTATTTAGAGCCATCAATGGGTTGATGGACTTTGATAGTTTGTGAAGTAATCTTAACTAACAGATTTATAGATTATGTTAACAGATAAAGGGTGATGACTTTTAATGATTTATTGAAAGACACTTGTAAATTAATTTAAAATTTATGAGTAATGATAATAAGATAAAAAATGATGACCAACTAATCGACAGTTGGAGTTAAATTAAAGACTGATGTCCTATATTTCTATTCATAATAACATCCATGCTTGTATTTAGTTTGGAAATGAATTAAAGAATGAAAATATCACATTAAAACTAGATGTCCTATATTGCTATTCATAATAACATCCATGCTTGTATTTACATGATAATATATGAATTAATTGATATATATATATATATATATATATATATATATATATATATATATATATATATATATATATATATATATATATATATATATATATATATATCGATATAATATGGTATAACATTTGAGAGGAATACTGATAGATATTGGTATACCAATTTATACAGTACAATAATAAGCATACTAATACAACATATTGATGTATCTTACTGACTTGACATTTTGATAGACAATTATATATGGCATTTTAATTGATAAAAGCATGTGAAACCATCAGCACAAATAGATAATTAAGGCTTGTTGCACTATACAATACGTATTATTAATTGATTGTCTTTTATAAATTTTCTTATAGATTGATAGACTTTGGCTTATTAAATAATCTGGCTTCACTAATCATATTAGTTTTACTATTGACTGATATTAACTGGAACTAGAGCAAGCATATTAATTATTTTTCCTTATATTTGAATGTAGTAATAAGATTGAATTTACTTGTAGTGGTATGTATTTATTATGTGGTTTTTACATGATTTTAGTTAAGGGTAACAAGCCTGTAGTGTGAGGCCAATTAGTGGATACTAGTTTAGATTTTTTTTTTTTTAATCTTTATTTTGTAGCCTATTGCCTATTGTTGTCTATTATATATATATATATATATATATATATATATATATATATATATATATATATATATATATATATATATATATATATATATATATATATATATATATATATATAGAAAACTTATTAAATATGTAAATATTTAATGAATAATAATGTAATTATAATTTTCTACTAATATTGAATCTTGTGAGCTCTGTTTGATGCTTAAAAGAAAGAAAGATGTGCAATTCTTCTAATCTAAATTATGGGGCATCATAGAAGTGTTATCAAAGTAAAGATTATTGGAAGAAATATATCATAATTAGAGCTGTATGATTGATGTTGAGCTGGGTAAAATTTTGTAGTGTTGATTGTATTATTGGGCATATTTTACCTATTAATTTATTGATTAAATATGTTTATAGATTTATTTTATTTGAAAGATTTATTTTATAGTTGAGGCTTTCTTATTGATAAGACAAATGGTTCCAAAAGGAAAAGAAAAGAAGATTAAACTTAATACTGATATATTTTTAGCAACATTTTAAAATTTGGTAAAATTTGTTGGTATGATCACCCACAATCGTGCATAAAGCTTACTTTTGATGAGCATTTAATTTGGGATGTGGAGCAACTCCAGTTAGAGGTGATTACTCTTAATAATCTATATTTTAGTATTCTAACTCAAATGATCATTTAACCATTTCTACCAAAAAGGATTCATGAATCTTAGAAATTAATCATAAAATATTTGAAGTTGATTGATCAGATTAAATTGGGTAAGAAATACAAACTGCGAGTATTTGATTTTGCCATTATCTTTTATAAGAACAAATTGTGAGTTCCTATTTCTAGAAGTTTGAGGCAAGAAATTCTACATGAGGCTCATTATTGTCATGCCCCAAAATCTAATTTGAAAGAATTATTTTTTAATCTTTTAATGAAGATAACCAAAGTTATCTATTTTATTTCAATAAATAATTATCAGTGAAAAGAAATCTAGTAATCAAAACATATATATTTGTATCCATACTCTAAAAATTATATACAATACCCAAGAATAATAATATAACACCCCTCTTTCCACTCCTTAGTACAAAAGAATGCTTAAAGACAAAATAGAAACAAATAATAGAGAAACTTACATTTGATGAGCATTTGATTTGGGACATGGAGAAACTCCAGTTAGAGGTGATTACTCCTAATAATCTATATTCTAGTATTCTAACTCAAATGATCATTCAACCTTCTCTACCAGAAAAAGGATTAGTGAATCTTAGAAATTAAACACGTAGTATTTGAAGTTGATTGATCAGATTAAATTGGGTAAGAAATTCAAAATTTGAGTATCTAATTCTAGTGAATAAGAACATATTGTGAGTTCCTATTTCTAGAAGCATGAGGCGGGAAATTCTACATGAGGCTCATTATTGTCATGTCCAATAATCTAATTTGAAATAATTATTTTTTTATCTTTTAATGAAGAAAACCAAAGTTATCTATTTTATTTCAAAAAATAAATATCAGTGAAAAGAAATCTAGTAATCAAAACATCATACATTTGTATTCATATTTCAAAAATTATATTCAATACCCAAGAGTCATACAAATATAATACCCCTCTGTCCACTCCTTAGTACAAAAGAATGTTTAAAGAGAAAAAAAAAACAAATAATAAAATAACCTAAGGAATCCTATAACTGAATAATTTCACACTCTCAATCCTCTTTCATGACCTAAAATTATTTAAATCATATATAATGAGCTAAAAAGTTCAACATGTCACTAAGTCTTACAAATGAACTCAAATTAAGATAAAGAAATAGTATGTATATTACTAGTTTGTTAATAAAAATAGCAATCAATATGATCATGAATTTGTGTAAAAATAGTAAAACACATATAGTAGCCATAAGGCTTATAAAAAAGAAAACCAGTATGATATGGATGCTAGTAAAATAATATAATACAAAATAATGAAAAATATAAAAAAAAAGCTTTTGTAAAAATAATAAAATGGTAAATAATCATTATTAAATCATACATTGTGAAAGTATAATCCAATCAATAAGGAAATTATATATATCAAAAAAACTAAAGCATCCAATGTGAATATCAAAATCCATAACAATGCAATACCATCAAATTAATATACACATGATGTTCAATCATTCTATATCAATATCAATTGTATCTTATATCGCATACACAGTAAAGGAATAATATGCTTAGTAATATTTGTTGCAACTTAGTTTTCATAACTATATTTTCATATCATGTGTTTTTTATGATTCCAAATATTATTATTTTGACTACTGTTTCTCCTAACATATATTGGATATAGTGCTTTTATTGTTTGTGTGTACAAACATTTCAAGGAAATCATACTCCAAACTGTTGAAGATTTCACACCCTCATATTATATTAGAGTTTATTGTAAATGGAGTCTGTATTTTACACTTTTATTAAGTATGAGAGAGTGTGATTGTAATTGGTTAACCATGCATACGCACACTAGGGAAGAGTTAAAACTTGTAAAATTTTAAATTTATCGTACTGTACAATTTATAATCGTACGGAATGATTTGTCCAGTTTGTTCCTCTAGTAGGCAATTAATCTAATCATAAACGGAAAAAATTCTAAGTATTATTCGTATTATAAGAAGTTGCCTTCGAATAGAAGACATTCAAAGTATGAAAATGTTGTGAACATTTTCTTCCATACAAACAGGAAAATTTTTTGAACTATTCGTCCAGGAAAATCTTACCTTCGTACAGACGACATCCAGAGTATGAAAATGTTTGGAATATTTTCATCCATACAAATAGGAAAAAATTTTTAACTGTTCATCCAAGACAATCTTGCCTTTGTACAAACGATGTCCATAGTACAAAAATAATACATATATTTTCATCCATATGAACAATTTTTTTTTTTAAATGTTCATCCAGGATGATATAGATTCATATTGTATGATATTCATGTACACAAATGTTTCGTACAGGATCGTACAAGCAAACTTTGAACTATTCATACGTATGATAGTCATTCATAGTGTACGATCTGGGATGGTTAAAATTGAAATTTTTAATTTTCTGTACGATTTTTTATGTCTTTCATATATAAGATCCTAAAAATTGTCTAAGGACGAATCTATCTTCGTTTTTCTTGAGAGAAAAAGTGTGAGAGTGGTTGGGAGAGTGTTTTTAGAGCGTGGAGAGAGATTTTTCAATTTGAAATTGTTAAGGGTTCACTAGGTTGGCCAAAGGTGAGAATCTCTTTGTAAGTCTTGTCAATCCTCTTCCTTACTACTTCGGAGTTGTTCGTGAGACTTTGAAGAAGATGCGGTTTTATACCTACACCAGGAGGGTGTAAAAGGAAGACAGTTCTCTACTAATACTTGGAGAAGTGTAAAAGAATGACGGTTCTCTACCAACACTTGGAGAAGTGTAAAAGGACAACAGTTCTCTGCCAACACTTGAAGAAGTGTGAAAGGATGATGGTTCTTTGCCAACACTTGGAGAAGGGTGAAAGGATGACAATACTCTGCCGACACTTTGAGGGTGTGAAAGGATGATGGTATTCTGTTGCATTGGGGATTATGGAAGAGAGGGTAATTTTATAGGCTTCTCTGCCTTTCTATACGAGAAAAAAGTGAGTCAATTTGATAATAGTGTAATACATGAAGAGTGAGTCTTCAGGGAGTGGATGTAGGTCTAATTTGACCTAACCACTATAAATCTTTGTATTTTTTTCAGCATTTTTATTTTATGTAATTTTAATTTTGTGGTTGAAAAAGTTTTGTTTTAGGAAAAACATAAATTGTGCATATAATTTTATAATTGGTTCTCTCTTGATTAGCCTTGGGACAATTGCGTTAGGTCTAACAACCTATACTGACTTTAAAATATTAAATCAATAAATACAAAATCAACAATAATAATAGTGATAATAAATTAGTAGTAGTATCAGTAACAATAATAATATCATTAGTTATAATAAATAATACCATAATAGTAATAGTAACAAGTAGAACAATAAAATAGTACATAAGTAGCATTACAATAATAGTAAATCAATGCAATAACATACATTCAAAAAATCATACTAAACAAGTAAGGTGTTATGACTTATGTTGTATTTTTTTAGTAGTTAGTAAGTAAATAATCAGTAACAATTGGCTCAATAAATAAAGTTGTCACTCTTTGCTTGTTGACATAGTAATTATCTCCTCATAGCTCCCAATTAGTGACTTAGGTGTATAAGTAGAGGATAATATCAAATCATAGTATTTAAAGGAAGCCTAACAGCCCACCATCCTATGCAAATCAGTCAATCTTAAGCTAACATGAGTAAATCACTAGCCTTAGCTTATTTTTATATATTATTATTATAATATTATAAAAGTAATAGCAATTAACTATTACCCAATCACATATCTACTTTTATTTGCAATGTTTGTATTATAAGCATGCTTATATTAAAATACTAACATTTTTTGTTCTTTGTAAATCATACAAAAATATAATATTTTTCATATTACCCGGTAAAATTATGAAATCAACGAGTAAATATGTCAAGAATAATTAGTGTTACAATGTATAAAAAGTTATGCAGTAGAAGTTCACTAAATCAAGAGAAAAAATAATAAAATTAATTTGAAAAAAAAATATAATGTCAAAATTAAAATCTTTGAAAACATGAATAGGATAAAACTCATCTACCATAATCTAAGTGATTTTTACAAAAGAGGTGAAACAAATTGGTTACCAAAGTTTGATTTTCCTCTTTTCTCTCTCCTCCTCTCCCATTTCCTTCTCAGGCTAGTTGGTGATTGAGGGAAAATGGCTTTAAATAAATATAAAAATAATGTTAGTGGCCTATCTCCAAAATGCTCTAATCTGACATCACATTATTGCATGTTGAATTCAAATTTATTATAGAATAGAGTGTTTAATGCCATAGAAATAACTTATAGTGCTACTGTGCATACAAATCCAATGTCGCAGCTTTCACAAGCTTAGCACCCTAACGTTCCAGTCCAAATAGAAATTTAGATTTTAATTATTTTTCAAAATAACACGTTATTATAATCCACACACCTTAGAAAAATATCATTTCCAACATTTTCCCTAAGGATTCAAGAAAAAAAAAAAAAAAAATGATACAAAATAAATCCATTAAATAACATTTAAATTGAATCAAAATCAAACCAAAATCTCATCAAAGGATTCACATCAAATTAGTAATTAATATCTGTCATATAGTCATATAATACATTTGATCACATATCATTTACTTATGCAATGAGATGCTTTGACAACCAATCATTCAAAATAAATTTTTTAATAGCCAAACTCTTAGGTTATTATATGTCTTATTGATACAACAAGTTATACACTTATGGCATCATTAGAGTAGGTATTATTGGTCATGGTGCAACAAACTTCCTCTGAGTACCACAAACAAATCAATCAATAACCTTACTTATCGATATTTAAATATAAGCTCTCGGTCATGCAGTTCTCTATTCTTCGGCATGCTTGGATTGTCCTGCTCCAAAATTAGTTCTTCCTATATATGGACAATCTATTACCTTATATATATGCATTGATAACATCATACCGTCAAAAGGTAGAACTGACCTGAATGCCTTCTTTCACAATGAATATATTCTTTATAGCTGCCAGTAGCTACCATTGATCCATATATCCTGGCTTTCTATATATGCTGTTTTTATCACTGATATTTTCTCTATCCTAACTTGGATGCCGTTATTTCCAAATAAATCTTTATCAATCCGGCCCATTCTCCTAACTCAAAAAAATCCTAAATATATTAAGGCGTTAACGAATATCTCAATTCATTATTCAATTATTGCAAAGATTTATAACACTTTTCTTCATCAGTGAAAATTAAATTAGGAGCATACCTAGCTAATGCAATAAACTCAGCTTTGTACTACATCACTGTCTTACATCCCTATTCCATTTTGATGAAAGCTTCTTGCATTTGTCATTAGGATGAACAAGGTACAAACCACATTTTGAATACTATAATGAATTCATCCCAAGAAATCACATTTATCTTCCCATAGAAGTTTTCTTGTTATTTTCTATCCACCATCTCTCTGTCTCTCCTTCAAATAGGAATGCTGCTAGTGGCACTTTTTTGTTCTTTTGACACTACATGTTGTCAAATATCTTCTTTATTTTTAGTAACTAATCTTCTACATCTTGGGGTCCTACAACTATTTTGAATCGTTGGAGCTTAAGTTTATCAAATATATATAAACACTCATATCCCCCATCTTCATTGCTCCTAGATGGTTTGCTCTATGTATCTCCTATTATATGTGCTAGAACACTAGCCAGCTTCATAATACGATATGATGGTACTGGAGTTGCACTGTATTCTTCATTTGGTATATTTTGTTCTGGGACATCTATATTAATTGTTCACTTGCACAATTTTATCTAAAGAATTCACACATATAATCATTTATGTATATAAAATAATATACCTTAATACATCAAATCTAACCAACTCATAATCAATTCCTATAACTCTGGTTTACAATTCAATTCTTTCAACAATTGCTTTGATGTAAAGTTTTTCATGCACCATAATCTAATTTGGAAGAATTATTTCTTTTATATTTTAATAATGACAACCAAAACTATATATTTTCTTTCAATAATTAAATATCAATAGAAATAAATATAATAATCAAATTATCATACAAATGTATTCATATTTCAAATACTATATACAATACCCAACAATCATACAAATACAACACCCCTTTTTACACTCATGATTAGAAAAAAATATCATATAACAAAAGGAAACAAACAACAAAAAAACTAGAGAAATATTATAACTGATGAGTCTCACACTCTGGATCCTCTTTCTTGACCTAAAATCATTTAAAATACACATAATGAGCTAAAAAGCCCAGCATGCCACTAAATCATACAACTGAACTCAAAGAAATATAAAGAAATAGTATGTATGTCGTTAGTCAGTTCATAATAATATTAGTCAATATGATTATGAATATATGTAAAATAGTAAAACACATGTAGTAATTAAAAGGCCTATAAAATAGCAAACTAGTACAGTATGAAGGCCAGTAGAACAATAAAGTATCAAAAATAATGAAATGAATAAACCTGTATTGAAGTCAAAATAATACAATAGTAAACAATCAATATTAAATCATACATTTTAACAATACAATATGATCAATAAAGAAATCATATAGATCAGTAAAACTGAATCATCCAATGTAATTGTAGTAATCCATAAAAATGTTGTACTATAAAATTCATATACACATAAAGTTCAATTATTCTATATCAGTATCACTACGTATCTTATATAACTTGATCAGTAAAAGAATCATGTGCTCAGTATAATATAGAAATAATGAAATCAATAAACTAGTATTGATGTCAAAATAATAAAATAGTAAACAATCATGATTGTACTATCTTATATATATATATATATATATATATATTATTCAATGCAACTGTTACAATCCATAAGAATGCAATACTATTAAATTTATATACAAGTGATGTTCAATAATTATATATCAGTATCAATCAATATCATATACCACATGCTCAGAAAAGGAATCATATGCTCAATAACAATAAATAATAATAATAATAATAATAATAATAATAATAATAATAATAATAATAATAATAATAATAATAATAATAATAGCGACTATATATCAATAATAATCAATAGTAGTATCAATAAAAGTATCAGTATCATCAGTAATAATAAAACAAAATCGTAACATTAATAATAATCAGTATAATAATAAAACAGTATAGTGGCAGCAGTGCAGTAACAATAAATTAGTTCAGTAACATGCATTCTTGTAATAATGCTAAATAAGTAAGAAGTTCTAACTTGCATGATATTTTTTTAATAGCTAGTAAGATAGTAAACAGTAATAATTAGCTCAGTTAATAGAGACATCATTATTTGTCCCTTGGCATAATAATCATCTCCTTATAACTCCCAACTAGTGAATCATATGAATTAGTATATGATAATATCAAACCACAATATTTAAAAAAAATTCCATTGGCCCATCATCCTGTGTAGGTTAGACAGTCTTAAACTAATGCCAATAAATCACCAACCTTAGCTTGTCTTCACACATTATTATTATAATATTATAAAAGTAATAACAACCAACTATTATGTAAGTCAAAAACCTATTTTCATTCATAGTGATTATATTAACAATATGTTTATAATAAAATAATAAAATATTTATTATTTATAAATCATACAAAATATAATAATTTGTATATTACTTGGTGAAATTATTAAATCAACAAATAAAATTATTGAGAATAATCAGTACTATAATATATAAAAATTTATGTGGTGGAAGTTCACTAAATATGGAAAAAATATAATAAAATCAATTTTGAATTGTAATGGTTGCAATCAAAATATTTAAAAATAGGAATAGGAAAAAAGTTACCTCATGTTGACCTTAATTTCCCTAAACCCTTGGTTAAGGGGGTTGACCTGATCAAATTGACCAAGATCACCTCCCTTATGTTCAGTGGGCTCAAACCAAACCTACTGAGCCCAGGCCCAAACTCTGCGTCAACCCGATTAACTAGGTCAACCTGGGTTGACCCAAATTAACCCAAACCACTTTGCTTGATTTCAAATCAAATACAGAGTTTCTCAAGCTCAATTCTTTCCTCCCATGGACTTAGTGGGTCAGACCCAACCCATTGGGCCCAAACCCATGCCCTCGGTCAACCTGGTTGACCCATTATGCCTAAATCCAAGTTTAGGGCCCAACCCAAATGGTTCATCTTGAGCTCAAACTCACACCCCTTTGGGTCTTTTTGACTAGGTTGATTAAGTCAACCCTTGACTTGGTCAACCCAAATCCACCTTTGTCAAAATTTGACCGATTTAGGTCAAATTATTGACATTTAATGGATTTAATTATTTCTTAATCCTCCTTGGAGTAAACCACAACCAAATCCTTTAGTTTCCCTCCTAATTAGCCCTAGCATTGGGATTTAAATAGGAGTATTATGGTAACTTAGAGGCTCTCTTGCATTTCACTCTTTCCCTAAGCCCTCTTAAGCAAAATATTTTATGTTTGTGCTCCCACAACATCCCTTTGCCTTTCCCAAGTCAAACCCTATTGGTTACACCCGTCGGGGATGAGATCTACGGTGAAATGAAGGCTTAGACATTCCAAGGCCTCCCTAGATTGATCCAAGGCATTTCAAAGCATGAGATCAACATGGTAAATATTTGTGGTTAGTCTACAAGCTCAACCGTGCCAAGAATTTGAAGATGTAGTGGTGAAAACTCCATAAAACCCTTAACTTAGGTCATAACACATAGAGTTATTTAGGTTTTCAAAAAGCCACTTTTAAGCTAAATGATATATCCCCCATGATTTCTATTCATGAGTAGATCTTATGTTTAAAATTTCATGTGATTCCATCAAATTGTTTGTGAGAACTAGCCAAAAAATGGTTCTAGGTCTTCGGTTTATGTAATGTACGCATTAGGAACAATCCGAGCCATTGATCTTGCGATAAACAGCTTTGATTTTGCCGATCCATGACTTTCGTATGATCGTGGACTCGATCCCGCGATCACCGCTCTTGTCAGGCGTGGTATGGACCGTTGGTTCAAACTACAGAAGATCAGACGGTCGGGAGCATGTGCTGATGCGTATAGGTGCCTCGTCGTTTTTCGCGCAATCATTTCCAATGATTGCGTGACAGTGCAATCATTGCCAATGATTGCTTCATAATTGCAGAGCAAACCAGAAGCTGAAACATGGCTTGCCTCCGCCGCCTCCGCCACCATTTTTAAATTAAAGTTAGTTTTAGATTCATTTTAAACCCTTTTATAAATTAGTTTTCTTCAAAAAAAAAAAAAACCAATTTTTATCCAAAAACTATATATAATATGTCATTTTCTTCAAAAAATATATTTTCTTTTATTTAAAATTATAATTAACTTAAAATATTGATTATATTTTAAATTATATCAATTACTAAACCTACCCTATTTTTAATTGATAAATTATTAATAAATAATTAAAATATGTTAATTAAAATTAAATATTTTATATTAATTTAGTTAAAACAATTAAGTAATTATTTTGAAACATACTAATTTTAAATTAAAACTATTAATGGTATAGTTATTAATTTTTATTTAAATAATTTTGACTATTTAAATCTTTTAATCCTTTAATTATGATTAATATTTATTAAATACTTTTAAATAATAATAATAAATACTTACTTATTATATTTTTATCTTTAAAAACCTGAGTACATTTTTTTAAGAATAATTATTTAATTTTAAGAAATTATGATTATTGTTATTTTGAGTATTTTATAACTATTTGAATAATTCAAATATTTATATATTCATAATTAATTAAATTTAAAACATACTTTTTAATAATTATATAATTATTGTCTTAAAACTATTTTAAAATTTCAGAGACTTTTAGTTCTTAATTTATTCTAATTTAATATTTTTTCTAATTACTTATTGTGTTAAATTATTCAAAAAAATCCCTTTTAATTACCCTTAAACTTTCATAATTCATAATAATTTCATTTTAAATCGGATTTTTGTGTATAGTACCTCAAATTTTTCATAAATTTGTTTATTTTTATTTAAAATTGTTTTCAATAGCAAAAATTTATTTTTTTTGGTTGATTTCTATATTATTTAAGTAGTTAATTATTTAAATATTATTTAAATAATTATTATATTAATTATTTTTGAAATTACAAAATTGTTTTCAAACCTTTTGAGGTCCTCGCTCGGGTGACCAGTATATCTCTCATATAGTTATGTATCCTTATACATTAAACTATTTTTAAATAAATTTTTTTCCAAAGCCTGTGTACTTGTTATATGTGTTTTGAACTATTTCAAAATTATTTATATGCTAAATTCGTAATTTTGTGAGATCCATTTTGTGAAATTTCAAACATTTTTTGTACATGTGAATAGAATTTATGGGGGGTGGATTAGTTGGTAATTGGGTTTCAATCACTCACTAAAAGCATCGATAAGCGTGCTTTACTGATTATTTTTGTCATCCTTTATATGTGTAGGACATATGAGAACTTAGCTTAGGTACTCCTAGATCTAAGGACTTAGTATGTTTACTTTTTTTATGCATTCCCTGTATGTTATCCCATGGTTTATTCTTGAACATGTGATTTAACCTATTTAACGTAACGATACCCAAATGACAACAATTAAATATCCATCTAACAAACTTAGAAAAACTCCAGGAGCTAGGGTAGATCTTTGATTAACATGAAACTTTCAAAATTTAAACTTAGTAACATCCTAAACCTCTCAGAATTCTCTAGGAATTTTTAGGAACCTTTAACCCCCTTAATTAATAAACCCTAATTTAACCCATAATTAAGCCCTAGTGACTTCAAAAAATTATAATAAATACATTTCAACTCAGAAAATTGCCCATAATATCTCAACTCTTTATAATTCAATGCATAATCTTAAATAATTAAGGCCCCTGAATTTGACTTCAACCTGAACCTTAATTTAACCCCGATAAAAATTTACCTTTTTAATTGAATTAAATAATTAAAATTTTTAAAAATTTCCAAATTTTTCTCAAATACTTAGTAACACCTTTTTAGGTCATTCTCGAACTTTGGAGGTGATTCCAAGTAGTTTGGAGTTGATTTGAATCAAAACCCCTAAAAAACTCCTTATTAAACAATTCTGATAATCCCTTAATTGCCCAAAACTTCTAAAATTTATAACTTGGCTTAGAAAACTCTAAATCTAGCAAACTCAAAGCTTAAATACTCCCCTTAATGCCTTATATTTAATGGAAGGGGTTTTTACATGTCTAACACTTAAAACTATAATATTTACCTATTAAACACCTAAAGTTACCTATTTACTAATATACCACCTCAAAACCTTTTACCTAATAAAAAAAACACTTCGTTCCCTCCCGTCAAAGCCGAGCCGAAAGACCAGAGGAATCTCCTCTTTTCTTCGTTGATACTGGAGCTGTTCCATCTCTCGCACAGTCGTCTTCTCCAGGTCCCAACCAAACTGCGCCTCTTCTCCATTTCACGACTACCACACTGCGACTCTTCTCTGTTTCACGAATCCCATGCTGCTATTATTCACCCTTTCGCAACATCGCCAAGGTATGTTTTGTGTTTAGTTTGAACTATTTGATTTTCTATTTTTAATTAGTTTTCACCATATAGGTTCATTCATTTCCTTTGAAGGTTCTAATGACGTTTAAAAGCTTGACTTCTTTCAATCTCTATGGGTATTCTTAAAAGATTCAGCTAAAGGAAATACCACAATAATCTCTTCTTTTATAAATAACCTATATTTTGATCCTTGTCAAACAACAATGCGTCATAAATAACCTGAACTTGATGAGCCTGGTTATGAGGATACTAGGACTCAAAATCGTTGCATAAGATGATCTATCGGCTTCCAGTTCCGCTATCCAAGCATAGCAAATGTTATTTTTTAGAGCTTTTAAACAGTAATAGTTGATGCTCTGCTTTTCTTGTCGTCCTCGAGACTTGTTTCCTGCATAAGAAACTCTTTTTTTGCGAATTGTTTTTGACGCAACAAACTGAGTGTTCTATTTGATGAGTATTAGAGCTTTAGATGGTATAACAGTAAAAAGTTAAGTTTGTATGTGAAATGTGTAAATAAAAGTGTTTTTAGTGTTAGGTATGTAAAAACCCCTTAATTGAAATACTAGAACCCTCAAACACCACCTATTTCTAATAGTAACCTTTTGGACCCTCTTAATTTAGCAGATGGGCTGACCCCAGACCTTCTAAAATTCATTAATTCAATTTAAATTTTGAACATTATTATCTTAAGTATTAAAATGGATCCACAAACTAAATTAACTAAAAGTGGACCCCAATTCATTAATGCTTAAACTTTAATCAAATTTTCCCTTTTTGACTTTCAACAAACTCGAAAACAAATCAACTTTAACTATCTGCCCGACAGAGGACCTATCTAGAGCCACACAAGCCTACTACACACATATAGAATTGCTATGGTACCACTTCTAGATCTAGGATTAGGGCCGGTGTTTTACTTTCTTTTCTGATTTATGTGATGTGATGCGCTTTTGCTTGTGAGACGTGTATTGATTACTATGATATGTTGTGATGATTATTATGATGTTTTATTTTATTACTATAGTTTCTTTTTGTAGTGCGATTTGTGCGATAGATCACCCATCGACTAGGGGAACTTTTGCTACTAATCTAATCTTATATATGTGATCATGCTCATGCAATACTAAAATAAAGGAGGCAAAATAATTAAGCTTTAAAACTATTGCTATTTTTTGCAAATGCTCTAGAGACTATTTAACCCCATTTAAAATTAAAAGAGAGCAGTCAAGCGTGTTTACCTTTTCGCATAAATATTAACTACTTCAGATGTGATATATAAATTATTTGAGATTCTTTTCTTTATTAGGATAATTATGCATGGGAGTCTAGATTTTCTTTTTTAAATATAATATAATTTGTAAAGTATAGAGTTATAAAAGTCTTCAAAAGTAAGGCATTTCAAAAACCAAGTACCCAAAGAGAAAACGAAAGGCCCTTCATAGGGAATTTCTTAATCATTTGTGTACTCTTCTGGAGGATGAACCAATGAAGGATGATCCAAAGGGAGATGATCCGAACGACGATAATTTAGAGGAGGATGATATATCTAAGAAGAAGACTTGAAGATGAAATGCCTTACTTTTAAGAATTAGGTCATTCAGTAAGATTAGAATCCAGATTATTATTGGTGGAGCCTGACCACCATTACTTTTATGCAAACCCTGGGTTGTACTTAAATGTCACTTGCCATGGACAGTAAACTTTTTTTTTACTTTGGGGTTGATTTATATTAATATGTTTATTTTGAATATACAATAAAAATTGTATGCTTTTTTTAGGTTTCTTTTTCGCATGTGTGTGGCCAATTTTTATTAGGCTCTCTAGGATAAAAATTATTTCTACTCGCAATTAAATTCTAAAATTTTAAGGATTAAATAACATAAAAATCTAATAATATAGGGAATAGTCAAAATCGCCTGGGGTCGCATGCATATTATTGCTTTTTTCTCTCTCTTAATAATAAGTCACTTCCCTGCCTGTGGGTAGAGCCTGGATAATCTGGCCTATGAGATGAGATGTCAGACTTGAGGAAGCCCAATCTTTTCTAAAAAATATTTTCTATAAGCCTTCTTAAAATTCTAAGCATTTATGATTTGGAGACATTTCAAACTAGTATGCATTGCATTAGAAACTAACTTAATCAAACTTTTAATTGTATTAGCTTTAGGAGAATTCACCCTACATAAGTTTAAGGTCAATTACAAAAATTTCTAGATATCGGCCTTACTTCCAAAACTTAGCCTACCTACCCTTCTTTCATAAAGACCGGATAACATGGATTTTACACGCGTAAGTGGTTAGCTGGCTATCCTTCTCAAGTAGGATATAAGCCCAGATGCATTAGATAGGACACGGGTGTTAATTTTGGGTGTAGAACACTTAGTACACCTTAGATTTAGAGTTTCAAGGCTACTACATTTCGGTGTCTCATAGTACGCCTCATCGGTGGGTAAGTTCTCTATTCTTTAGGGACTATAAATCTTGCTTATTTGCATCACATAGATGATGACACTTCTCTTTTTTACTTATGTATGCTTTGAGTGATTTGTTTCCTTTCTCTAGTTTATCCTCAGTGCCTTAGTCCATTCGGGTGTTTATTTGAGCCGTGCATGTTGACTAAGCCCACTTGAACCCCTTTCTTTCCCTTTGAGAAGGATTTTTTAGTCTCCCATATATGCCAATCCCTTTTCTGGAAAGAATAATATTGGATCCTTAATCGAGAGTATTTTTCAGGCTCTGGCATGAGATGTAATTATCCATGGGGGCTTACGCCCATAGGACATGGAACTCCACCATCAAATAAATCTTACTCGAGCTGATGTATTGGGTGGGAGAAACCTGTTGTTTTGATCAGGTCATGCATATTACTATCCATCGGGTTGCATTGGTGAGAGCTGTTATCCTTAATGGTTAGTCATATATATGATCTAATCTAGCCTTCCATTGGCCCGCTTACGAAGAGCACGGAGGCATGCGATCATTTCTATCCTTTGAGATGAAGCGGTTGTATACCCTTCGCACTTTATCCCCCGCACGGCGGTGTCCTTTCGGAGGTCCACACCCCCCATGATTTGAGCAATTTTCACAAAAGTGGCAAAATTAATCGGTAACCAAAATATGAGTTTCCACTTTCCTCTCCCCTCGTCATACTCCTTCTCTCCCATTCCTTCTTAGGCAAGCCGGTCAGTGAGGGAAGATAGCTTTTAATATAAATAAAATATTATTAATGGCTTGGTGTTATAGTGATGTATATTGAATCCAAAATTATCATAGAACAAAGCCTTCAATGTTGTGGCGGTTGCTTTTGTAATTGTTGTGCTTATAAGCCTAATGTCATGTCATTCATAAGCTTAGTGTCGTAGTGCTTCTTCAAGCAGAAATTCAAATTCTTTTTTTTTTTTCCTTAATTCAAAATGAGAAGTTGTTACAATTATTCTAGTTATGCTATTCATCCATAAAACTATAAAATATATAATGATTTGAAAGGTATAATTTAGTGGTCTGGTTTGAAAAACGATGTAGCATAATTCATATCTAAACAGGAGCCCGCTAATTAATGAAAGTATAACATTAATGACAATGAGGTTTTTTATAGCCATTGCTGATTTTAAAGTGGAAGTGGGAATAGGTAACAATGAATTTTGCTAGGGGTTTCCTAGGTTGAGATAGAGACATAATGTTATTTGGTTTATAAGGGATCGTCTGATGAAATTTGCTTATTTTATTTTAATTCAATAGTCTGATTAAGTGGATAGATTGGCATAAACATATGTATATGAAATTATCTGACTACATGGAATATCTAAAGTTATAATTTTTTGATAAAGATGATAGATTTACTTTAGATTATTAATATACATTTAAAAAGATTTGGGTTCAAAATAACATTTATGTATGGCTCTCATCCTTGGACTGATAGATTATCTATGCAGAACATATAAATACTAGAAGAACTTTTGAGATTACGTGTTATGTACTTTGGTGGCAGTTAGGATAACCACATTCTAATGATTGAATTTTCTTACCACAATAATTTTCAATCAAGTATATCCTTACGAAGCTTTATATGATAGAAAATATAGGACCCCACTATCTTGGACAGAGGTCAGTGAAAGGAATTTGATTGGGTTAGCTTTAGTTGATGGGGCTATTAAAAAGATCCATTTATTCAGAGAGAGATTAAAGGTTGTACAAGATAGATAAAAGCAATATTTTGATGCTAAGCACTGGGTAGTGGAATTTCAGGTAGGAGATTTATATATGTAAAAATTAGGCTGATGAAGGGCGTTAAAAGATTTGGTAAGAAAAGTAAGCTGAGTTCAAGGCATGTTGGACATTTTGAAGTTATTGAAAGGATTGAGATAATTGCCTACTATGTTACAGTTATCAGACTATATGTCTAATATTCATGTCACTTTTGAGAAATTAAGTATATGATTCTGAAAGTCATATATCTACTAAAGAAGTTGAGATATGTTCAAATATGAGCTATGGAGAGTTATAAGAAAATATTTTGGCTTATGATTACAAAAGGTTAAGAAATAAATAGGTTATAATGGTTAAAGTTAAATGGAAAAATATAACTGAAAGAGAAGCTACTTGAGAAAATGAATTAGAGGTAAGAAAGTTGTATCATGATCTATTCTGATGCTATGCATTTTTGAAATATCATCAACGATATTTTTCGATGAGAGAAGAGTTGTTAACACCTCTAAAAATAGAGTATTGTTCAGACCATCCTGACCCGACTAAAAGTTAGGTAATATGATTTATTTTTCTCATTTAAACTCCCTTGCAAGTGTCTAAGAATGATCTTTGTATATTTAAAGGTCTGCATGTGTTCTAAAGTGATTTATGGGGTTTGGGTTCATGTTTGGGAAATCTGGAAATTTTTCCCGTGGGGCATCGTAGTGCTGGGATTGGTGCCCAGACACCATGTTCTTAATATTTTGGAAAATTTTGAAATAACATATCAGCACCAGATTCTTGGCGTCGTGGCGCTAGGCCAAATTTTTCTTATTTTAAATATTTTTTCACTATTCATTCTCTCATTTCATTATAAGTAGCTAGCTTAGAGAGAAGAGAGAAATTTCTATAGAGAGTTCATTTTGAGCTACTTAGGGTTATTTAAGTTGTCGACCCAGTTCAAGAAGTTATTTAGATTGAGGTAGGTGATATTTTGTCTATCCCAATTTTAAAAAATATGAAGATTTTCTAAAATTTTTATTAAATTTATGTTTCTAATATAAAAAAATGAGGAGAAATTTCTGTATGTTGTAGAAACATCAGTCATGAAAATTTAGAGATTTTTTGGGAAATTTTACTTCATGTATTTTGAAATATGCATCTTTTTTATTTGTCTAAAGAATAATCTAAAACCTAGAAAATAATGTTGTAGTATAATCAAAGGCTTGAAAGTGTGTTCTGTACAATCTTTAGTAATTTGGTTATGTTCTAGAATAGTAAAATTTTATATATTAGTGTGTTGTGTTGTCTACCATTGTATTGTAATATATAAATTATGAAATTCTATTCTGAGCTCATTTATGCTTATTTTTCTACGTTGCAATGAATTATATGAGTTTTGATGTGAAATATGTCTTTTGGAAAATATAAAGGGTCAGAATCTTTTGGATTATATCTAATGCAAGAGATCTAGAATTCTCTGAAAATTTATTTGTTGAGAGCCATAAGGGACCATAATATTTGGATTATGTCTGATGGTGGGGAAACTTCTATTTGTTAGAGTTATAAGGGGTCAAAATCTTTGGATTTTGTCTGAGAAATGGAAAATATATTACCTTCTATTATGAGATATGAAATTCATATTAAATTCTTATTTATTTAAAATTTTTAGTATTATTTTTTAAATTTATGATGATTATAATTACAATTATGTTCAACACTGTGATGTATTATGTTTTAATATATTTAAAGTATTTTAATAATGAAATTATTTTAAATTATTTAAAAATTTAGATTGAAAAATATTGACTACTGAGCTATGTTAGCTCGTTGTGCTTTCACCTTATGTATTCTGGATCTGATAGGGGGAAGGAACATGTTGTGTAACAGTTTCAAGATTTGATCTATGTTTGTAGAGATTTTTTTTTCTTTTAATTTTTGTACAGTCATGTCTACTTTTTATTGCTCTTTTTTGTAGCTCTGTCTGTAGCCATGCACTATAATTATATATGCATTTTGATTTTAAATGAAAAGAAAGTTTTTTGTGGATGAGTTTTATTCCAGCTCATTGGATGTTATTAGCAGCTTTGTATTTTTGTTATTTTAAAGTTAAATTTGGATAATTTTTTTTAATGATATTCAAAACTAGGTCTTGGGATCTTCATATTGCAAGCCAACATGATAGGACATATTTAGTCTGTTGATCTTATCGAGTTAGGTTGTGACACTCCTAGTACTAGTAGAGGCACTAATCTCCATATTACACTCATTAACAATTATATGATGATTTATGAGTTCAAGTAACTCGGTTAAAGTTTCTGGATGTTGTAGGTCAATTGCAAACTCGAAAGGCTTGTCTTACAAACCTTGGGTGAGAACAGCTCTAGCAAATTAAAAGTTGGCTCTAGATCCATCACATCAAGCATCTTTGAAATTGAGTGATAAAACTCCCCAATGACTCACTCGATTATTGCCTCACATATAGTAAGGCTTAAGAGTTCTTCAATGGCCTTTACTTGCTAGCGAATTGTGTTATGAGCAACATCTAGAACTCGATGAAAAAGGTGATGACAACAGTGGCAAGTGTGAGAACCACCTCATAGGAAATGATTTTAACAAAGAGAGAATAATCAATACTTTAATGCTTTATTGATGAAATAGGTGAAATAGCTGACTTAAAGTAAGCGACATGGTTGGAAGAATTCATCATTCCTTAGTATGAATCCATATGATGGATTTTGAATTTTTGTTGGAGACATATCCTCAATAATCTCTCTTGGGAATGCATGGATAAGTGGTGACCTCCTCTTCTCAATTTGCTTCTCTTACCAGTGAAGAATCCAAGTAGACTCCTTACTGTCAGTGTAATGTGTCTCATCAACAATTGGAGTATATATCAAGGCTCTATCTCCATAAAGTCTCCTCCTCGCTATAGAATTTGATGATCCTTTAGGAATTTCTACTATATGAGTGGTTCTCAACTTTATCACTAGTGCTCCCTAAATCATTCGAGTCATTATCTCCTGGAATTCAACAAATTGATTACTATCACAAACTCCAGGTTATCCATATTGGCATATTCTTCTCCATAGTTTTTGATAATGTTCTACTTCATATAGTACTACTCATCTAATTATTAGCATGCTCCACTATCATTGCACCTTTTAAGATGTTGAATTCATAATAATCCATGAACTACGCCAAACTAAACTGAAATACTAAATGAAAAAGAGAAGACAGTAAAAATTGAAAGATTAATTTTAGAGTAAGAAGCTATAAGATATTTGTATAATGTGCTTGATCCAAGAAATTTGTATAAACTAAGCTCACCCCTCAATTGCCTATTAAAAAGTATGGGTTAGAGCTTAAGCATTATAGAATTAGCTATATACATGTATATACCAAAAATAAGAAGAAAAAAATTCATAATAATTGTGTAACTTGATTGGAACATCTAAATTGATGTAGTCGTTTACCAAGCTCTTAAGAAGTTGATGGCTTGGTATTCATTAATTTTTGAGTATTTGTATTGTCATCAATATTTTACTTTGAGTTGTCTCTTCTTAAATAGTCACCAGGGCCAACTTTATAGTTAGTAGTCTCTATGATCACTTTACAAGCGTTACTTATAGAATGGGATGAGTTACTGGATCATAGTCTCCTCTTTGAGGTGAGTTCTCTTATAGGCCTGGGAATCTGAGATCAATTAGACATAGTTAACTTAACTTAAATGAGCTTGACTTAGCCAAAATCAGGTCGACCTAGCTTAAATCAAATTTCTTTCAGATACATTATTGTACAATAGCCCCAATAAAGATGACTTGTCCTCATCATGGCTCAACAAGTTGCTTACAACTGCTAGATCAAGTTTGGATAGGATCAATATAATTGAGCTAATGGTTACTAGAGTATACATCTCCTTCTTGATTGACCATAATCATTGACATGAATTTTTTTTTAGTATAAATGTTTTAGGGATGATGTAAACTAGAGTGGGTTAAAGCTATTAACAAGAATTGCTCTTCCTTATGAATTGGAATCGTTAGAAAGTTAATGCATTTAAATATTGATATAGAGCAAAATAATATATTTTACATATTTTATTTGTTTTTTATTCAAATCTACTAGGCCAACTAATTTAAGATGTGCAAGATGACTTTAATGATCTAATATCTTTGTTATATTTTTTTTTTTTAATTTTGAGAACAATGGTTTAAAATAATTTTAATAGCCTCTTATGTTGACAAATTGTTTATTGGAGTTGGAGTTTTAAGTGATTTAAATCTTAATTAATTATGTTTAGAGAGAGTCAGGGATCACCTCCACCCCATTCACAATAGTGGTCCTTATGGTCGATGTAAGTTTCAAACTATGTCACCACAGACTCTCCATAATTGATGGTAATAACAAAGAATGTGATGCCCACCAATGAAATGTTATGCATTACATTGATTTTCAACCTATCATTTTCTATCGAGAACATCACAACATGTTAACTTGCTATGCGTGGAAGGCGCCAATGTCATTTCTTGATAGGAAAAAATGCCCTAATACCCTATCCATAATTGCATCATCAAATGCCACAAATAGTCTATGACTCCATCATCACATTAAATTTTGAAGTAAAATATCCATAATATAGGATAGATCCACTTAATTGGTACTATTAGTGTTATACTAGACTATTACAGCTACGCACCAACCTCACCCTTACCACTGGTTTGTCCGTTGTCCTCCCCCATCAGCATGGATGCTTACTACCTTCAATATAATGCAATTATACCACCTTCATCATCAATCCATCGTATGATGGCCACTGTTGAACCTTTGCTTCTCAACCATCGTTGTTGTCCATTCACCTCCTGATAGCCATCATTAACTCCTTGCTCGGCTACCATCAGAAGGACACCCTCCAACTGTCACTGTCGACACATGCCTTTGGGTACTCTGCAAAAGAGGATCATAATTTGATCATAGTTGAATATATTCAACTCTTATCGGATAGTTATTTCTCCTACAAAGGAGAAATGGAGCCTACATAAGAAGGGTTGGACCTTGATCATTTTCAATTATATCAACTCTTGTAGGATAGTTTTTTTCTTCTACGGGGAAGAACTGGAGCCTGTATAAGAGATTCAGGCCTTAATCACCACCAACGATATTCAACTATTGTCAACATAGTTTTTCCTTCTAAAGGGAGAAATTAGAGTCTGTGTAAGGGGTATCAAAATGAGTTTTCAGGTCGGGTTTAGGTCAAACCCGAAACTGACCTACCTTAAATAGACACAAACCACTAGGTTAACTGGTTAACCTGTTTGACCCGCTAACCCAAGGGTGAGATAACTTAACATGTAAGCATCAAGCACATGCCATGTACGGGATTGTAGGAGAATAAATACAGGTGAGGCGAGCACAGGAGTGTGCGACTACGGGTGAGGGAAAGACTGTACGAGTGCACAACTGTACGGGTGTAAGCGTGGGTCCTAGTGAGGGCATGATCATGAGTGGGCTAGGGTGAGGCCACATCACCGTAAGTTCCTTCTTAACTGTGAGCAGCCGGTGCGAGCTCCTCAAGCCCGACTGCATGGGTGCATGAGTCCAGGGCAAGGAGTCTACGCGGGGGCGATCAGTGAGGTTGGATGGGGACTCGGGTAAAATTAGGGTCAGTGGGTAGACCTAGACCCAACCTGAATTTTTCAAGCATGTCAAAATTTGGAACCTGAACTTGACCCATTTATTAAATGGGTCGAATTAGATAAGAATTATTTAGGTTAGTTTGGTTTTATCGAGTTGGGTCAATAATTAAGACCTTTGAGCCTCCATAAGATGGCTAGGCCTTAATCACCGCCAACAGTATTTAACTCTTGTCGGACAGTTTTTCCTCCTACATGGGAGAATTGGAGCCCGCGTAAGAGGGTCAGGCCTTGATAAGAGCTGATGGTATTCAAATCTTATCAGATAGGTTTTCCTTTTATAGGGGAGAACTAAAGCATGCGTAAGAGGGTCGGACCTTGATCGCAGTTGATGGTATTCAATTCTTATAGGATAGTTTTTCCTCAAACAGTTGAGAAGTGGAGCCTATATAAGAGGGTCGGGCCTTGAATGCCGCCCATGATATTCAACTCTTGTTGAACTATTTTTTATCATATGGGGGAGAACTAGAGTATGCGTAAGATATCTAGGCCTTAATTGCCGTTAATGATATTCAGCTCTTACGAGACAGATTTTCTCCTATGAGGGGGAATCATATACTTCAAATGTTCGCTCGAGCCATGATCGCCACCAATAGTATTTAACTCTTGCGGGATAGTTTTTCCTCATATGGGGGAGAATTGGAGACTCGTAAGAGGGTTGGGTCTTGATCGCAACTAATGGTATTCAACTCTTGTTAATAGATACCCCGTATAAGGGAGAGGCCGACTTTGACTGCCATTGAAAGCCTCCTAATTTTTGTCGGTCCTTTTTTCCTCAATTTTTGAAAAAAGGTTTGGACCAACTTAGGAGAATTGTGCCCTCTCCTTAACCCCTAAGGGGAGAATTTATAGATTCATTAAGGAAAATTAGGTTTTTTTTAGAATTTTTTTTTGGAATTTGTTATCTAAAAATAGTAATTTTTTTAGTATTTATAGAGAATAATTTATGGGTCGTCTAGTGGAGCATTATGAATTTATCCTGAATCTTCTCGATATTTATGAAGCATACTACTCTCAAAATATATAAATATACCCTCTCTTCACACATGAAGGAGGGGTTGGACTTTATGAGGCTTAGACCCTGAGTTAGAGACTCAAGAGAGCTTTGAGGCTTAAAGTATCCCAGAGCTCCACCCCAGCACCACCACCAGTCTGTTCTGTTGGACCTATGCCTGACCATCATCTTCAAACCTTCGTCTAGCATCCATCATCATGCCTTTGTCCAACCTTCATTACCCACTGACTACAGTCCCACCAACCACTATCACCTGCCAACTGTGATCCATTCAACCTCTTATCCCCGGCCGATTATAGTCCATTTAACCTTTGTTACCGACGAACTACATTCCCTATGACCTATGTTGCTGGCTGACTAGGGTCCTTGACCTCCATCTATGATAAACTACAATCCCTATGACAATTGCTGCCTACCGACTACAGTCCCTTCAACCTCCATCTCTTGCCAACTACGATCCTTTCGGCATTCATTGCCCACCAACTATGGTCCCTCCATCCTCTGTCTCCCTCAAACTATAGTTCCTCCGGCCACCATTGCTTGTCGATTACGGTTCATTCAACCACCGTTGCACATCTATTATGGTCCCTCCGACCTATGTTGACAACCAATTACGGTCCCTACGACCTCCATCACCTGCCGACGACTACAGTCTTAATAAATGGCGGCAGATTCCTTGCTTAATTGAGGTTGATCGTAACCTGGCCGATACAAAATTCCAGGACGATGTGTTTTGCATAAAGATAAAAATTGTTTCTACCCTCTGACCATTGTTACACGCTGACTACGGTCCGTTGGACCACGTCGCTAGCTGATTATGATCCTTCTGAGCACCGTCACCCCTTTCTATGATCCCTTTGATCATTATTGCCCGTTGACTATGGTATCTCCAACCACCATCATCCGTCAACTATATTCCCTCTAACCTCTATCACCCAACAACGGTCCCCTTAACCTCTATTGCCTGGCTATGACCCTTTCAACCTCCATTATCTGACTATAATCTAACTGACCAAACAGACATGCCAACAACATTCTTTTGAGAACAACTCTTATATCACTAGATTTTTTCAACTCCCACCATGTAATGTGCTCTATTTGATGTATATTTACTACATTGAGGTGTGATCTTCCCCTGATGAAGAACAACACCTGTAACTGTCTACAAACACTAAAAAAAAATATTTTAACAAGGCCAAGCCCCGTTTTTTTTTTCTTTTTAGGATTTTTCACATAAAAAATCTTAATATCTCTTATGACTCGTGCACCCCTCTCTCTTAATTTATGTGTGTGTTTAATATTCGTATAAAACTTGAATGCTAAACCCTACATCTCTCTACTGCCCGAATGTTCCCGCACGCAATAAAAATACTTTGATAAAAAAATATTTTGAAGCATACTTAAAGACATAATAAAAAAAAAAAAATATTAATTTAAATATATGAATTACGTAGATAATAAATTAATATTCCACTTAAGATCAACTCTTTGCATGAAAAAAAAAAAAAAAAAAAACTCTTTGCGTCGTATCATTATATAGCTTTATTTTAACTGAAAGTGTTTGGGTCGAAACTTCCAACTCACATGCTACCTTTATGAGTCTTGAATCAGCAATTTAAGTATTTTCACGTTGTCGTGATATTTGACTGGTTTCATATACAAAGTAGCATTCGGCCAATCACCTTTTGAGGATCTAAATCCGGACGTTTCAGACCATACGTATGGAACTAATGTCAATGCGATTCTAATTTTTAGGCCATATGGTGGGGAGAAATTTTATTATAATAGATTTTAACAACTTTTAGATTTATATTAAAATAAATATAATAAATGAATTATCAATTAAATATTATTCTTTATTTATTTTTAAATAAATTTTAAAATTTATTATGATTGAATTTTGCTCAGGATCTATTTGGGATAGGTTTCTTCATATTTTTCTTTTTAGATCTTAATCATAATTATATTTTGCTACTATTTTTTTAATTTTTTCAATGCTTTGTAAAAATTTCTATGATGATGTGTAGTAGCTTTAAAAAGTATATATTTGATTTAAAGTAGTTTTTATAAAAGCTATTTTTCTTATAACATTTTTCATAATCACTTTTACAAAATATTACATTCGTCCAAAAAGACACTTAATATTGGGCGATTTTTTTCATCTTTTGACATCAAGATCCCAAGCTTGTATAGCCGTGATCCAACTTTCAGCTTTGAAGGTTGTCCAATTAAGATAAACTCACACACACATGATATACTCAAAACTCGAACCTAAGACCTTTTGATTGGTTGCTAAAGCTCCTAACCAACAGACTAAAACGAGCTACATATGGGTGTAAGTTTAAATCAAATAAATGAATAATCATTTTAATTGATTTAATTTCAAATTATATGTATATAACTCAATTGCCTCTACTTAATTTTAGATTTGAATTTTGAAAATTGAATAAATTGTATATTTTGTATTATCTAATAAAAATAACATCGTACTTTGTAATTTTAAAATTTTTGTTATTTTATCTCGATATTATGATGCATAGTAAAGTTAGAAATTTTTTTGAATTAAAATTAAGACTATTAGAACTCTGATTTTTAGCAAACTTATAATCAAACTGAATTTATTGATCAAATAAATCCGACAATACCAAAAGTGATATGATCCAATTTTAAATGTGCCCAAATTAAACACTTGAAGCACAACTAAAAATTTAATGATATTAATTAAAGTATAAATGATTTCCAAATATTATATGCTGATGGTTAAATCGAACGTATTGACAAGATGAATCCAATGGGTAGGGGTGTCGAAATTTGATTTTGGGTCAGTTTCAGGTCCAATCTGAAACTAACCGCCTTCAATTGACCCAACCCGATTAGCTAAATGGATCACAAACCCAGACAAGAACCTAACCCGCCTCTAACTTGTTTCAACCCAACATGACCCGCTAACTTAGTTGGAGTGAGACGAGTGGTTGAGAGTAGGCGGTTGAGTGAGCAAGCGAGTGCAATTAGGCTAGCAAGCGAGCGTGAGTGCATGTAGCGCCAAATGAGAGCTAGTGTGATGGAGTTTTGGGTTTTCAGGTTGACCTGGATTGGAATTGAAATTGCAATTGTATCAAAATATGAAAATCAAACTCAACCCACTTTCCAAACAGGTTAATCATGACCCGAAATTTTTGGGCCGGATTTGTGTTATGTTTTAAAGTTGTATCGAATATTGACACCCCCTACCAATGGCCCCAAGTTCATTCAATTATGCCATCATTACTCTAGTTAAATATTAAATGAACTATTTATTATAAAATGATTTAACATAAGTTGTCTGATGGAGTATTATAGAATTTTGATTAAATTTATTAAAATGTCAGCCTAAGCATTTATATAAAAAAACCCTTTGTCTTATGAGGGGAGGATCTTTGATGAGTTTGGAGAGAGTTTAAACATTTGAAGAATTTTAAAGTCTTATATGACATTTAGCATTCATAATCATCATTAGCCATTGTTACCCTCCAATTGCTATAGCTCGATAGTTGTCACCTAAGCATTATCATCTGACCAGTACTGCTTTGTTATTAATGTTCATTCATCATCATTCAACCACCATTATCGGATCATTACTGTCTGTCCACCATTGCTCAACCACCATCGTATGGCCATCATCATTTGATAAATATTATACTAACTTTGTCATTATCCCTCTATCATTTGTTCATCAAGCTCTATTATAATTATAGAAAATCAAATTTGAGTTCATTACTTTGTAATCTTATCTCCTCAAATCGAGAGGAAACAAATACCTCCATAATTTTACAAACATAGTAAATCATTTTATCCTGGCTAAAATAACTGATTTTTTCTTGTTCTATGGATTTTTCATTTAAGAATTTTAGTGCCTCTTGCTCCTCTCTTTTATTTGTATATATTTAAGATTTTCATCCAATGCTAAGATGTAAATTATCTTTTTATCACTTTGAATTTTCCAGCATACAACCATCCCTCAATTTAAAATTGAATATGATTAGAAAATAGAATTAAATTAAATTTAGCTATTCTGATTTTATTTTTAGATAATTATATTTAATAATTAACATTTATAAATAAAATTGATTTTAAATAATAATAATAATAAATAATAAATAATAAATTAAAATTAAATGTAATGATCTTCCAACAGCCTCGTTTGCCGTCTCAGCTCCACTTGCCCATCCACACTCGAAAGAACTAACAATTTGCGCACAAAATAGGATATTTTCCCAAAACATTGCCTTTCTCACCCATGGGAGAAAAATAGGGCAAAATCGGAAAACAGCCACGCAAATATCTTCCTAGTTTCGACATAAATCTAACCGGTGATCGACTTCTTTCCCTGGTCATCTGCTGGCTGTGCCTCATCTTCTTCAGCTTGCTAATTCTCTTCGAGGTCTTTCATGGGTTGAAATCCCTGGTTAGAATTTGACGAGGCGGAAGCTCTATATGGAGTGGGACAGCGATCTAGAGGATCCTAGCAGCGCTGAGGACGAGGCAGAGGAAGAGGTTGTGGGGGCTACGTTTCTACTGAACGGAGGCGGCGGGCTGTTTTCAGCCGCAGTCGAGAGCGCGCTCGGGTCGGCGCCGCCGTCGTACGGGTTGGTGGTTTCAGACGCGCTTGAGCCCGATCACCCGATAATCTACGTCAACGAAGGATTCGAGAGGGCAACGGGCTACCTCGCTGAGGAGGTCCTCGGCAGGAACTGGTTAGGTTTTCGCTCCTGTCTGTTGTATCTGGTTTGATTTTTTTTTTCTTCTAGGAGAATAGGAGAGAGAGTAATCCCACCATGCCATCCTTAACATTACGTGTTCTTTTTTGCTACTTTAGTAGAATTCAATTTCTCTATTCCTCCAACCGCGTATAGTCTTAATTTCTGTTCTTTAGTATTCTGAAACTTTTGATGGGATACTTTAATACTCAAAAAGTTGAAATTGGCGTTGATTTTACTTTATTTAGAGCTTCTAGAAATCTCCTTGTAGTTTAAGAAAGTCCTTTTATATGCATGCAGTTTATGTTGGTGGTTAATTTTAAATGTTGATGGCTACATTGGGAAAACGTGGAGTAGCTATCTTTGTTGTGAGAGAAGGGTTGTTCTGTCAGTATGAAGCAGAATGCGCTGTTGAAGTTGAACTCATCCGGCCTGAACAAGAAAATTAGGAGTTACAATAAGTTAGTTAATAATTATACTACAATTATGGGAATAATTCAGATGTGACCACCTTTATTCTATACGCTCAGTTGGTGAAATACTAGCCTTTTTGTAGATATTGTATGTCTAATTAACTAAGCATAATGGTGATTTTTGCTATTGAATCTTCATTTGTAAAGATTAGAATTTATTTATTTATATATTTTACACAAAATCTACTATGTGACCGGTGACAACCAGCTAGAAACTTCTTTATTTTATCCTTTGGTGCTGTTTGCGTCAAACAAAAAAAGAATTTGGTAATGGAGTGATGCATAATGATTAAGCCCTTGATCTACCCTAGCTTTGCTTTTGAAGAGAGGAATAGAGAAACAATCAAGAGCTAGAGGAATAGAAGGTGATCAGGGTTAGAGAGAGATAGAGTCAGGATTAAGAAAACTAGAAAGAAAGGAAGGATGTCTAACAAAAGAGAAATTTGGGTTTATATAGAAGCCATGCCTTTATTTATTATATTATTATATGAATAAGGGATCCATTATATAGACTAGGGTTCTTATACAAAATGCTATGAATACCAATAATAAAAATACATAAAGATTATCATAACTCATGACACAACTAGACCCTAGCCATTTTAAGTAGTGACACATAGTAAACTTTGACATAGACTAAACAATGGTATAAATTAAGCATGCCATGGACTAAACATAAAGTTTAAAGTAGTAATGATTCTACATAACTTGATTTTTAATTATGTTATTAGATCTGCATTTTTATATTTTACTTAGAGCTTTTTGTAAGGGTGGAATGAATTAGTTAGTTAAATAGCCCAATGACAGGCAATAAAGATTTCTACAGAATATCTAATTTACCATGTGAAATTGACATATTTGACTATGTATGAAAGACTTTGTTATTTGCTTTAATTTGTTTATATACTTTTAATGAACCAATTGATACCAATATCTACTCAATGATAAGTTGTTCTGACAAATAAAAACCTTTACCATGCTTTCTATGGTGGAAACTCCAAAACATGATTCTTGCTAATGGTGGAAAAGCTTTTAAATTGTTAGTTATCATCATCATTTTAATTGTTCCTTATCCCAACTTCTTAGGGTTAGCTTTATGAATGCTCATTCTCCACTCATTCCTAGGGTGTCTTGTTTTTGTTAAATCTTTAATGCTAGATGTTGTTCACATAACTTCTATCCATGTTATCTTTTGTCTGCTTCATTTCCTCCTATTTGCTTCATTTTCTTCTTAACCTTCAAAAATGTTTTTCTTGATCTTTTGTATTGGTCCATTTTCTATCCTTTATATTGCATGCCTAGACTGCCTAAATCTATTTTTCATCACTTCTTCTTCAATAGGTGCTACTCTTGAAATCCTCTCCCCTTACATTTGTTTCTTGATATAAAGGGGGGGGGGTCACAACAAAATGAATACTTTGTTCTTTGGGCTGCTTGTTGTCTCACGGTTTGGTCCTTGGCTGTTTTGGTTTTGAGCTGAAATTTTGGGAATTAAGTTGTTCTAGCTCATAAATGCTTGGTTTCTTCTCAAGTCAGCTCATTAACGAGCTTCTACTATTTTATCAGCTCATTAATGCAATTAGTTAGATTCATTTCCCCTTACTTTGGCTCCTTGGTTTCCACCTCCTTGGTTCTTCCCCCCATGGCCGGTTCTCTTCCCCTTTCCCTTTGCCTTTTCGGTTTTTGTTGGCTGTTGCTGTTCCCCTGGTTATCCCTCTCGGTTTTCCCTTCCTGGATGCTTTTCCCGTGAAATTTTGCCTTGTCTCCTGTGCTGTCTCTTCAGGTCCCTTGCTGGCTGGATTCCCGTGGCTGCTGGAGGGGTTTTCCGTGGGCTGCTTCCCTGTTTTTCTGTGCAGAATTCCTGCTGCTGTTTTGCTGTCTTTTGGCCTTTCATTTGGTGACTTTTGGCCTTTCATTTCCCCAAATTTGATTGGATTTGGTTGGAGGTGTTTTGGCTGTTTGTCTACCTTCTTTTGCCTATAAAATAGAGTTGTTTTGCGTAAAAAAAGAGATATAATGTGATTTTTGGAAGCCAAAACCTGTGGGTTTCTTCGTGGAAAAGCTTGAGAGCTTGTTCCATTCCTCTCTCCTCCTAGGAAAGCTTGCGAGCTTGTCCTCCTCTTCCGTCTCGGCTTCTAACCTACTTCTTCTATTCGCAAGTTCGACGTCACCTGTATCTTTCATCTCAAGGAATGCAAGTTTAGGGTTTTATGTCAAAAGTTTGTAAGCATCATTTGTAAGCGTCTTTCTATTCTAAAGTGAAGTTGTTTTTTGGTTCAATTGTCGTATTTTGTATCCTTTTTGGGAAATTTGTGTATTTTCTTTTATCTAGGAAGATTGACTATTTGCTCGCAAAAATTTGGGGCCCTTCCCAAATTTTTGCTTGCATCATTTCTTAATCAATCATTCTTAGTATTGCCACACATGTATGTTAACATTCTCATTTGTCTCACTCAACATAAATATTGGTGATTTTTTTTTTCACCTAATGCTTTGATCCATATAATAGAGTTTATCTCATTCCAAGTTTGTACCATTTATCTTTAAGCCTTCATAATATTTTTTTTATTGCATAATCCTCTTAAGGTACTGATACGAAGTAGAAGAACTTTCAACCAAATCTGCGAACCATAAGAGAAATTATGAAGAAGAACAAGCCACAAATCTTTTTTATTTTAGAAAATATAAAATAGAACAAACAAAATATAATAGATCTTCAATTGGAGAGGAAGATCCGACTCTCCAAAATCACTAGCCAGTGGCAAGAGCCCTCACAATCTAAGAACAACCTAAATTCAACAAACACATAACATATCCTAACCCTAGGGTAAATCAACTTTTTAAAACAAACAATAAACAATATAATACCAAAACAGCCCTCCACTAATTCCCTCCTATATCAGCCCTAAATCTGTCATATTTTCTTGTTAATTTTCTTTCCAAATCAGCCCCCAAATTTGTCTTCCTCAATTAGGAAATAATTCATAATTAATCCCCTCCAAATAAACCCTCTTCAAGTTGGAAACATTTTCTAATTAACCTCCTCCAAATCAGCTCCTAAATATGTCTTCTTCAATTAAGAAACATCTCCTAATTAATTCCATCTAAATCAGACTCTTTCCCTTAATAAAATCTTTTTAATTCCCTCCAAAATCTATTCAAATCAGCTATCTTTTCCTAAATAAAATTTTCTAATTATTTCTCGCATTTTTGTCCTCCTTACATAGTGAATATTAACTCCTCTGGGCCTCACAAGACTGCCCCCCCTGTCATCAATCATTCATATCTTCAACTGTCTCACCCTAGAATTGCTGCCGCCTAATAGCTTATTCATCCACTAGCGTAGCAGTTGTCGTAATCCCTCCATGTTTCCCCTGTGTATCGAGGGTGGGAATTCCACATTTCTTCCCTTTGCCTCACATGACTTGATCCCCATGGTTTGGCCTTCCCCCCTCCTTCGGCCGTCACTCCCCTTACCCAAAAGATCTCCCATTATGGTCGGCCGCCCCACCACATTCACCAACAAATCTCCTTTTCTGCTGTCCCCCCATCCGAAAACCCTATTACGTCCCTTATTGGAGCCATAGGAGGTGGCTTTTGACCCTCTCCTTCAACGGCCCACTCCCCTTACCTCAAATGTCTTCCATAGTGGTCAGCCACCCATCACCTCTACCAAAAATTTCCTCATTATTGTCCCCTCATCTTGAAACCCTGATTCACTCCTTATCGGAGCCTCAGGAGGTGGTTCTTCATGAAAAAATGGAGGTGGTTCTTGATGAAAGAAACTATCCTCATTGAAGTCCTCCCGTTCGATCTCCTTTACCTTTGATTTGGCCAAGGGATTCTCGGTTAGATCTTGGTTAGAGTTAGCCATCGGAACTGTCGGTGAAGTTTTGATTGCATCTTTAAGAGTTTCCTCATCATCTCCTCCATCCCTCCCAATCGATTTTTCATGGATGAAAACCTTCCTTCCATGTATGAAAACCTTCCTTCCATGGTCGAAAATTTCTCCTTAATGCGTGATTTGAATTGCTTCATTTTCCTTCCAACTCATTCACCCTCTTTGACACCATCTCTCCAAAACCTCACTCTGATACCAATTTAATACAAAGTAGAAGAACTTTCAACCAAATCAGCGAACCACAAGAGAAATTGGGAAGAAGAACACACCACAAATCTTTTTTATTTTAGAAAATATAAAATAGAACAAACAAAATACAATAGATCTTCAACTGGAAAGGAAGATCCGACTCTCCCAAATCTCTAGCCGGTGGCTAGAGCCCTCACAACCTAAGAACAAACTAAATTCAACAAACACATAACATATCCTAACCCTAGGGTAAATCAACTATTTAATGCAAACAATAAACAATATAAAACCAAAACAGCCCTCCACTAATTCCCTCCCATATCAGCCCTAAATATACCATATTTCCTTAATTATTTCTCTCCCAAATCAGCCCCCAATTTTGTCTTTTTCAATTAGAAAACAATTCCAAATTAATCCCCTCCAAATCAGACCTCTTCAAGTAGTAAATATATTCTAATTAACCTCATTCAAATCTGTCCTCAAATATGGCCTCTTCAATTATGAAACATCTCTTAATTAACTCCATCTAAATCTGCCTCTTTCCCTTAATAAAAGTTTCTAATTCCATCCCAAATCTAATTCAAATCAGCTATCTTTCCCTAAATAAAATTTCTTAATTATTTCTCGCATGTTTTCTCCTCCTACATAGTGAATATTAACTCCTCTCGATCCCACAGGGTGCCCCCCCGGCGTATCAATATCCCCTCCCCCCACGCGCACACACACAAAATCACCTTGTCTTCAAGGTGAAAGATGAGAACGATCTTCTGATCATCTCATATGGCTCCCATGTGGCTTTGTACTCCAACAAATCCTTCCACCTGATAAGTACTTCCTGAACTATAAATCCAGGATGTTAAGAATGAATTGATAGCTCAATAAGATCATTCCTTGAGATGATTATTTTTTTATCCTCATCAATTTGTTTGTTGAAAGTTTTGAGTTGCTCCTTTTTCTTCTCATCAATCATTCTTATCTTCAACTTTTTCTCCCCTAGAATCGCTACTACCCCAATAGCTTATTCCTCTACTAGTGTAGCAGTTGTCATAATCCCTCCATGTTTCCCCTGTGTATCAAGGGTGGGAATCCCACATTTCTTCGTCTGCCTCACATTACCCGATCCCCATGGTTCGGCCTTCCCCCCTACTCGGTCGTCCAGTCCCCTTGCCCAAAAGGCCTCCCATTATGGTCGGCTACCCCACCACATTCACGACAAAACTCATTTCCTGCTGTCCCCCCATCCGAAAACCCTATTATGTCCCTTATTGGAGCCATAGGAGGTGGATTTTGACCCCCTCCTTCTCCGATGGCCCACTCCTCTTGCTTGAAATGCCTTCCATAGTGATCGGTCACCCATCACCTCCTCCAAAAATTCCCTCATTGTCGTCCCCTCATCCAGAAACCTTGATTCACTCCTTATTGGAGCCTCAAGAGGTGGCTCTTGATGAAAAAAAAGGTGGTGGCTCTTGATGAAAAAAAAAGGTGGCGACTCTTGATGGAAGAAACTATCCTCATTGAAGTCCTCCCGTTCGATCTCCTTTACCTTTGATTCGGCCAAGGGATTCTCGGTCAAATCTTGGTTAGAGTTGGCCATTGGAGCTGTTGGTGAAGTTTTTTATTGCATCTTTAAGAGTTTTCTCATCATCTCCTCCATCCCTCCCAATCGATTTTTCATGGATGAAAGCCTTCCTTCCATGGTCGAAAATTTCTCCTTCATGCATGATTTGAATTGCTCTATTTTTCCTTCCAACTCATCCACTCTCTTTGACACTATATCTCCAAAACCTCGCTTTGATACCAATTTGATACGAAGTAGAAGAATTTTCAACCAAATTAGCGAACCACAAGAGAAATTACGAAGAAGAACACACCACAAATCTTTTTTATTTTAGAAAATATGAAAGAGAACAAACAAGATATAATAAATCTTCACTTGGAGAGGAAGATTCAGCTTTCCCAAATCTCTAACTGGCGGATAGAGCCCTCAAAACATAAGAACAAACTAAGTTTAGCAAACATAACATATCCTAACTCTAGGGTAAATCAACTATTTAAAGCAAACAATAAACAATAAATTATCAAAACAGCCCTCCCCTAATTTCCTCCCAAATCAACCCAAAATCTACCATATTTTCTTAAAAAAAAAAATAAAAAATAAAAAAATAAAAAAAATCTATCATATTTTTTAAAAAAATATTTCTCTCCCAAATCAGCCCCTAAATCTGTCTTCTTCAATTAGGAAACAATTCTTAATTAATCCCCTCCAAATCACACGCTTCAAGTAGGAAATATTTTCTAATTAACCCATCCAAATCAGCTCCCAAATATACCCGCTTCAATTAGGAAACATCTCATAGTTAATTCCATCTAACTCAGCCCCCAAATCAGCCTCTTTTCCTTAATAAAACCGTCCTAATCCTCTCCAAAATCTAATTCAAATCAATCATCTTTTCCAAACAAACTTTCCTAGTTATTTCTCCTATGTTTTCTCCTCCTTACATATTGAATATTAACTCCCCTGGCCCCCTTGGCATATCAGGGACATCTTCATTTTAGCTATATAATATCAACTTGAGGAGTTATTTCTTCATTTCTATCATTATTATTTTAATTAATATATCCATGTTTCTTAAACTGATAATACCCCTTGCTTAAAATTGCACAATTTGAGGTCCATCTATGAACACATGTAAAGTGCCTTCAAGTGTATGCCTCAAAGTGGGAGAAAGAGACGAACGTTTTACGATGAGGTGCACAATGAGGCATGTCTTGATGCATAAGGGATGGGGTGCATGCCTCTATCTCATGGTTTGAATGAAAGTTTTGGAGGATGATTAAGGTCCATTGATTTTTAATGATGTGCTATGACGATGAAAATAGTATTTCATTGTCACAATTACGAGATAAAGATACTGATGTGAAACAATCATGCCGAGATGATATACTTGATGAATTTGCATGCTTAATTTGAGGGAGAACAAATAATTAGATCTTTATAATGATTTGAATGATGAGATAAAACATTAAGAGCGGTAAAACGAGTTTAGGCTAATTCACATACAAAGGAGTTAAGATCGTAAAACATTCAATTTAATCTAACAATGCGTACATGATTGGTCTCAACGATGAATCCCTAAACTAACAGTGAGATTAGTCGCTAGGATAAGATCCTTCACACAACTCTTCTAATTACTAGGATTTAGCGGAGAGGCATTAACATGATTGTCATGAATTTACTAGTCCACAATTGAGAAGCACTTCAAAGATAAAAGAGTCGGGGAAGAGTTTACCCAAAGACAAATAGTGTCAAAGTGTAGTTCGTTGGGTAGCCCATATATCTGTCGGTGGTCTTCCAAAGTGCTGGACAGCAGGATATCTTTGCTGGCATAAGTGGAACAGCAAGTTGTATACTGAAATCTGAGGACAACAGAGAAAAATCTGCCTACAGGAATCCTGGACAGCAAATTCAGCCTTCCAACGGTGCAGGACTGAGCCAAAATCTGAGAGAAATCTCAGGATTCTAGCCTTAGGAGCAAGGGGAATTGAGAGGGAGAGGTGGTCGGGTAAGAGAGGAATCTAGGATCTACTTCCAGAAATAAAAGAAACAGACTTTGGACGGAATTAACGGTAGTGGGGCCTTGAGGGGGATTTTGGCCAAAGGGAAAAGTCTCAGGTTTTGGAATTATTTCCAAAGAGCTTTTGAGTGAATGAGGGAAATAATTAGGAGCATTAATTGGCTCTTAATTAGGCAAAGGAAAGGGGAAGAGGGGGCCGACCTAGGAGAGAGGGAGGGAGAGGGGATTCATTTCAAATAAGTGGGCCCCATTTAATTAAGTGAATTAATTCTTAAATCTGAATTTAAATTTCAGATTTAAAGCTGCGATTAATTCCTTAATGACGGGAGGAAATTGAGGAGGCATTTAACTCCTAATTCAAATTTGAATTTTGGATTTGAAACTCCCTCCAAGTGGCCTCTCCAAATTAGGAAACTAATCAAATGCCATGAGGGAAAATGGAGGGGATGGAGGAGGAGTTATTGCGGGTGGGTGGTGGCAAAGGGGAAGGCCGGCGGCAGGAGGCTGGCAGCTGGAGGTCCGGCGGCTGGAGGCCGGCGGTTGGAGGCCGGCGGTTGGAGGCCGGCGGCTGGGCGCTGGCAGCTGGAGGCCGGCGGTGAGTGGAGGTGGCCGGTGGCTTTGGGGCCAAGTGTGCCGGCGGGTGGGTGGGGAAAACAGTAGAGGAGAAGAAAAGATATGGGGTAGAAAACCAAGAGCTCCACCAAGGGGCTGTTGGATAGTGCTTTGAGCCTCTCCTAGGCTTACCTCACTTGAGAACTCACAAAGAGAACTCTAGAACTCACAAAGAGATCCAAAACCAAAATTTTCATTAACAATAATCATCATCCCTCTCCAAGAGGAGGGAGAAGGCTTAAATAGCCAAATACATGAAGGAAAATAAAAAGACATAATTGCCCCTAGGCAAACATAAGACAAAGCCCTCAAGTGAGGGTAGAAAGGGAAAAGTACAAATAACAAATCAAATACATCAAAATAACTAGACATGATCGTAGCCGTTGATCTTTGATGCCCTCATCATATACAATATTGACTTTTTATGGAGTAAGGAACAAGAATAATAATTTCTACAGGAGAATAGTAGAAAATTTTAATATAAAGCTCTATATAATAGAAATTATAAAAGATCATCATGATTATTGTTTTGAATGATATTCTTATTTGATTTTATTGATTTGGGAAGAAGAAGATGATTGAGATTGAAGATGATGGAGATTGAGAGGATGTTGACACAAAGATGGAGGATATGAGAACGCAATCATCTAAGATATTTATTCTAATGAAGACCTTTAAGTGATGAAAGTGAGAGGGACTTTTGAATTCACAGTCCTAAGTTATAGATAGTTCATTTTAAATGTTTTGTTTATGTTAACTTATGTATGACTTTTTGTTCTTATTGGTTTTGAGCAACTTTTTATGATGATACTTTGACACTTTTGAATTACTCTCAAATACTTTATTGGGAGAAATTCAAGCTTAAATTTTCATGAATGCTATTTATTATCAAGTCTTATGGAGTATTACTAACAAATGATTTATTTTTATTTTCAAAATTAATGAAATGATTTACTTTAGTGGCTTTCACATCAAAACGTTGTACAACTCATGAGTGCGTTCGTATGTATATTGATGTATGTATGCATGTACAAAACTAATGAGTGCTCTAGTTAGCAAAAACGTTGCTTCACTTTGCATTTGCATATTGAAGCAAAAAGGAAATCTTGCACTTAACATTGTGCTTTGTTCTTCAAAAACATTGGTATATTTTTGTTGTACTTTATTTATTTTTTTTAAGTACAAGTAGTTGGAATAACTTATTTGCCCATCTTTTTCCTTATCCTAGAACAATGACATTTTCTTCTAAAATTATGATCTCAAAAGGGAGATTAAGGGAAAGGGGAGATCCACTAGAGAAGAGAGAAACTAATAATTAGAGAGAACATGCGAGTGCAGGTGGGTGGGGAGCAGGGAGCTTAGCATGAACTTATGAAAGGAGAAATGCAAGTGGTGGGTTGGTCGATATACTTGTGTTAGTTCTCATACTTTAGAGACATTATTTATTATTTTGAGAAGATTTTTTCTATTTCATAATGATGGAGCCTCAGAGTATTTAAAATTTAGAAAGAAGTTATGATGCTGGTATGGTAAATGAGTTGAAATTTTGCAGTGTGTAACTATTATGAAGTGTTGAGAATAAATCAAGTAGTGCATTGAGTAGGATAGCGAGTATCTTACATTTTATTAAAGTGTTTTTAAAGATGTTTTTATTGCATTTAATGGTGATCCACATGGTACAGTATGATTTATAATCGTACGGTAAAAAAAAAAATGGTGATCCACATGGACCGAACAATTATCGCTCTATTTGTGACAGGTATTTGCTTTTAGGTAACATCTATTTCTACCTTGTTCTTCCTTGAGAGGCTTTCTAATTTTAGAATTGGATATCAGAGTAGCTATCAGACATTTTGGGAGAGATTAAACTATAGTTTTATTTAAGGGACATTACTTTTATGCTTGTCTTTAACATGATGGGGCTTGAGTTGTTGCATATTGCTGCATTTGTCATTTAATCTAAGGAAAATGACACATTAGTAGGCTATACACAGGAAAATAACACAATATTAGGGTATATGCATTATTGCCTATTCCATACCATAGGAAGACCTTATTATGGATTTTATCTTTGCTCAGCTATATATTAATTATTATTTGAAGGAACTTTACTTTTATTGTTTATATAGAATGTTTAAAATTCTACATGTTATTCCTTAAAACGAAATAGCAAATGCTTTCATATAATATAATTATTTTTTGATGATATTGTTACGCTAAGCTCCTCTTTGGAAGAAATGATGCAAAGTTCTTAGTTATTTGTGGAAACTCCTTTTGATCTATTACCAATTGTACTTAAACAGATGGTTAAATTGAAATTGTAATTAAAAGTTTAGGATATCTGTTATGATGCTTAATTCACTATCTTGTTTTGTGTTAGGATTTGCTGCTCTTAAGGCTTACTTTACAATTAATTCATTTATCAATGGATCTAATGGTTTGAGTCCATTTGAATTACCTATTTCATATGCAACTAGTGAATTTGCATAATTCTTTACACACTATATATGGTATTTATATGAAAGCATTCAGCTGAACTTGCTGCTAACTTTTATAATTACCTGTCTAATACCTTTTTATGTAGAAGGTAATGTAATTCATAGGTGATATGAAGATGGTTTGCCTATACAAAAATTTGTTCACATTTGGAGTGTGTAAGAAATTGGTTGCAAGGACAATACAATATAAAGTTCTATTGCATATTGTTGGTGATCCCAAACTGAGTTGATGATGCCTATGATAAGTCCTTTTTGTATAGGATGAAATGGTGATCTGTATTCTTTCTTGGATAGGATTGGTGTCCAAATCTTGTTCACTGAATCCAGATAATGTCTCTGGGTGTTATAATCTTTATGACTGTGCTACTAATTAATTCATGGTTGAGGGGTAGATTTTCCAACCTAACTAACCTAGGTAATTAAGATCTCATGAGGTTGCTCACATTTCCTGTGGGTATTCTTACCAAGTGGATCTTTTAGAGCGTAGGAGAAATGGGGCCAAAGCTACAAATTAAGGTTAACACAATTATGTGGAAAAAACAATGTCTTAGAGAATTGATACTGGAATATAGTCTAAAATTGGAAGAGCATTACTTATATAAAGCCAATATGTTGATTAAAAAAACATTCTATTATCCTTCTCATGGAAATTTCCTACTATTTGATTCCTCCTCCTTGCAAATGCATATAGAGGACAACAACTACAATTTAGTTCCTTCCCTATGTGGAGTCGTTAGGCGGCCAGAACATGAAAAAAAAAAAAAGAAAAATAGAATTATCTACTGGATGCAGTTGTATGGTGGTTGGAGAAGGCTTGGAGGCTTTGGCTAGGATGGAGTTCAAGTGTTAGGTAGCTTCTACTTTTGCTATTGAAGAAGGTCCTGACCTGCATTGGAGGTATTTACTCAAAAATCATAGGTTGAAGGAGAGGAGCAACCAGAGAAAAAAAGTTTTGAGGAAATTGAATTGCAAATTTTTATTCCATCCAAAACAAAATTCATCATAAAATAGACTCTTTATACCCTATTTATAGGATAGGATCGCTATGTTTAAATCATAATTAGTCTAGAATAGATAAGAATACATGAAAATAGCTTTGATCCCTAAAATCAAAACACTAATCCGAAATTTAAGGTATGAATTGTGAAACTTGCTTGAATAAATTATTGAAAAATTAAATTATCATAAAAATGATATTATTGAAATTTCCTAAATTTAAGGGATTGATAATTTTTTAGGAACAACTAAGTATATTTCCTGCATGTTTGCCAAATATTTAAATAATAAATTTTTCATGGATTTATTTTTATGGGTTTAAATTAGTATTTTAGCTTGTATTTTCTATCTAAAATTTTTCCTTAATGCAGCAACATCTATGCTCAAGTTGAAGTGTATTGGTTGACCATAGCTTATTAGGTTGATTGGTTCATCTTGGAGTGGAAGTGGTTTTTGAGTTCTTTTGAAGTGTGTTAGGGATCCCCTCCCAGATCAAATGTGGTTTTATTATTGTAATATTAATAAAATTTGGCCTAGATTCCTAGAATATCTGAGGTTTAATGAATGACACAAAAGGTTTTTAGTAGATGGGTATTCATATAAGCCACCAAAGTGATAAGGATTTGATAAGTTGGAGGAATTAAGTAGTCATCAAGAGAGCGAGATGTGCTTTATGAGATGCACTAATTTGAAAGTAGCAAAGTAGTTATAGTTTCCTTAATCGTACTAATTTTTACCTCTTTTCCTTGTTGATGATTTAATCTTCTTTTTACATTCTTTTCTTCTTATTTTGAATCTTCTTCGCTATCATCTTCTTCTCTTCCTTTCTACATCCTTAATCTTCTTTTAGGAATATTTTTGCTATATCTCTTAGGATGAATACTCCTTCTGCTTTATCCTCTAGAGTAGCAAGATGGAGGCGTTTGGCCACTTGAGAGAGGAGAGATTATTTCGTAGTTAAATGAAGAATAATTCATTTTTTAAGTTGCCTCTCTTGTATTTTAGCGATTTCAGATTCCAGTCATGAAAATAGCCTTTGTATAAATATAAGGGTAAGGCTCTATGCAACACCTCATCCTAGGCTTTGCATTAATGGGAGCTCCATCCAATGGGCATGCTCGTGTTTAATTAAGATATATAAAACTTAAGTACAACTTATTATGATTAAGACATTTAATTAAAATATTAATTAAGCTTAAGCTTGAATGATTATACATATAGTTGATTAAAATAGTAATTAATCTTTAATATGTTATGTCTTAACTAGTGATTATGATGGGAACATTAAGTAATTAGGTATTAAATAAGGTTTTATTAGGATAGTATTGAAATGGTTGAATCATGTATCAATAAATTTAATTATAATAATTACATGTACAATGTATTATTATTATTATTTTGGTTGTCAAGCATGTTTTATTTCTCTATTAAATGCAAATAGAAAGTACATGGACCATATAAACATGTATTTGTTTTAAGTGAAAAGAAAACCAAAACAAAATAAAAAAGAAAAAAAAAATCAAACGCTGCTGCGTTTATGATTGCATTAACAATATGAGATTTTTCTTTGATGTTCAATCAGAGGTCGAAGAGGTCCTCTCTTCCATTTTTTTATTTGGCATTTTTTCATGGTGTTTGTATGGTCCCTTTTTCTGCAATTGGTGAGCTAAGATCTTTTCCCTTTGTTTTCTCTTGATTTTGTTTTCCATTGCCTTAACTATTTTGTTGAGTAAGCGTTTGTATTTTGTTACTTTGGTTGATTTGATTTTTAACTTTGTATCTATGGCTTTGAAGCTTTCTTTTGAGAGGCATCCCATAGTAAATAGCCTAAACTCATTATGTGACCCTTTTGTACCTTTAATATATATCTTTTCTGAGGCGACATCAAGGGCAATGATTTGCCTCTGTAACTCCATTATACTTGTACAATTTGTTATTGTCCTTATCTCAATGTATTCTGTCTTACCCACCTATATTTTTTATGACCTTTGGAATAAAATTTAGATCGTAGGAGTCCTTTAAATCTAGATTATGTCATCCTAGACAATTAATAATTATACTTGTAAATAGGTAAACATGCCTTCAACAATTTCACTCAATTATGCTAGTTCTTTGCATAAATATGTTGTCATATAAGGTAATTTCAATTTTAACATCTAATTTTAATGGAAGTTGATTTTGGTGGTAAAAGCCAGGATTGATCTCCTCTCGTTGATATTTTGATGGTCTCTCCCAAGCTCCATCCTCCTTTTTAGAACATGGTGCCCCCTTGCCATGGTGTCTATGACTTGTGGTGGGTGTAATATTTCTCTTTTCTTTGGGTGCAGGTGCCTTTAGAGAGTTATTTGCTTTATGGGGTTGGTGATTAGGTTTTCTTGTTTATCTATCCTATTTATTAGCCCTCCTTGGTTTCCTGCGGAAGGTTTTGCTTTTGCATAATTAAGTTGGATGGCTTTTGTAGGTTGAATTTGCTTCTTGGTTGTTGCTATTGGTTTTATCATCTTTTCTTATATCAACCCTGTTGACCTCTACCAAGGAATAAAAAAATAAGGAATAAAAAAATTGCATACTACTGCCAAATCCCTGTTAAAATCCAAAGCCCATACCCGCCGCTTACTGCAGTGCCACAGTCTGCAACGGCGCCAAAAACGTCCATTCGCGCATGGGCTCGCCTCGATCTCACTCCAGCTCTCGTCGTTAAATACCGACCCAAACGAAGCCTTCAGGATTGCTCTTTTCTCGTTCGCCTCTTCCCGCACGCGAAAGCTCCCTGTCGAAGCCTCTCATCCCGCGACCTTCTTCCTCTCCCACTGCCGATCTCAAGCCGATGCCTGGATCCCGTCAAGTTCCGACCTCCTCTGGCCGAGAGAGAGAGAGAGAGAGAGAGAGAGAGAGAGAGAGAGAGGAGTTCTCCTTACCAAAGCCACCGCCTCCCGCACGATCTCCCTTACCTGTGCGCCAAACCTCCGAACTCCGCATCTGCTCCTCCCCGTTCGATCCCCATATAGCCGCGACCATCTCCCTCCCTCTGTAAACCGAGCCCTCTTGACCGATCTACCCGAGCCCAAGCCGAACTTAGCCCTCCTTCTCACATATCTATTTACATAGAGCCCAACTCAGCCACTCAACTCACTCTGACTCAGCCCTTCGACTTAGTCAACTCAGCACTTCAACTCAGCCGACTCAGTCCACTTAAAGCCTAGCCAACTCACTCACTCAGCCCAACTCAGCCAACTCACTCACTCACCCCTACCCGATTTGAGTCTTAGGTATATATTTTATGTTTATTTTATTTATTACTATTATTACTAATTATTTTTAATTATAAATAATTTATAAAATAATTATAATTAGTTTTAAATTAGTTATAATTTTTATAATTAGTTGTATTAATTCTAATTAATTATAGTTAATTAACTATAATTAGTTATTGTTAATTATAACTAATTATTTTAATCATAATTAATTAATTTCAATTATAATTATTTATTATAAGGTATTTATAATTAATTATAATATATGGTTAATTATAATTAAATCTTTATTAATTATAATTAATAATGATTAATTATCATTAATAATAATTAATTATTTTAATTATATTTAATCTAAAATAATAATAATAATAATAATAATAAAATTGGTTCTTTTCTCGACGCTTGCAACGAACCGACAAACCCCCGAGGCGCTCACGTAGCGTTGTAGGGCGGGAAACCGGTGCGATGCTTGCGACGAGATAAGGATCCCTCTTCAATGCTAGCAACGAGCCGGCAAACCCCCGAGGCGCTCAAGTAGCGTTGTAGGGTGGGAAACCGGTGCGGCGTTTGCGGCGAAGGGGATAAAAAAAATGTGTTTTTATTTTTATTTTTCTTTATTTTTATATAAGTACCCCCGAACGCCCACGTGGTGCAGAGGGGGGAAATCTGTGCTTATTTCTAACCTATTTTCTTCTTATAATAAACAAACAAAACACCCTTAAATGCTCACGTAGCAGGCGGGGATAAAAAAATTTCATTCGCGACCGCGGTGTCATTTTTGACACCTACCTGAAGCGCTCACGTAGCGTCGAGGGGAAGGTTGCCTCTTGATTTTTCCCCTAAACGGGGGAGATGCCGGGAGGCTGCCGAAATTTGGATTGAAAATCCAAGGACTTAAACAAAAAATGAATGAGCTCAGACTTGTATTTGGACACGAAATGAACTATCGAGGACTTGAACAAGAAGCTTGAACTTGAAAGTGAGCTTTAACCATTTAGACTCAAACTCAAATGAATAGAGGATTCATGTTGAAGCTTCATCGGACTTAGACAAGATTTGTGGACTCAAACTAAGCATTAAATGAACTAAATCATGCTCAAACCGATCATAAAATAAATTCGAGTCATCAAATAATGAATAAGTGAATGCTAAATGAACAACTCACTTATGGATCAATCAGGCAAGTGAATGTATCTATCTCTTTCAAGAAGAATAATCACACAATAAGCACAACAAGCTTCTTACAAATGGGGACCAAATTGAAGGGGTACCAATGAATATTAAAGAGCGATACATAAGCAAATATGATCTTCTCTTTTTCAAGTAGAAAGATTTGATATGTAATGAAGATAATGATATGATATACCCAAATACATTCAACGGAATATGCATGAATGTCAACAAATAGATGGGAAATTCATGACATATAAATGATACAATGAATGTGATTTATCCATAAAGAAAAAGATCAATTGGGAGGATACAACAATATGCTTGCAATCAATCTACAAGATTTAAATAGCAAGAAGTTATCGTATTGGTTGGAATACTAATCGACAACCAATAACATTGTAGATACTATCATTCACATTACAAATCAAATGATGATTGATCAATGGTATTTATTCTGATCATCCAAATGAAGGTAAGCATATGAGCAAGAAATGTAAGACGAATGAGGAACAAATTCTTAAAGGTTACACAAATAAATAATGACAAAGTTTAGATACCTCAGATCATTCAAATGAGATAGTATCCAAGCAATGACCAAAGACTAAAATATGCAATAAATGTCAGATTTTTATGTCATCAATAACACTGTAACATAGACATGTACATTCAATTCTATGAGCAGTGGAATGAACCCAAAGCATACACAACGACTCTATCCACAACAAAGTGCCGAAGGATGTCATGCCGGATATGAAGGTCATTTATAAATACAAATATATACATCAAACTATTCATGAATGATGATGAGGGGGGATCCAATGAATGCTACGTCAACTTAATAATCAATTACTAATCAATATTAAGCAACTATATTGATCTGTTAAGAGGAAAGGGTTATGATACTACAACAAATACAGACCTTTGTGATCAAAGGCAGGAGATTAGTTAGTGCACTATGATCTACCTGCAGAAAGCAATCATAGTGCACGACAGTCTGCCTGTATAAAGCAGCGAACAACTTAATTCAGAAGCTGCTATGACACGCCACCGGATCCGCAACTTCTATGCAAGCGGACAAAAGGCGTCTACGAATATTTTAAAATACCCCTGCACGTGCACTGTAATTTGTATACACATAGGTACACTAAAAAGGGGTAAAAGCAATCAAGAACCCGCAAGGGCCCCGACGAGCGTGTTATTGGTACACACGTGACGTCTAGGGATGTTGCACGAGTTATCAAATTTTGAACCCACCCGATCATCCTAAGAAGATAAAAGGAGTGGACATGGTTCAATTATAAAAAATGTCCCCCAAACACCCGCATGGGCCCCGACGAGCGTGTTATTGGTACACACGTGACGTCTAAGGATGCTGCGCGGGCTGACAAGTGAATTCAAGTTCGAACCCGATCCTTCTATATAGATCAATAGGAGTCGACAAAGTTTAAACCAACAAACAAATATATGGCCGTGGCGACCAGAATATTTGTTTTAATACATTCATTTTAGGCCTTCAAAGCCTAAAACTAAAAGAATTCACTCTCTAAGGCATAAAGCCTATGAAACCCGATTCTCTGTCCACAGCCAGATAGACAAGTTCAAGCTTTAAATGAAAATGACTCCAAACACCCCGATGATGGCCGTGTTGATTGCTTATCTCAACCGGAGGGGTTTACAAGCATTTTCAAATGACTCCCAAATGTCAAAATGTCCTCCAAGCTCCACCCAAAAGTCCAAAATCCAAAAATCCAAAAACCCAAAATATTTTAAAAATGAAACTATCCATCTCAAAACTTAAAGCAAAATCTATCCACTATCTGCAACAATTTGTTGAGGTGGACAAATTTAAATAAACTCCAGCTCACAAAGAGCCAAATGCCTAGTCGAAAATATCACTAGGATCCATTCTCAAACAATCTCTTACCAGTAAGGACGTGGTACGTGTCCTCTAACCGGCAGTTTTGCCGCCAAATGGCACTGCAGGTAAACGGTTATGACCCGGGGCCCTCTGAACCGAGTGGTTTTGCCGCCAAGTGGCACCACAGATAGCGGTTATGGCCAGAGCCATTACGCTCCTTAATGGCGTTAAATCCTTGATATATGAATCAATATGATATGATCGATAGGGTACAAAGCCCTTTGTTAGCTAAGGTGTATTCAAATTTGTCCCCTTAGACAAACATTCACCCCCGATCTATAAGGTCCCCTTGGACGAAGCAACCCATGGCTGCCGACAAGGATCCTTCTGTCAGGTTGGGTCGACTACCTCTGACTAAGTAGACCAAGGACCACGATGGCCTGGGACGACGGAACCATGGGGTCTTGATCGGGTCTATCATCCATTCCCCCACCATCTGCTTTAAATGCTAGGTGATGAAATTTTATATTTTAAATATCAAACTTTTCAAACCTTTCTAAATACCCAAGTCCAAACCCAATTTCCAAAATTCCATACCCATGCTGCTACTATATGCCAGATAATATGTATTTCTACGTATCTGATTGACGACTAGCCTTAATCGAAAGTTCTCTCTCGTGATCGGGAGGGGTAATTAACTATAGGGGGCTTGCGTCTATAGGAAACCAGAACTCAGATCATAAAGTTCTCGCAAAATGAGGGCGAAATCTCTGGGTAGTGTCTTATCTACAAACCCATCTGCCTTCCAAAATTTACCTCGGAACTTATTCAGTTAAAACTCCCTCGCCGAATAAAAAGAAAAGCGGGCGGAGGCCTGGGCCGAATTTTCGGAGCCCACAAACCCTCACATGCAAGATCTACACTTTGGTTCCTAATATGATCCCCAAACTGAGGGGTTGATGCCTTTGAAAGTTACTCATTATCCATGATTGAAGGGTTGCATGACTATTCTAATATAAATGCTATTTGGAATGCCTTGATTCTTAGAATGTCAGAGGTGCATGAGGAGTGACTCCAAATACTATAGTAAATGAGTTTGTCTGGCAATGACCCTTGCAATATAATCAAATTAGTTGTTGTTATGAGGGTTGGCCAAAGTAATTAGAGTTTAATAATTTTGCGGAATTTAGTGGTGATCAATAGAGGGAGAGGGGATTTAGAAATTTAAAAGTAACCAACTAGTTTTGAATGCTTTAATAATCTTAACAACTTCTAGCTCAAATCCTTGTGATGCTTTTGTTTCCTCATTCTCTTTATTCTTTTTCTTTCCTTTGAATTGTCTTCCTTATCTTTCGTCCTACTAGTTTTGAATGCTTTTTAATCTTACCAACTTCTAGCTCTACTCCTTGAATGATGCCTTTGACTCCTCATTCTCCTTATCTTTTTCTTTCCTTTGAATCTTCTTCCTTATGTGCTTCTCTTCTTTTCTTCTAGTCATCTTTTCTATTAGGAATCTCTCTTATTATTGCTCTTAGGATAATTTCCCCTTCTTCGCATCTTGAGTAGAGAGATACCTTGGAAGAGAGAGAGGGTTGATTACTTGAAAGAGAGAAGGGCAAGGGACAACTAGTTAGATGAGGGAGATTATTTGGAGGTTTGATGTAGACAAACTCCTAAAACTTTGATAATTTGGGTGGATATTATCATTGAAATTAGGAAACAAAAGCCTCACTCCTAATATGTGGCTAACCAACTATGCTTAAAGACATCAATTTCAAATTTTTTTTCCTCATCCTGATATGTTGAATTTAAGCTCCTTTTACCTTCTCTTCTTTATTAATTATCCACATTAATGAATTATTTTTTATTGGCACCCTATCTACATAGGACAATGTGGGCGAGAAAATTGACAGAATTGTAATGTTGTAATATTGCTCCTACGCTTCCTATCTTCCCAATTTTCTTTTGTTCCTAGCGTCACATCTATAGATCTATCCATACCTAGCCAATCATATAGCTATTTTGGCAATAGATTTATCTGATGCTTGAGGCCATTTTTAATGAAGTCATGACCACTATAGACGGTGACTACTATTGGTATCTTGGTAAGTGGAAGAACATGCCTTTATGTGATGATTCATGAGTATATTTGGAAGAGATTAGGATTTGTTTGGATCAGTTGTAGTTGTTTGTGAAAGTATCCGCATACCTCTTATGGAAAAAAGAAATTTTTTAAATTTGTGGTTACTGTAAACATTTTCTTAATAAGTTGGATATCAACTTTTATATAACTACTTTACTCTAGCATATTTGGGCTTCGTTTGAGATAGTTTTGTTATTGATTTTTAAAATAGCTTTCTAGTATAAAAATTAAAAATTTTGTACTAGATAACTGCTTTAAAAAGCAGTAAAAAAGCTGTCTCAAACGAAGCCTTTGTTGCAAAGAAGTGCTTCTCACCACAAAATTTGTTTGGGCAAATTTTTTCACTGTTGTCACAGTTCTATTTGACTATCATTGTCTTGCTACTATTTAAAGAATTTTATGGTGGAAGTTACTTTTTACAATCATATTTGCTAGTGTGTGTGGTAGCTACAAGAAAGTTGCTGTCCAACTATTTCAAATAAGAAAATATTTATAATATAATATCCATAATAGCTTTTAAAAAATTGATTTCCCTGTGTTGACCTTCTTTTTTGGCATTGATCACTTGAATGGCCTTATTGCACATTTTGCTGGTAGATCCACATTCTTGCATATTGCACCATATGTTTGATGAGGGGTCAATTTGCACGTTTTGCCTGGATTCGTCATCGACCTTAGGATTTATTCCTTTTGATCACATATTGTTCATTATTATGTTTTTTAAAATATATGTGATCGGGTCGATGACGATTTGATGAGTATTTCATGTGAGTTCATGCATTTAAGCTTTTCATGCACATGTTCATTCCATACCAAAAATCTTTTAATCAGGACCTCGTTTTGTGAAACGGATTGTGCGAGCACATCCATATCGTCTAGACTTTTCAAACAAGCCCATTAGCACTCGAATTGGACACTGTTTGACTTGCGTCAAGGAGAGAATCTTAGAAGGCTTTTTCTTAATAAATTAATAAATAAATTCCATCATTTTTAAATAAAAAATAAAATATATACACATGTACAATAAATAAATATATACATACATATACAATAAATAAAATATAATAAATCAAATTCAAATTCAAATATAAAATATACTATTAATAGATACATATAAATATTAAATAAAATTATATATGCATTTATTTAAATAAATTTCAGATTAAGTTTACATCCAAAGCTATTTGACCTCACTTTTTCATATATTCCCAGATCAGACAACTTTCTTATCTAATGGCTGAAAATAAAGTATTAAGGGCAAAATAAAGATCTAATACATAACGTTAAATTGAGGGTTTCAAAAAGCATCATCTAAAATAAAATATTAGCCTTTGGATCAAGAGCTACATGGGTTGTTTTGTCATTATATCATATGGAACACTTGAAGTTTTACAAAAGAGGATCTAGGGCCGACTAAGAGTGCTCTTCAACCCCCATCTCAGGAAGACTCTCATGCCTCCTATTCTTTCTTAGGTCGACTGATAGAGGGCTTTCCCTCTCTGTTTTCACACTAGCAACCTCCCACCTTCTCTTTCTTGTTCGGCCTCACATACAAAAGGGGCAAAGCCTCTTTCCTCTCTTTGTTTCTTGCGTGCAGACCCGACACCATCCATCCAATCTATCGTCTGACTCGACCTCACAGCTCAACTCGACCTCCACCCGTCAATCTCTAGTTCCTCTCTATGCCAACTAACCCAGCGACCTTTGGTTCTTGCGTGGGTTTACATATGAGCCTCTCTAATTAATTGCAAATCATATGATGATGAAAGTGCATGAATATTTTACACGAGTTGTCATTCATGATTGCTTTAAACGAACTTGTTATAAATAGATGGTTCTTTATGAAAGGGACACCATGTGATGAGGACATCAGTAGGAGATTCTGGAACGTCTATCACTGTAAGCATCGTTGATCGACGGCTACGATTAGGAGCCTTTATTTTTGATATATTTCATGTATTAGTTTATTTTATTTCAAGTTTGACAATTGTACCCTTGCTTGTTTATTGTTTTGAGTTGTAACCATGAGGGCATTTCAATCTTTTCTTTTCTTCTCTCGTTGAGGCTTATATATGAGGCCCTTAGTCTTGTATTAGGGTTAATGATTGATTAATGAAAAAATTCTGATTTCCTCCTCTTGAGCTTGTGAGTTCTTGAGTGGTGAAGTTCCAAGGTGAGGGCAAAAGCAACACCCACCAGCCGTAGGAAGTGTCCGGGTTCGTGGCTCATCTTCTTCCCCTTTCTTCCAGCCGCCAGCCACCCCTTCCCCTCCAAGCCGCAAGTCCCAAGCCCATCTCCTCCACCTAGCAGGTCCCAAGCCCCACCTCCTCCACCTAGCCACCGGCCCAAGCCCCGGCCTTCCCTCATCTTACTCGCCGGCCTCTCTCTCTTAGCCGCCGGCCACCCCCCTCCTTTCCCTCTTAATGATGATTTCAATCATCATTACTACCTACCTAAATTAGCCTAAATGATTTGGAAAAGATTCAATTCAATTTGAAATTCAAATTTGAATTTCAAATTCTTTTCTAAATTAACTAAAGATAAATTAGGAAAGTTCCTAGATTTAAGTCTAATTTAATTTTAAATTAGATTTGATATCATTATATTATTCCTAGATTGGAAAAATGCTTTAGGAAACTTTAAATTCCCTCCCAATTCCCTCTCTCCCCCATGCATGCCGCCGGCCCCCCTCTATCCCTCTCTCCTCTCTCTACTTCAAAATTCAAATTTTAGATTTCAAACCCCTTTCCTAATTGAACTAAATATAAAATTAATATCAAGTTTTAGTTGCCTTTCCATACTCCAAACCCTAACACTAACTTCATAAAACAAGCTCCTCCCCTCCCTTGGCCGACCCTCTCTCCCTCTTTCTACCTCTTGGACTTTCTTCTCTCATGAGTTATAGTCCAAGAGAAGAAGAAGACAATCATCCCTCCCCAACCTTCTTAATAGTGCATGGTCGATCCCGAGCGTGACCGCGGATTCGTCTACGACCACCAAGGCTTAGTGGATATTCTTCAATCCCCTTTCTTCGACCTCAATTTGGAAGTTGACGACTCCGTTGAAGAATACGTCAATCGCATCCTATTCACCTTGGCACCTTCTATCGAAGAACATCTATGCTCTGAACATTGGCGAATCATCGGACTTCCACCCACGTCTCCCCCACTGGCTAACTTTTCATGGATCAAGACCCTAGGTGTCCTATCACTTGTGGTGGCATCGTTAAGATTTATGAGATTCTCCTTGCGCTAAGACCTTTCCAAGAGCATGAGTGAGGGAAACTTAAGGTGACTTTTCTAACTGTTAAGTGGTGGATTTAAAGTTTACAGCATTTAAGTTTATACTTTATGATTGAAGATATTTTAAGTTCTTGTTATTCTACTATGTAACCGATTGCTATAACAATATTGGTATACTTAAAGTCCTAAAATCCCATCTGGTGAAACATTAGTTTATTGTTACTGCGCTTAAATCAAGTCTTTATAAAATTCTATAGCAATTCCTATTTTGTTTCACATCACCATGAATCCTTCAATAAAAGTGTTGAAATGTATTTATTAAAGTCTTGTAACTAAAAAAGGTAATGGAGCAAGAGACATCTTCACATTTTATTAGCAATGAAATTAAAAGAATAGCTTTTAATTACAATGTAAGACGCTTTAATTCCGTCATTTGGCGAACTAAAGCATATGGTTTAGTATTCGTTTACTTCCTATTAAAACAATACACTTAATACATTAAAATGTAATATCAAATCTTCATTAATTTATTCCTTAAACTAATCATATGATAGGGATATAGCCAAGCATTTCATGCAATGAAAGAAAACGAGAAGATATAATGATTCTTCATCAATGCCGCAAAAGAAGCGACAACCACCTTGGGAAGAAGAGAAACATTAGCCAAACACTTTAAATTGATATATTTATTAAAGAAATGTGAAAAAATCTGAATATTACTGTCACGACCCGGCCCGGTTAGCTCGCAAGTGCGAGGCGGGAACAGAGATCGGACATAAAGAAGATAAAAGAATCATTACAAGACAATTAATATAACTCCAAAATGAAACATCAATATGAAGAAAGAGCCACTACAATCTCTTAACATAAAAATTTTCTCTTTTCTTTCATTCAAGAATCACCAATCAAGGGATTTAACATTAAAAGTACAAAAGTATACAATAAGAGGATCTACAAGTATAATCTTTCTCTTGCATTCTAGTTCTAATCCTCCTATACAAAACATCAAAATACAAAAGAACCTGCCGCCCGTCGTCTCCCTACGACGGTAAGTACGCGGAGGTTGCTCAGCCATTACCCCTTCCTAGTTCCTCCTGAAAAGTATCCCCACAACGAGGGTGAGTCTTATACTCAATAGGTGAGAATGGAAATTCAATTAAACATAAAATCAATAAAAGAAAACTTTAACATACATTGGGAAAATATATTTAGCAAAATATTCATCAATCTAAAACAAGTTGTGCTCAAAGGAAAGCATACCTTTACCTCAACTTTCAAATGCATATTCCTTTCATAACCTTTTCCTTTCTTTCTTTTTTAAATCCATGCATCAAAGGATAATCTCATTTGCATGTAACATGTGTATGAAACATTCATAATAGCTTATTATGCATATAACTATATCACCCCGTCTCAGGAGTATCACTTGTACTGATCAGGTACATATAAATTGGCCATTACCTTTTCCATTGGTTCATAAGAACCATCCTTTTCCATTGGTTCATAAGAACCATCCTTTTCCATTGGTTCATAAGAACCATCCTTTTCCATGGCTCAAAGAGCTCTCCTTTTCCATGTGATACTCCCGCGTCAACATGCACATACATTTAGTATTTATATAATCATGAAGATGCTCAATGTAGAACTATCCATAAGCTATGCAAGTGTATGTTTCCTCAAAGATGCATATGCTTGCTATGCTTGTATGAACATTGCATGTAAGGTAGAGAAAATCATGTAGAACATGTGTAGGAAAAGAGTATGTAGTCCAATCATAAGTTGAGCATTTCATAAGGGAAACATTTGTAATTGCCTCAAGTATCCATAAACTTACAAAAACAAAGTTGAGACATAAGAGTTCAATTGAGCATAATTGATTTGGCAATATCTATGTAATTCAATGAAATAAAAGTTGTTTAACATTTAAAAGAAAATCCATTCCACCTACCTCAATCCGTGTAATCCTTTCTTTTGCCCAATCAACTCTTTTTCTTTCACTCAGTTTATATCTAAAAGAAATAATCAAAGAAAACATTAGTGACTAAATTCATACACAATAAACTAAACCTTAACTCTAAAGTAATAAATATGACATTTCTATGTTTTGCTTAAGTTCCGATATAAACCCTTCCCATTTTCATGAAATCTCTCAACCCCTTTCTTCTCATTAAAAGTTTAGGCCAATACTTTAGATTCTAAACATATAACACTCTTCTTTACCTCCAAAACATTCTTAAAATAAATTAAATTTTCGGAATTAAATAAATCAAAATTTAGAAAATATGGTTTTTCATGCAAAACTCATACATTTGCTTCTAAAATCCTCCCTACAACCTATGAAAACCATGGAGGTCAAAAATATCATGATTGGGGAAAAAACCCTAAATCCATAAACTCAAAAATTTCGTCGTTCACTCAATATTTTTCAATTAGAAGCTTTCTTAGGTTAATAGGAACCTCATTTGTGAAGACATTTCCAAAGAAACAACTTTTGAGCAAAACCCTAATTTTCCAAAACTCATATTTTCAAGAAATCAACTAGCATTAAGGTTTAGAAACATCCTTTAATCATTCTCTAAACTTTTCTCAAAAGAATCTTAAAGAAAACCTAATTTTTCCCAAAGCCCTAATTCCCTTTCTTTAGAGAAAACTCATGGAAGAAAGGAGAAAACTCATGGAATCCACATACCTTGACCTTCCCTTGGATTTCCCTATGTTTTCCTCCAAGATCGGCCGCCGGAAACCCTCCACCCGAAGCTCCCGTCGCCTTGCCCGTCGCCTCTCCCTTTCCTTTGTCCGCTCGGTTTTGGCAAAACGGGCGAATGGGAGAGAGTGGGGAGATTTCGGTTTGCCTAATAGAGAGGAATGGAAAAGGCCTAAAGACCTAAATGCCCTCACTTAAGTAGATTTGGCTTAAGAAAGACTTAGGGGTAGAATTGGCATTTAGAAACTTCCAAATTTTATAATCCTCTAAATACACATAATTAATTATAAGTTCTATACATCAAATTTCTTAGAATTTTGCGCTCTAATTTATAAAATTATTTCCGTCGAAATCCGACAACTTCGAAATTTTCACTTAAACCTCGTCGCGGCGCTTTGAAAAGCGTGCGAGGTCTTAGACGGCATTTTCGGGTTTTACAATTCTCCCTCCCTTATAAAATTTCGTCCTCGAAATTTAATACATGCTCAAGAAATCATACCTTAGTCAAAAAGGTGAGGGTAGCTTTCCCTCATCTCTGATTCCTTCTCCCAAGTAGCATCTTTCTCCGTTCCATGCTTCCACATAACCTTGACATAAGGAATCTCTCTACTACGAAGCTTCTTAACATCATAATCTATGATTTTCTCAGGCTCCTCTACAAAAGTCAGATCTGGTTGGATATCTATAGCTTCAGTACTGATCTTCTGAGTTTCATCTGCAATGTATTTCCTCAAAGAAGATATGTGGAATACATTATGTACTCCACTCAAGTGAGATGGCAAAATCAATCTGTAAGCTACACTGCCAATTCTCTCTGAAATCTCAAAAGGGCCAACATACCTTGGACTTAGTTTCCCAACTTTGCCAAATCTCTTTACACCTTTCATAGGACTAACCTTGAGGAATACAAACTCTCCAACATTGAACTCCACAGATCTATGCTTGGCATCGTAGTACTTCTTCTGTCTATCTTGAACAGCCTTCAATCTATCACGAATCAGTCTTATCTTTTCAGTAGCATCATCTACTAAATCAGCTCCAACTATCTTTCTTTCTCCTGTCTCCGCCCAACATAAAGGAGTTCTACACCTCCTTCCATACAAAGCTTCATAGGGTGCCATACCTATACTTGCTTGGAAGCTATTGTTATAGGCAAATTCAATCAATGGAATGTGTGTCTCCCATTTGCCACCAAAGTCCAGTACACATAATCTGAGTAAATCCTCCAATGTCTGAATAGTCCTCTCTGATTGACCATCTGTTTGTGGATGAAAGGCTGTACTAAAAGTGAGTCTGGTGCCCATTGCCTCCTGAACTTTCCTCCACAATCTAGAGGTGAATCTCCCATCTCTATCTGAAACTATTGATCTTGGTACACCATGAAGCCTAACAATCTCATTAACATAAACACTTGCCAACTTCTCAACAGCATCAGATTGCTTGATAGGCAAGAAGTGTGCTGACTTGGTCAATCTATCAATGATCACCCATAAGGCATCATGACCAGTTCTGGACCTAGGCAATCCAACCACAAAATCCATGGCTATGTCTTCCCACTTCCATTCTGGTATAGGCAAAGGCTGCAATAAACCTCCTGGCTTTTGATGTTCCACTTTAACCATCTGGCAAACTGTACACTTAGCCACAAATTCTGCTACACTTCTCTTCATCCCTGGCCACCAAAAGTATTCCTTCAAATCTTGATACATCTTGTTACTTCCTGGGTGAATTGTATAACCTGAATAGTGTGCTTCCTGAAGAATGTCCTTCCTCAAATCTCCAACATCTGGGATACAAATTTTGCCTCTATACCGTAGTAGTTCATCCTCATCAAGTTCAAACTCCTCCACATGACCAACCTTCACCCAATCTAGGACTTTCTCAAATTCTGCATCTTGTGGCAAAGCTTCTCTTATCCTATCCTTCAATGTTGACTGAACAGTCATCTGATTCAAAGCAACAAACTCTGCATCATCAGGTTGAACTACAGAAATCTCTAACTTCTCCAAGTCTCTAATCAATTCAAGCTGTTGTGTAATCATCCAACTGGCACTGGAAGTTTTCCTGCTTAAAGCATCTGCTACAACATTTGCCTTGCCTGGATGATATTGGATATCCAAATCGTAGTCCTTGATAAGCTCCAACCATCTCCTCTGCCTCAAATTCAATTCTTTCTGTGTGAAGATATATTTTAAACTTTGATGATCAGTAAATACTTCACACTTCACCCCATACAAATAATGTCTCCAAATCTTCAGGGCAAAAACCACTGCCGCTAACTCCAAATCATGGGTTGGATAGTTTCTTTCATGGTTCTTCAGTTGCCTTGAAGCATAGGCAATGACCCTTCCATTCTGCATCAATACACAACCCAAACCTTTTTGTGAGAGGCATCACTATAAAGCTGAAAACCATCCGTCCCTGACGGAATGGTAAGCACTGGAGCAGTCACCAAACATTGCTTCAACCTTTGAAAAGCCTCCTCACATTGATCTGACCATACAAACTTCACTGCCTTTTGGGTCAATCTAGACAAGGGCATAGCTATACGAGAAAAAACCCCTCAACAAACCTTCTATAATAACCAGCTAAACCCAAAAAGCTCCTGATCTCCGTCACAGTAGTGGGTCGTGGCCAATCTGCTATAGCTTGCACCTTGTGCTGATCCACAGAGATCTCTCCATTGCTAATCACATGACCCAAAAAGTGTACACTCTTCAACCAAAATTCACATTTGGAGAACTTAGCATACAAGTCATTATCCTTCAAAGTATACAACACTGACCTTAAATGGTTTGCATGCATCCTTTCATCTGGGGAGTAAACGAGTATGTCATCTATAAATACAATCACAAATAGATCCAAAGAATCCTTAAAGATTCTATTCATGAGATCCATAAACACTGCAGGGGCATTTGTTAGGCCAAAAGGCATCACTGTAAACTCAAAATGCCCGTATCTAGTGTTGAAAGCTGTCTTTGCTATGTCCTCTTCTCTGACCTTGAGCTGATAGTATCCTGATCTCAAGTCTATCTTGGAAAACACAGAGGCACCCTCCAACTGATCAAACAAATCATCAATTCTTGGAAGAGGATATTTATTCTTTATAGTCAGCTTGTTCAATTCTCTGTAGTCTATGCAAAGCCTTAAACTTCCATCCTTCTTTTTCACAAAGAGCACAGGAGCACCCCAAGGCGAAGTGCTAGGCCTGATAAATCCTTTACTAAGCAATTCCTCCAGTTGATCTTTCAGTTCCTTCAGTTCTTTTATGGCCATCCTATAAGGGGCTTTAGCAACAGGATCTGCTCCACTAACCAGTTCAATGGTAAAATCAATCTCCCTGCTTGGAGGCATTCCAGGTAAATCATCTGCGAACACTTCTGGATACTCTTGCACAACAGGTATCTCCTCTAAACCTCCTCTCTTCTTTCTTTTCCTCCTTAACATAAGCTAGAAAGCCTTCATTACCCTTCCTCAATAATTTGTAAGCCACCAACGAAGAGACTATCATGGAAGTTAGGCCTCTTTCTCCTACAAATTTGAATTCTTTCTCCCCTGGCATACAGAATTTAAGTTCTTTCTTACTACAGTCTATGGTCACAAAGTGACTAGACAACCAATCCATCCCTAGGATCATATCAAACTCCGTTAAGGGCAATAACATAAGATCTGCGCCCAAATTTCTATCACACACAATCAACAACTCCACATGACACCCTTTGTTGGTTTCCAACTGACTCCCATTAGGCATCAAAACAGATAAGGGTCTGAGCTTAAATGAGGAAGATAAACCAACAGACTTAACAAATTCCTCCGAAATGAAAGAATGAGAGGCTCCCGTATCAAACAATACCTTAACAGGCTTGTTACAGACAAGTATCGTTCCTAGATATCATGCATGTAACATAACATAAAGCTTAAAAATTTACTCATAAATCATAAAGGAATCTATTAACATTAAATAAAGTCCATACCTGTGATAACATCAGGAGAGTCTTTTGCTTCTTGTTGTGATATTCCATAAACTCTTGGTTGAACCGGGGGACGAGCTTGGCCTTGTGATGGGGTAGATCCAGTAGACTCTACAGTTCTTGGCCTGCCAGCTGTCCTCTGAGGAAAAGTGTTTCCTGTTCTGGCCGCTGGGGTAGACTTCTGTCCCAAGGTAGGGCAAAACTTTGCCATGTGCCCTGGCTGATGGCACCAAAAACATGTATTGGTGCCAGAAAGGCACTCTCCCCTATGAGCCCTTCCACATTTATTGCACATAGCAGATGGAGTACTGCTCTCTGAAGTGTTGGGCTTGGGCTTCTTCCAATTTGGCCTTCCAGAATGAAAAGATTGTGCAGGCCTTGATTTATCTTCATACTTCCTCTTCTGGAAGTCTCTCTTCCTCTGAACACTCTGATAATCAAGCTCAACCTTCCGTGCTTTATCAACTAGTTTAGAGTAATCTTCAATCTCAAAAGCAACCAATGGCTGTCTAATGCTATCTCTCAAGCCACAAAGGAAACGGTGGCATTTCTCCTCTGCATTGGGGATCAGATGAGAGGCATACCTAGATAGCATTGTGAATTCAGCCTCATACTCTGCAACAGTCTTATCTCCCTGTACCAATCTATTGAATTTGTCTTGCATTGATCTCCTGGCAGTCATTGGTACAAACCAATCTCTAAATACTTTGACAAATTCCTCCCATGTGATTTGACTGCTAGATCTCCCAGTAAAGGTTTCTTCCAATTGTCTTCTCCACCATCTGTTTGCCTCCCCCTTGAAGGCATAAGTAGCTAAGGCTACCCTCCTATCCTGAGGGCATAGCATCCCCTCCAAAATCTTCTCAACTTCCATTAACCAGTTCCTCTGCTTCAATAGCTCCACCTCCCACAAATGATGGTGGCTTCATGTCCTGGAATAACTTTAAATACTTGTCAATTGGAGCACTTCCACTACTTCCAGCTTGAGTCTGCGTATTCCTTATCATCCCCGTCATAGCCGCCATCATTTGGGTAAAAGAGTCCAAAGTAGCATTAATGCTACTACCTTGTGGCTCCACTACTGAAGGTAGGTCTCTCCTAACCTCTCCCGTGTTGCCATCAGTGGCATCTGGTTCAGGTTCCTCAGCCCTGAGACATGAAGCAACATAGCAATCTAAGTAAATAAATACACAAACACCTTACACTTATTCTAACCTATAAGATCTTCCTATCGGCTCTTTCATGAAAATCAGTATCCTCAAATCCTTGCTCTGATACCACTCTTGTCACGACCCGGCCCGGTTAGCTCGCAAGTGCGAGGGCGGGAACAGAGATCGGACATAAAGAAGATAAAAGAAATCATTACAAGACAATTAATATAACTCCAAAATGAAACATCAATATGAAGAAAGAGCCACTACAATCTCTTAACATAAAAATTTTCTCTCTTTTCTTTCATTCAAGAATCACCAATCAAGGGATTTTAACATTAAAAGTACAAAAGTATACAATAAGAGGATCTACAAGTATAATCTTTCTCTTGCATTCTAGTTCTAATCCTCCTATACAAAACATCAAAATACAAAAGAACCTGCCGCCGCCGTCGTCTCCCTACGACGGTAAGTACGCGGAGGTTGCTCAGCCATTACCCCTTCCTAGTTCCTCCTGAAAAGTATCCCCACAACGAGGGTGAGTCTTATACTCAATAGGTGAGAATGGAAATTCAATTAAACATAAAATCAATAAAAGAAAACTTTAACATACATTGGGAAAATATATTTAGCAAAATATTCATCAATCTAAAACAAGTTGTGCTCAAAGGAAAGCATACCTTTACCTCAACTTTCAAATGCATATTCCTTTCATAACCTTTTCCTTTCTTTCTTTTTAAATCCATGCATCAAAGGATAATCTCATTTGCATGTAACATGTGTATGAAACATTCATAATAGCTTATTATGCATATAACTATATCACCCGTCTCAGGAGTATCACTTGTACTGATCAGGTACATATAAATTGGCCATTACCTTTTCCATTGGTTCATAAGAACCATCCTTTTCCATTGGTTCATAAGAACCATCCTTTTCCATTGGTTCATAAGAACCATCCTTTTCCATGGCTCAAAGAGCCTCCTTTTCCATGTGATACTCCCGCGTCAACATGCACATACATTTAGTATTTATATAATCATGAAGATGCTCAATGTAGAACTATCCATAAGCTATGCAAGTGTATGTTTCCTCAAAGATGCATATGCTTGCTATGCTTGTATGAACATTGCATGTAAGGTAGAGAAAATCATGTAGAACATGTGTAGGAAAAGAGTATGTAGTCCAATCATAAGTTGAGCATTTCATAAGGGAAACATTTGTAATTGCCTCAAGTATCCATAAAACTTACAAAAACAAAGTTGAGACATAAGAGTTCAATTGAGCATAATTGATTTGGCAATATCTATGTAATTCAATGAAATAAAAGTTGTTTTAACATTTAAAAGAAAATCCATTCCACCTACCTCAATCCGTGTAATCCTTTCTTTTGCCCAATCAACTCTTTTTTCTTTCACTCAGTTTATATCTAAAAGAAATAATCAAAGAAAACATTAGTGACTAAATTCATACACACAATAAACTAAACCTTAACTCTAAAGTAATAAATATGACATTTCTATGTTTTGCTTAAGTTCCGATATAAACCCTTCCCATTTTCATGAAATCTCTCAACCCCTTTCTTCTCATTAAAAGTTTAGGCCAATACTTTAGATTCTAAACATATAACACTCTTCTTTACCTCCAAAACATTCTTAAAATAAATTAAATTTTCGGAATTAAATAAATCAAAATTTAGAAAATATGGTTTTTTTCATGCAAAACTCATACATTTGCTTCTAAAATCCTCCCTACAACCTATGAAAAACCATGGAGGTCAAAAATATCATGATTGGGGGAAAAAACCCTAAATCCATAAACTCAAAAATTTCGTCGTTCACTCGTTCATTCAATATTTTTCAATTAGAAGCTTTCTTAGGTTAATAGGAACCTCATTTGTGAAGACATTTCCAAAGAAACAATTTTTGAGCAAAACCCTAATTTTCCAAAACTCATATTTTCAAGAAATCAACTAGCATTAAGGTTTAGAAACATCCTTTAATCATTCTCTAAACTTTTCTCAAAAGAATCTTAAAGAAAACCTAATTTTTCCCCAAAGCCCTAATTCCCTTTCTTTAGAGAAAACTCATGGAAGAAAGGAGAAAACTCATGGAATCCACATACCTTGACCTTTCCCTTGGATTTCCCTATGTTTTCCTCCAAGATCGGCCGCCGGAAACCCTCCACCCGAAGCTCCCGTCGCCTTGCCCGTCGCCTCTCCCTTTCCTTTGTCCGCTCGGTTTTGGCAAAACGGGCGAATGGGAGAGAGTGGGGAGATTTCGGTTTGCCTAATAGAGAGGAATGGAAAAGGCCTAAAGACCTAAATGCCCTCACTTAAGTAGATTTGGCTTAAGAAAGACTTAGGGGGTAGAATTGGCATTTAGAAACTTCCAAATTTTATAATCCTCTAAAATACACATAATTAATTATAAGTTTCTATACATCAAATTTCTTAGAATTTTGCGCTCTAATTTATAAAAATTATTTCCGTCGAAATCCGACAACTTTCGAAATTTTCACTTAAACCTCGTCGCGGCGCTTTGAAAAGCGTGCGAGGTCTTAGACGGCATTTTCGGGTTTTACAATTACAGCGATGTGAATAGCCCTTACATTGTTGTTCTTTGTTTATTTGCATAGGAAAACTCTTCCTTTTGCTTGTTTGGATGCAATAAAGAGCCATTTTCCCTCTTTCTTTTCCTTGCTTCAACTACTGTTCACGAGAGGGAGAGAGATAGGGTCTGGTTGGATGAAGGCAATGTGGCTGACAGATGAACTGGCGGCGGTCCAAGACAAATGAACTGGCGGCAGTCTAGGCGGTCGATCTAAAGGTTGCTGTAGGAGGGTAGTGGTTGGGTTGGTCGACATAGAGAGGAACTGGTGATCGACGGCTGGAGGTGGAGTAGCGGATGGGAGCTTGGATGAATAATGTTGGGTTTGCACGCAAGAACTGAAGAAAGGAAAGGCTTTTGCCCCTTTTGCATGTGAGGTTGAACAAGAAATAGAGGGTTGAAGGCTGGTTGCATGAAAACTGAGAGGTAAAGTCCACTATTAGTCGGCCCTAGCAAGAATAGGAGGCATGAGAGTCTTCATGAGATTGGGGTTGGAGAACCCTCTTAGCCGGCCCTAGCTCCTCTTTTGTAAAAATTCAAGTGATCCATATGATATAATGACAAAACAACTCATGTAGCGCTTGATCCAATGGTCAATATCTGATTTTGAACGATGCTCTTTGAAACTCTCAATTTAACGGTCTGGATTAGATCTTTATTCTGCCCTTTTTGATGCTTTATTTTCAACCATTAGATGAGAAAATTGCTGATTTGAGAATATATGAAAAGGTAAGGTAAAATAGCTTTGTTTGTAAGCTCAATATGAAGTTTATTTAAATAAATGGCATATCTATTTTTATTTAGTATTTATATGTATCTATTAATTATATATTTAATATTTTAATTTGATTTTAATTTTATGTTTTAAAATGATGGATTTTATTTATTAGGTTTATTAAAGAAAAGCTCCCTAAGATTCTCTCTCCTGGGCGCATATCAAATGGTGTCCGATTCTAGTGCGAATGTGCTCATTTGAAAGATTACGATAATCCGAATGCGCTCGCACAATCTGTTTCCCAAAATGAGGTCATGATTAATAAGATTTTAGGTATAGAATGAACATTTATGTGAAATGATTAAATGCATGAACTCACATTAAAATACTTATCAAATCACCATCGATCTGATCACATATATTTTAAAAAAATATAATAAAGGGCAATATATGATTAAAATGAATGAATCCTAAGGTTGACGACGAATCAAGGCAAAACGTGCAACTTGTCCCTTCATCAAACATAGTGGTGCAACATGCAAGAAGGTGGATCAACCTTCAAAATGTGCAATAAGGCCATACAAGTGATTGATGCCAAAAAAGGAGGTGAACACAGGGAAATCAACTTTTTTGAAAGTTGTTATAGGTATTATAAATATTTTCTACATAATTGAGTATTTCAATTTGTTTCCTGAACTGTTTTATGTTGGTAGGTTTTCATGATATCATCTATTATGGACTAAATTTCATCTGTTGAGACATTTATAATTGTCTTCATGCAGATTTCAGTTTCGTTCACCTCTCCATATTTAATCGGTAGTAGTAACCAATTGTCTATTCATATTCTTGTAATTGCGATTTCTATATCTATGCACGCACAAATGTTCGTTCATATCCATACTTACATATACACTTGTAGTTTTTGATTTATATGCATTCACAAATCACCAATTGTTTAATCAAGTTTTTGCATATCATTTTTCATTCTTTTGTTAATTACTTCAGTAGAAAGAACAAAATCTTTAATTCATCGATATTTGGTTATTCACTTACTAATTATCCTGAATATAATGATACTTGCACACTATTAGTAGGCATATCCGTGATTAGTGTTAGATTAAGATTTTCCATATGGTAACATTTTCTTTAAGGGTGGAAGGTTTAATTTCAGAATAATGAGATCAGGAAATTGATCATTAACATACATAAAGTATTATGTTACATAAATTATTGTGAAATCTATTCTATTCATTACCACAGAATACACACACAAAGTATTCAGGAAATTGATCACTAACACCCAAAGTATTATGTGACATAAATTGTTGTGAAAATCTTGCATTCATTACCAAAGAATAATAGACATCCTAAAAACAAGACATGCTCAGTTGTAATACTCGTTTTTCCCATCTACTGTGCTGTACATTTAAGAAATACCATATCTGCTAAGTCTAGCAACCCCCCTAAAGCTAGTGAGTTGATATTTTTCCATTTCAATGTTTGCTAATAATTGGTTGGAATGCATTTGAAAATTGACACTTGATTAACACATTAAAGGTACAAATCAGCCTGCCTTTGAACTTCTTTATAAAATGCTTGTCTATTCCCCCATACTTTGGTCATGTTGCACAGGGTTATGTGCAATACCAATTTTTAACTTGTTTTGGCAATATAGTTTTATAGGGTCCTTCCCAAGGAATCTTAAAATCATCAAAAAATTATTTTCAACCATAGAATTTCAAAGTCTCGTAATGACATGACTCTGATTTTAGCTTCTAAGCTTGACATTGCTACTACATTTTTATTCTTGTTTCTCTTGGTCGTAAGATTACCTCTACATAATACAATAGCCCGAAGATTTGACATAAAAATGTAGTTGTTTATGCTTCCAAGGTTAATTTGTTGCCTCTTCCACGCAACATTCCTTTTCTAGGAGTACCATTTAAGTATTGCAGAATTTGATTTTTTGCATGAAGATGTAATTCTTTTGGATTGTACATAAATTAACTCACCACTCTTGATGTTTTATGTGCGACTCAAATTGGGTCTCAAATGTTTTTTGAAAAATGATAATTTTAGATATTAAAACTCAATCAATAAATTTACTTTCAAAATTGGATCTAGATTTATCACCACGTGAACTTGCAATAATTAAAATATGCAATGAAATTTAAACAACCCCAATAAAGGAAACAAATCAAAGGCAATCTATTTTTATGTGGTTTGGTTTTAATTGGTTTTAAGGCCCAATGCCATGCCTAGGTGTAATTAGGGGTGTCAATATTTGACACGACACGAAAACCCGACCCGGACCCAACCCGGAAAATTCGGGTTGAACCCGACCCGATTTCAAAACGGGTCGGGTTCAGGTTCCAGAAATTGACCCGTTTAAAAAATGGGTCGGGTTCGGGTTGACCCGGCGGGTTGCCGGGTCAACCCGCCAACCCATTTAATTTAAATAAATTCGAAATTCCGCCCCCTGCCCGAAATCAAATCGATGAATCCCGATTCCCGGGTGACCGGCTGGCTGCCCTGCTGCCCGCGGTCTGGCTTCGGGCTTCCCCCCGCGTGATCGCTGCCCGCGGTCATTTCGTTCGCGACTTCGCGTCAATCCAGGCAGCCAGCGCATCGCGTGACCGCTGCCCGCCGGTCATTTCGTTCGCGTTTCGTTCGCGTCAAGCCGCTGGACGCCGGACGTCGTGGCCGCTGGACACCGCTGCCGCTGCTGCCCAGTGTGCCAGACGCTGCTGCTGCCGCGCTGAAGCTGATCCCGGCCTTGCCGTGTCCCGCCTTGCCGGGTCGCGGGTCGGGTGACCTCGGTCGGTTCGGGTCCGGTAAATCAACCCGTTTGTAAAAACGGGTCGGGTTCGGGTTGACCTGAATAGTGCCGGGTCATTTCCGGGTTCGACCCGAACCCGACCCGTGACCCGAAATTGACACCCCTAGGTGTAATCATCACCTAAGATAGCCTGCAAAGAAACCACTCAACACTCTTTTGCTCATGCAGGTAGAGAGCCTTCTCCAATTTTCTAGGGAGTCTATCCCACTCCTTGATTATGGGTGAGGATATCGACTCTAAGCTTTTTAGAAGAAACAACTTAGCAAAATAAAGAAAATCATTTTTAACAAAATAAATACTCTTGAACTTGATCTTACGTGCAAATCTAGAAGCACGTGAAGATTCTCAGCATAGAAAACCAAATGTTGAAAATGGCTTTTAAAAATTTAACAAGCTTTTTATTAATCTTCAAATTTTTATTTGTCTCACAAGGGCTCTAGAAAATTAGACGTTGGAGAGAGCTTGTTGGCTAGTGTTAGTGAAGAAGGCTTTTACGCTATACCTCTTCTTTATTAAAAATTCATTTAAATTCAAAGTAGGGTGGCTAATATGTTAGGTTTCAAAACTCAAAAGTTTTGCACGTTTACAAGCTCCAAATCGATACCATCAATACCCTTATTACTCTCATAATGGATGGATTTTTTCTAATTAAAATTTTTCACGTTTAACTTTATGGGTGCTTGATATGATTAAAGGAGTCTGGTAAAGGGGTTTGCAATGACTCATTAAGTATTTGCGGAGGCTTGCAAAGAGTTGATATTTTTTAGCCAAAAATTCTTTAACTTAGCAAACACAAGTTTGTTGGGACTTGTTAACTTTGTAGAGACCTGCAAAGATTTATGGCGGTTAACCAATTTAAATTTCATATTCTTAATTTTAACAACATATGTTTCATATCCAGGAAAACAAAATTTATGTAACCCCCTTAATCAATTTATACAATATATTAAAAATAATTTGGCTTAATCAGTAATTTTAAGTTTGTATGAAAAATAATAATTTTCTTTTATATTAATTTTCATGTTAGCTTACTTGGTGGCCTTCGAGATTTTGCTTTTGCAACTCTTACATTTGGGAAAAATAATAATATTTTTATTCCAAAGCTTTATCCTCACATATTGTTTCGAAGTCTTGATGGTAGAACCTGCTTATTTAAATAACTAAAATGTACTATCATATCAAATTTCTTAGCATATTTGTGATAATGAAAATCTAAACTTGAATGAAGGCTCATGGAGTTAACAGTCTCACATTTTAATCATAATCATCAACAACAACAATATCAAGCCTTTATCCTACTACGTGGGGTCGGCTACATGAATTCTTTTTCTCCATTGTGTCATGTTAATAGTCAAATTCCCATTTAAATCTAATAAAGAAAGATCATTTCTAATATTTTCTAACCAAATTTTTTTAGGTCTACGTTTACCTTTCTTAATATAAGTCAAATGTAATATCTCTACTTTCCTAACCGGGTCTTCGGAAGGCCGTTGTTTTATATGACCAAAACCATCTATAAGCTGATTCTCTCTAATCTTATCTTCCATTAGAGCTACCCCAACCTTTTCACGTGTATGCTCATTTCGTATCCCGTCTCTAACGGTAAATCCACTCATCCACCTGAGCATCCTCATCTTTGCAACACTTAACTCATTTCTACACTATAAAGCATTGCGGGTCTCACCACCATCTTATAGAATTTTCCCTTAAGTTTGAGGAGAACTTTTCTATCACACAACAAGCCCGATGCATTCCTCCACTTCAACCATCCAACTTAAATTCTACTGATAATATCCCCATCTATTTCACCATCACTCTGAACGATGGATCCAATATATCTAAAACGTGTTCTCTTATTAATGACTTGACCGCCCAAAGTCACAACACACACACCCCCCCCCCCCCCCCCCAAACTAGGTCTATTATTACTAAAATTACACTCCATATATTCAGTTTTAGATTTACTCAAGCGAAAACCTTTAGACTCTAAGATTGGCCTCCATAATTCAAGTTTACCTTCAACCCCCTCTCTAGTCTTATCAACAAGAAGAATATCATCAGCAAAAAGCATACACCAAGGTACATCCTCTTGCAAACGTCTAGTTCAGTCTCCCATTTTAATGATGACAATTATTCTTAGGAATTGTATAACAAAGTATATGGATTTGGATATTGAAATCCTCCCCCTGAAAATATGAGTATCTCAAACTTAATAGTCAAATAAAGATAACATAATTTTAACAATCCCCCCATGGAAAAAATTAGTATTTAAGCACCAATAGTTTCATTGACAAATAGCATTACATCAAGACAAGTAAACTACAACCAAACTGAAATTCATAACAACATAATTGTTCTCTCCCCCTTTGTCACAACAAAATGGGGGGGATCAAAGCAAACTAGCTCCATTCTAAAAGAAAAAATGCAAATCATTAGTAACACCAAATGCAATATTTTCTTATTTTAAAATTCTGATTTGAGATATGATCTAAAGTGAACTTGTAAGATATCTGAAAAGCTAACCAAAAATATTTATAGTGAACGGTTTAACATTCCTAATTTCCATTTAAGTATGCACACTTAATCTTCAGCCAAGGGCTTTGTGAAAATATCTATAAGCTGATGATTTGTACTTACACTAGGACTACATTACCTTTTAGGCAACATGATCCTGAATAAAGTGATGGCGAATCTCTTCATGCTTTGTTTGTGATTGTTGTACAGGATTTTTTGTTAAATTTATCATATTAAGATTATTACTTATAACTAAAATGTGGTATAATCTACGTTCATAATCCTCTAATTGCTGTTTAAGCCATATAAAGGTTTGTTGTTGAGTGAGCCATTTCTCGAGGAAGTATTTGAACCCTGTTGAGTTATTTGTTCTCAAACTGTTGCAATAAACATCTTTTCAATAGCATCAACCTTGCTGGAGTAGAATGTTTGACAAAGAAGGTGTGATCACCCTTATTCTGTTTGCTTCTTAAAGCCTTCTTTACCCCGGAAACCCTGAAAACCAAGCTCTGTGAGATTGTTTTAAGCCATAATGTGCCTCTTTTAACTTGCACATCTTATTATTCTGACTTAAGGACCCGGGTGGAACCTCCATGTAGATTTCTTCATTACGATCACCACGTAATTTTTTTTTTTTTTACTTCAAATGATTGCAAACTCCAACCACAATTAGTTGCTAAAGATAATAGGATTCTTACAATATTCATTTTTGCAACAACAACAACAACAACAACATCAAGCCTTTATCCCACTACGTGGGTTCGGCTACATTAATCCTTTTTCTCCATTGTGTCCTATTAAAAGTAAAATTCTCATTTAAATCTAATAAAGAAAGGTCATTCCTAATATTTTCTAACCAAGTCTTTTTAGGTCTATGATAGGAAGTGCTTGTATTCACAAGCAACCTATCCAAAATCGGCGAACCAACGGCAGCCAAATGGCTGTCCACAGCAGGAAAACAGCAGATTTCTGCTGTTTGCAGCAGGAAAACAGCACTTGTCCGGGAAAATACGAGAGAAAACTCAAGAAAAGACTTGTATTCCACTTAGACGATGAATAAAAGAGCAAGATACAATTGATCCTCAATTCGAGAGGAGGATCGATCTCTCCCAAATCTCTAGACGCCGCTAGAGCCCAAAGAAATCCTAAATCTACGAGATCTCAAATTTTAGCCAAATTCAAGATACCCAAACCCTAGGAAAAACATCTATTTAATGCATACAAATCAAAAGGAAATCCCAAAATAGTCCCTACATTCAAATTTCCCTCTCAAAACCCTAAAAAACGCTTCCTAAAAAGCTCTATTTGAGCAGACGGGCCACCCGATCTCCGCAGGAGGCGGAGATTTCGTTCTTTTTTGCGAACTGCCGGTCCCGCCTGGACCGGCTGGACCGGTCTAACAATACTCCCCTCCCAAAGATCCACCTTGTCCGCAAGGTGGAAAGATGACACCCTCCATTCCTTCTTCATCACAAACAATAAGAACTTGAAGAGTTCGGTCCTTACACCTGTGCCCCGGTGTATACCTCTCGTCACATCTGAAACAAAGCCCTTTTGCCCTCTTCTCCTGTAATTCTGTCTCAGTGAGCTTCTTGAAGTTATCCCCACTCCCTCCTCCTACTGACTTCTCCTTGGTGATCTCATTATTGTTGACTGATGTAGGCCCCTTTGATGCTAAAAGAGTGGTCGTAGTCTTGTAAGAGCCTCCTGAGCTGCTGCTCCTAGCTCCCTTCTCCAGATTATTCTGATTTTCTACCAGCTGTGCCAACTTCATTGCCTCCTCCAAGTCACTAGGCATCAGAATTTTAACTGCCGCTCGGATCTCTGCCTTCAACCCCTTCATGAAGTTCCCCTCCAATACGCTATCTGATAATCGCTCCACCCTACTAGCCAGGTGCTCGAACCGATCACGGTAGTCTTCTACTGGTCCCTCTTGCACCAGAGCAAAGAACTGCTCATAGAAATCTCTTCCCCGGTCGGTTTGGAAACGTTCTATTATGCAGTTTTTGAATTCCCTCCAGTTCCTGATAGGCTCCCTCCTGTCACGCCACTGATACCATGCCAAAGCCTTTCCTTCCAGACACAATCCTGCCGCCGTCAGCTTCTCATCCTCTGTCAACCCATTGACCGCAAAGTAACGTTCCACCTTGTAGATCCAGCCATGGCTGTCTTCCCCCTCGAAAACGGGCATCTTCAATTTCCTCACCTTGGGATCTCTCCGGTATCCTCCATAGCCTCTCATTCCTCTCAGAGGAAGCGTTCCCCAATTGTCCCGATCGTCCCTCCGACGAATATACTCTAACCCCTCTTCATACTCACCTCTCATCCCTTCAACCTCATCACCTCGACACTTGTATTCACTTAGGACGTTGAATAAAAGGAACAAAATTCGAGGAAGGGGGGAGGATCGCTTGAATACCTTCAAATTCAGCAGCTCGACGATGACGTTCCTCCCTTCTTCCTTCAAAATCCCCCCTCGACGTTGAATTCTTTCGAATTCAGCACCTTGGCGATGAGATCCCCTCTCTCCTCCCACCAAAATCACCCTCCCTTCTGTCATATCCCATACTCATCTCTTCCCTCGAAAGAGGCTCTAGAGGAGGCCTGTCGTTCTCTTCCTCTAGGATCTCCACCTCCACATTTCTCCTCCCCCGCAAGGGGTTCGGATTTTTTCCTCCCATGCCATGGCCGTCGGCGATCTCTCTTACTTCCGATGTCGCCAGATTGGTTTTCATCTCAAGTAGTTTCTTCAACATTTCCTCCATTGCGGTGAACTTCCCCTCCAACCTTTCATTGTTGGAGGTGATTTGATTTTGAAGGTTGAAGAATCTTTCCTCCAAATCGGCTTTCAATTGGCCGACTTCGCCTTCCAAGATGTCAACCTTCTTTCCGGCCATCTTTCTTCCCAATGGATCTCAAAAATATCACTTCCGGAAACCAAAAACTTGCTGAAAAATTAGGATTTCAGCCGCCTAAGGTCCCAAAAACGATGCTCTGATACCAATTTGATAGGAAGTGCTTGTATTCACAAGCAACCTATCCAAAATCGGCGAACCAACGGCAGCCAAATGGCTGTCCACAGCAGGAAAACAGCAGATTTCTGCTGTTTGCAGCAGGAAAACAGCACTTGTCCGGGAAAATACGAGAGAAAACTCAAGAAAAGACTTGTATTCCACTTAGACGATGAATAAAAGAGCAAGATACAATTGATCCTCAATTCGAGAGGAGGATCGATCTCTCCCAAATCTCTAGACGCCGCTATAGCCCAAAGAAATCCTAAATCTACGAGATCTCAAATTTTAGCCAAATTCAAGATACCCAAACCCTAGGAAAAACATCTATTTAATGCATACAAATCAAAAGGAAATCCCAAAACAGTCCCTACATTCAAATTTCCCTCTCAAAACCCTAAAAAACGCTTCCTAAAAAGCTCTATTTGAGCGGACGGGCCGCCCGATCTCCGTAGGAGGCGGAGATTTCGTTCTTTTTTGCGAACTGCCGGTCCCGCCTGGACCGGCTGGACCGGTCCAGTGGACCGTTCTAACAGTCTACCCCTACCTTTCTTAACATAAGTCAAATCTAATACCTCTACTCTCCTAACCGGGTCATCAGAAGGCCGCCGTTTTATGTGACCAAACCATCTAAGGCGACTCTCTCTAATCTTATCTTCTGCTGGAGCTACTCCAACCTTTTCAGGTATATGCTCATTTCGTATCTTATCTCTAAGGGTAAAGCTACTCATCCACCTGCATCCTCATCTCTGCCACACTTAACTTAGTATTATGCTTCTCTTTTAATGGCCAACATTCGGCACCATAAAGCATTGCAGGCCTCACTACCATTTTATAGAATTTTCCCTTAAGTTTGAGGGGTACATTTCTATCACATAACAAGCCCGATGCATTCCTCCACTTCAACCATCCAACTTGAATTATGGTGATAATATCCCCATCTATTTCACCGTCACTCTGAACAATAGATCCAAGATATCTAAAACGTGTACTCTTATTAATGACTTGATCGCCCAAAGTCACAATCCCCTCACTAGGTCTATTACTACTAAAATTACACTCCATATATTCTGTTTTAGATCTACTCAAGCGAAAACCTTTAGACTCTAAGGTTGACCTCCATAATTCACGTTTACCTTCAACTCCCTCTCTAGTCTTATCAACAAGAACAATATCATCAGCAAAAAGCATACACCAAGGTACATCCTCTTGCAAATGTCTAGTGAGAACATCCATGACTAAAGCAAAAAGATATGGGCTTAAGGCTGATCCTTGATGTAACCCAACCGAAATAGGGAAATACTTGGTATATTTCAAGATGTTATATTCCATTTGTTTGAGTACACCCATTAGCTACTAGACTTGCCTTATACCTTTAGTGATCCATATGCCTTGTTTTTCATATTGAAGTAACATTTAGACCCTATAAAATTTTTTCTTTAATTAAGGTTTACTGAGTCCCATTTATGTTTTCAAGTGCTTCCATTTCAACTTTCATAGCTTATTTTCACTCTTTCTTCCCTATCCTTTAGAGATAGTATTTGGGATATTAATAATGTTGAGGGTGATAAGAAGGCTTTTATGGCTGCTATACATTTTTTAATGTCAGAAAGTTAGACAAGGAATAAAAATGTCATTGTTTACTTTTCTAACACTTTCTCTCATTGCAACAGGAAGATCACAATCATTAACAACAGGCACGTTATCTTCATAATCTATAGAATTAGAAGCTACTTCAATATTTTCAACATTAGAGATCGATTTTGGAATCAAGAACCTGCATTCATTTAAAAAGAGTTCTTTTTATTCTAGAGTATACTTGAAGTGGGTGAGCAGTACTTTAAATTTGTTTATCCTTTGTTGCTGGATTAGGAGTACTTGTATCTGATTTGGTAAAAGATTTGAAGTAAATGATGAAGAAGAATTTTGATTTTATGAGGATGGGGAGGATGACTGATCAAGCAAAAACAAATCTATCCTTACTAACAAATTGTAAAGATATTGTTAACAGTAGAAGGTCCCCATACACCATTTTTAATTTGGGGCTCTTTTGTTTGATGAAAAGAAATCCAAACTAAAAACAATGCAGTGTGAAGTAAAAGTTTTCTATTGAAAATATTTTTAATGAGTTTGATTGAGTACATTATAAATACAGGAGTTTACTTTTTCATACTTGATTTGAAGGGAATGCAAAGAAAAAATTCTGCATTTGGCACACTGGTTGATTGGAGGTGGTCGAACAGAAATGCTATGGCGGACAACCGGCGGTAGCAATGGTTGGCATCAGTGGGTGGCGATGGGTGGCTGTAGCGGGTGGTTTTGGTGGCTTACAATGGGCAGCGGCTACAGACAGTAGCGATGATCGGCAATGGTGGCATTGGCATTTCTTTTATTCAAGCTTTGTATTTGAAATTTGCTAAAAAATAACGAGTTTTAAATATACTCAAAATGAACTATAGGGTGAATTCCAAGTTCTCTCTTAAAATATTTTGCATGTGAAATGTAGCTATTCAAACACCTGAATTTTCAAAACCCATATATTTTTTTTTTTACACTCAAAATGTTGTTGACCAAACAATTTCTGTGTTAAAAGCAGTGAAGTTACTGTTTTACTTGTTTGTAATGAAAGACAGTTATGTTTTGAAAATTCATAAACATCACAATGAAAATTACTCAAACCTTTGAACAAATCAGGAACGTTTGCTTTTAGAATACTGAAAAAGGTTTGAGCAAGGAAAAATGATATAACCCTTTTTTTTTATTGGAAAGAGAAGACTCAGAAAGCAGAGCATTGGAATTAGATCCATAGTAATATTTTTCCCATCAGCTTCCTCAAGAAAGTAGATACCACTTCATGTAGCCGACCCCACGTAGTGGGATATAGGCTTGATGTCGTGTTATTGTTGTTACAATTTGGGTCTAATGATGACTATTTTCTATTTTCATTTAAAGAAAATGAGTTGTTGGATAAATTGATAACTTTTGATCTATGACTCAATTTCTATTTGCATTTAAGCATCCCACACACTATTTTTGTTGTATTAGAAAACATTACCCCTATATTATCTTTTATTATTACTCTTTTTATGTTGCTTAACTTGCACATCAACCAACTGTTGTTGCATCCTTGATGAGTTTTCATTCTTGTTGTTGATCTTTGTCACTATGACACTGAGTCCCACGTCTAATTTTCATCATAATGAAACCTTAGGTTGTGATTGAAATGTTGATGTGGCAATGTAGGATTTTTAGTTTCTTTGGGAGATATAATGCTTATTAACTGCTTAAAATGATCAATCTGATGAGAACAAATAAGATATAAGTTTGCAATTCATTAAGGGGAATGAAACTGGTAGCATAAATATTGTTTATCACATTCGTTGTTTCATACAAGAGAAATAGAATCAATTCAGTATGACTAAATATTAAAACTCCTTGTAGAAACTAATCAAAAAATATTTAGATCATATAGAATAAATGCTGAGCATATAAAAATCATGTGCTGAACTGACGGCATTGACGTTACAGAAGGAAATAAGAGGAAAAGAAGAACCAAAAGGTAAGTGTGATTCTTGAACTATGACATCGCATCTTGAAGAGATTTGGAAGGTGAAAATTGTTCAAATCTAAAAGAAATTTTTTTCTTTTAATATCCAAAAAAGAGTACAGAATTTCTTATCTCCATATTTACAGATGGGTGTGGTGTAGCATATAAAGAGAAGAAATCTTGCTGAATTTCGGGTACTTCAGATTTAGAATGAATCGAAATGAATATTCATAAAGCTGAGATCCCAAATGTTAGGGCTAATGCTAATGATTATGAAGATATAATTGATGCCACTTGTACATTATCTTTCTAAACCTAGTTGAGACTTTGACATCTGACTGCTAGGTTTTTGCTTTACAGTCTAATTTTGCTTTAACTATAATTTTCTTACATATGCTGTTGCATTTGTTTAATGTCAGCGGTAGTCATGTGTTCCATATCTTCCGCAATTTTCTTTGCAATCGTCTTTTTCTGGTTTCACAGCCATGTTTTATGGACTATAGAGGTCCTTGAAAGGCTATCAAAATGTTGATGTGCTCCTAATTTTGCTTCTGGAGAATGATATGGGGAGGGATTACACCGTTTATATCTTCATTCCACATTTTAATGTTGATAAACAAATAGATTTATGCTAGTGGAACCCATTGAGCTAGGAAGGGGAGGAAATTGGGTTAATTTATATACAGCTTGAGAAAATATGGTTTTGATTTCTATGATGGGCAGGCTGCTAACATGCAAGAGTCCCATGGCATAATGTATGAGAGTTTACATATTTAAGATACCATCAATAACTTCTTTTTAGGGTGTGTAGAAGTGGAAGGGGGAGGGTGGCAGTGGGGAGGCAAGAGCAACAAACTTTGGTGGTGGGGAGGTAAGAGCAATATAGCTTGAAGAAGAAATGCTTATCAAACCAATCTATTCCTTTCTTTTGGAATAAATTTGAGGGAAATTACCACTCAACATTATATGTTTGTGTTTGTGTGGTTCTACTGCCAAGTCATGCTGTTTAAGCATCGGCTCTAATTTAGATTTTTTTCTTTGTTTTTATCTGATGGGATTCTGGTTTTTGTTCTTATCTTAATGTTCCATTAGATGAAATGTTAGATCAGAACTTTCAGATAATTTGTTCGTTATGAATTATTTGATGTTAGGACGGAATTACCCTTCCAAATCCCGTCTATAATGTACCAGATGCTTATGTTGTTCGCATAAGTAATGACTAGCCTTTTACACACAATAGCACTACAATTACGTTGGACTCATCAATGCCGTTCTTTGCTAAAATTTGTTTATTTAGATATGATCATGAATTTTTGAAACAAATGAAAAAGCCACCATGATCCAAATTTTCAATTAATTGCAACTTTTTCAGGCAGATAATAAAAGTTAACAAACAATATGCTGAGAAGATTTTAGGAAATCAATAAGGGAGGTTATTTCCTCCTACACAAGATCTAATAAGATGAGATTTGTTTGTTATTTTGATTGTAAAATCTAAATTTGAAAATAAATATTTGGAAAGGATTTTAAGGAATTCATATGGTTTTGATTTATACTTGAAATAATTATAAAGAATTTTAATATGAAATTTATTTCCATTTAACAGTGTGGTTTGGCTCTCGACAAAACAAAAAAGACCCATTCAGTCTCCTATTTCTATTTACCGGTGTGCGTGCAGTGTCTATGTGGAAAACTTAGGGTGTAAGGTTCTTACTGCAGAATATATTTATATTCCCTTGTAATCTTTATATATATCATGTTGTCATTTTTTTTAAGATTTTTTTAATAGAAGGGTTCTTGTTTCTGGATATATATTACATAACAATTTCATCCGGAAATCTGGAGAAGTACTGCAAAAGCTTGTCATTATGTGCGTTCTATAGCAATAACTTCATTGGAGTAGTTTGCATGACTTGCCTTTCAAGCTATACGCTTATTGTGTTTTTTTTTTTCAGTCGGTTCCTACAATGCAGGGGGCCGTTTGCTCAAAGGAGGCATCCGTTAGTGGACTCTAGAGTGGTATCTGAAATTAGGAGTTGCCTGGAAAATGGCTCTGTTTTCCAGGGTAATCTATTGAATTTTAAGAAGGATGGGTCTCCATTAATGAACAGGCTACAGCTAACACCAATTTATGAGGATAATGAAACAACACATTTTCTTGGCATTCAATTCTTCACGGAAGCCAATGTTGATTTGGGTCCTTTGCCTGGCATTTTAACGAAAGAAAGCTTGAGGCCTAGCAGTCGCTCTACACTTGATAATTCAATCTATCGTCCTATTGCAACTGTGCATGGGAACAAATGCCGTGAATTTTATGGTATGCTTCAGCTGAGTGATGAGGTTTTATGCCAAAGCATTCTTTCAAGGTTGTCCCCAAGAGATATTGCCTCTGTTGGTTCTGTTTGCAAAAGGCTATATTTTCTTTCTAAGGATGAGAATCTTTGGAGAATGGTTTGTCAGAATGCATGGGGAAGTGAAACAACTCGTGCATTGGAAACTGTGCCCGGAGCGAAAAGATTAGGATGGGGAAGGCTGGCACGGGAGCTAACCACCCTTGAAGCCGTGGCATGGAGAAGATTAACAGTTGGTGGCGCCGTAGAGCCATCTCGATGCAACTTCAGTGCCTGTGCCGTTGGAAATAGAGTTGTTCTTTTTGGCGGGGAAGGCGTGAACATGCAACCAATGAATGACACCTTTGTACTAGATCTGAACTCCAGCAATCCAGAGTGGAGACAAGTCAAAGTAAGCTCACCACCACCTGGACGATGGGGCCATACTCTGTCTTGCCTAAATGGGTCTTGGTTGGTAGTATTTGGTGGCTGTGGAAGACAAGGCCTGCTTAACGATGTGTTCATATTAGACTTGGATGCGAAGCATCCTGCATGGCGTGAGATCCTTGGACTTGCTCCTCCGCTTCCAAGGTCTTGGCACAGCTCATGCACTCTCGATGGAACAAAGCTGGTTGTTTCTGGTGGATGTGCAGACTCCGGTGTGCTTCTCAGTGATACATTCTTACTGGACCTCATGGTGGAGAAACCTGTGTGGAGGGAGATACCTGTTTCATGGTCGCCGCCTTCGAGACTGGGCCACAGTCTTTCTGTCTATGGTAGTGGCAAGATATTGATGTTTGGAGGTCTTGCTAAGAGTGGGCCGCTGAGGCTGCGCTCTAGTGATGTCTTCACTATAGATCTAAGTGAAGATGAACCTCGGTGGAGGTATATAACTGGTAGTGGAATGCCAGGCGCTGGTAATCCTGCTGGGATCGGTCCACCTCCTCGGCTTGATCATGTTGCGGTGAGCCTACCCGGCGGACGAATTCTGATCTTCGGCGGTTCTGTTGCTGGTCTGCATTCAGCTTCCCAATTATATCTTCTGGACCCAACAGAGGAGAAACCAACTTGGAGGATACTGAATGTGCCTGGTAGACCCCCTCGATTTGCTTGGGGACATAGTACCTGTGTTGTTGGAGGAACACGAGCTATAGTGCTCGGTGGCCAAACAGGAGAGGAATGGATGCTAAGCGAATTGCATGAACTTACTCTGGCAAATTCCTACTTGTGATGTGATTGCCAGCTGACCTGAATATTTTTACGAAAGAAACCCATACCCCCACTTTCATGGTTCGGAATATTGGGTTGATCGGTCTAACTGTTGGTTGAAACAGTTGAAAAATATGTTTAGCCAAGTTAGATGGGGTCGAGTCTTCTTTAAAAGGTTCACTTAGTTCATGATCTGCTTGTTTATTTGATGGCTTCTACGCATCTCTTGCAGCATATTACAACTGATGCTTATTATGTATCGGGCTTCATTAAAGCTTGGGTGGGGTTTTTTTTTTTTTTTTTTTTTTTTTTTTTTTTGTTTTTTTCTTTTTAAGCTGAAGCACCGATGCTGTTGATCTGTTTATTATTGTATAAACTCTTACCAAGAAAGTTGCTTGTTTGGCATATGATAGTTGCAATCATCTCCTTTCATTCATGAATTATTCTTTGTGGATGTCGAAAGCCGTCCAGAGTCCAATAAAAATGCGCCACATCACCCCTATTCGGTACTACGGCTTGGTACTGAACTTGGTACTGAGCTCGGTACTAAATGGTGTGGCTGCACCTGTTTGGCCTCTGGACGATAAGCTGTGTCCGGTGTCTGTAGAGAATAATCTCTCCTGAAATTGTGTATCTATTGCAGACTATACGTCATCCTATGTTTTTGTATGTAAATATCCCTGTATTTTTATGCATTATGTGTGCAAAAGACTAGTTTCCTACAGTATTTCTCAACACTTTCACTTCTACCAGCATAAATTGAATATGAAAAGCTGCTAGTGGCCTGCTGGCAATGCATTATTGTGAAATACAAGGGTACAGATTTAACTTCCATCTATTAAATTTTCCTGGTATTCTTTTGTTACATAGTGATTGATTCCTATTGACTTGCCAATACACTCAGTTTGTTGAGGCAGCTTAACTTGGAAAATTAGTCTCATCCGATGGTTGAGTTAATGGTAATTCATCATGTAGGCTTCGCTCGTCGTGCTAAGTTAGTTATTAGGTACATCTCAAATTCGGGTTAGTGTCATTCTATGTAAGTTACTGCCTAAACTGTTTAGGTACCCCTTCTTAATCCGATGGGTGCCAGATCGTCAAGTCTACCTAAGAATAAAAAAAAATATATTTTTTTTTGAAGTAAAACTTTGGTCTCTTATAAAGAAACTCTTTATCTTCCTTGTATTGCTATTGCACTTGGGATTCATCGGGCTTATTATGTGATAGAAAAGTTCCCTCAAGATTAAAAAAATATTTTATAAGATGGTGGTGAGACTTGCAATGTTTTATGGTATATTTACTTTGTGTTTTTTATTAGATTTAAATGAGAATTTAACTTTTAACATGACACAATGGAGAAAAAGGATTCATATAATTGATCACAAATAATAGAATAAAGGTTCGATGCTATTGTTATTGTTGTTGGGTTTATATGATTGTCATGATCAATATTTCTAATTTGTGGGTGTCAAGCATTATGATAATTATTCCTTTTGTTTGGATAATCAAAAGGACATCATTTAGGGATTTTAGGCTTTTTCCTTGTATTTCAATATGATAAATATGCTATATATTATTCTCTAATGTCCAAAGTTCATTTATTGAGTATTTACTTTGTATTTTTTACATATTTGATGCATATTTTTCGCCTATTAATGTGTATTCAATTCATATTTACTGCTTATTTGATGTGTATTTACTATGAATTTAATGTGTATTTATTGCGTATTTAGTGTGTATTTATTGTGTATTCAATGCGTATTGGATACATATTTGCTACGTATTCAATGTGTATATGCTCCTTTTCTGCTACGTGTTTACTGTGTATTAGTAGAATTCAAATTGGATGGTTGAAGTGGAGGAATGTATTGAGCTTATTATGTGATAGAAGAAATCCCTCAAACTTAAAGAAAAATTCTATAAGATGGTAGTGAGACTTATAACACTTAATGGTGTATTTACTAAGTCTTCTTTATTAGATTTAAATGAGAATTTAACTCGTAACATAACACAATGGAGAAAAGGATTCATGTATGTGGGATGAAGGCTTGATGTTGTTATTATTGTTGTTATTGGGTTTATATGATTGTTATGACCAATATTTCTAATTTGTGTGTGTCAAGCATTATGATCATTATTCTTTTTTTTTTTTGGATAATCAAAAGGACATCATTTAGGGATTGTAGGTTTTTTCCCATGTATTTCAATACAATATAAATGATATCATTTACTGTGAATTTTCTACATATTTTATGTGTATTTATTGTGTATTTACTGCATATTCAATAAATATTTATTGAGTATTCATTGCGTATTTACTGTGTATTTGCTACTTATTTACTACATATTTAATGTGTATTTACTATGTATGTGTTGCATATCTTTTACGTATCTACTGTGTATTTGATGCGTATCGACTACATATCAGCTACATATTTGTTGCTTATCTGCTATTTATGAGTTGCGAATCTGTTGCCTATCTACTACGTATAAATTAAAATTTTCTTGAATTTTCATTAGTAAATAATTTTATAAAACATTTTATTTTACATATTATGCATGTTCTATTTTATAGAAAAATTAATCAAAGACTAAGTAAAACCTATGTACAAAAAATATTAATCAAAGTAAAAAACATATGTATATTGTACAAGTTCTATTTTACAGAACTTGTAAAAACTATATTACTACGACGATGTAATTTACATATTATACAAGTTTTATTTTATAGAAAAAATTATTCAAAGACTACGTAAAAACATATGTACAGAAAAAGTTCATATCAATAATGAATAAAACAATGCATATATGAATTCCACCTTATATTTTGACATTTATTTTTGCCAATTTTTAGTTTCAACCCAGTTGGTGTTGCCTTCAAGAAGAATTGGTTCGTCTAGGGCTTTCTGCTTGATTTGGACTAGAGAAAGTATCCCTTCAGTTGGGATGGATTGTTGGCAGAATGAGGAGTATGGAGGAGATGTTTGCTCAAGATCAAATTTGCATTGAGAAATGTGGAGGATTAGATTGTATTCAATTGATTCTACTCTTACAGATAGATTCTTAAACCTTCTACTCAACCAAACTTCAAGTTCATGGAAGAACTTTATACATGTATCCTGGAGTGATGTCATCAATTTATTGTGGAGACCATCTTAAGCTTGAGCTACAGTAGGAAATGGTGCTTGCTGAAGAGATTGGGGGGCTTGCTGTGAGGAGTGGGGTTTGATGGGGAGAATGAGGTGTGTAGGTGGGGAATTCTGTTCTGGTTACTTGGGAGGATATTTCCTGAGGGGGAGGAAGGATGTGTGTTTGAATGTTCTGGATACCTAATATAGTGTTTGCTTCCTCTTGGGTAACTCTTTGGAGGTCTTAAAAAACTTGAAAATAATTTATTTGTTAGCAAATCTCCTATTCTTCTTAAAGACATTAATTAAAATTTGTTGCATTATAAATCTGCATATGTATCTTTACTTTAAATTAACAAAAAAATTGGAGGCCTTCATGGAATTATATAAAATATCATTGCCCCATCAAAGAAAATGGGGCCTTTGGTCAGCATACCTAGGGGAATATATTAAAATATGATCCAAGAACTAAATATGCATAAGATCAAATATAAATTTAACAAATGAATTAATAAAATGAAATAAAAATTATGATGATGCTCTTAGCACTCACAAATAGCAAACGCACAAAATCATTTATGTAACTAGTTGGCTTCTACATCTTCTTGGAAATTTTATTAAACTCTTTAACTAAAAATTTCCTAATTGACGTGCTCAGTTAATAGATAAAAACCCATCCACACTATTTGATATTGAATGAAGCTTCTTAAGGGTTTGGAAGTTATTATGTTGGAAAAATAAATTTTAACACAAATATATAATAAATATTTTTAACAAAATGGATAAGGGTGAGGAGGGAGGGGGGTTGATGTGTTCAACTCCAACATCTCGCTCTTTACTTACATTTATGAGACTTTTGTAAGTGCAAAACTAAGCTAGATGATCTCTTGACCACTGTTTGGCAATCCAATAAAAAGTGCCACTTCATCTACTATGAACTGTACAACATTACCCTTTATTATAAAACATTGTCATGGAATATTCCACAATTTGTGGAGCTCGTACATCAGTGAGACCTTCTGCTCAAGAGAAAGGAATTTAAAAAATTGGTAGATATTTAATCTCCTTAAGGTGTCCTCCACATCAAGGTTTATTATCTCCACAAAGGTGTCACATATTGTTTGGAAGTTGATACATAGCATTGAAAAGAAAGAGGCTGAATATAGACCATAAATATTAAAGAAATAAACACGTAAAATACGTAGAAGATAAGCAGAAGATGGATAGTAAATAAGCAAAAAATATGCAAAAAATACGCAAAAAATAAGCATAAAAGGTGCAAAAAAATATGCACTGAAAAAGCATATAATAAGCAGCAAAATACATAGAAAATATACATAAAATAAGCAAGCTAAAACCCTAAACCCTAAATAAGCAGCAACATGCAATAATCAAGTCTAGAAAAGATGCAGTAAATACGTAATAATCATGCAGCAACCAACTTACATTTATAACAAAGACAACTAAAAACTAAAAAGAATGGAAAAGAAACAAGCTAAACATAGAAATTTGTTAAATATGCAATAAATATGAAAAACTAAAAATACAGTTAATACATAGTAGATAAGTGGAAAATATGTTCTTACTACGCAGCTCATACGCAGTTATCACGGCAAACAAAAAAAGGATTAACCTTTTTGGAAGATGAAGCCATTAGCACTGATGAAAAGTAATCAAATGCCAGAGATGCAATGAGAACACGAATGCCAAAGAAGCATGAAGAACAGTAAATGACAAAGAAAAAAAGTTAATACTACTATGAAAAGTGAAAAGTCTCTACCATTCGATTTTTTACCAGTAATTTGGGAGGATCGGTCAGGTTAACAAAATAAAAAAAGACAAATATAATAAAAGAAAATACAGATAAATATCCATGTGGGCAATCCACGCGTCAAGATTTCATTGGTGTTTGGGCACAGAGCTACGTCAGAACTCTGCACAAAATAATTTCTCTATAAGAAGGCATATAACTAAAGAGAACCGAATAATAAAGCTGGAGCACAAGGAAAATATATGAGGGTTTATGGCAGAAAAGCTTGTTTAGACCATTATTTTTAAGAGATGTATATGTCTAATAATAATAGTGATAATTCACTAATTAAGGCTAATATTGTTTTTAATAAAAAAATACTCAGAATATTGTTCTTATTAAATTATCCTCACTTTTAGCCATAAACTATTTAGTTAAAGTATGCTATGAGCTGAATTGGTTCAAATTAGTTTGTTTCAAACCTTCTAATTTACTTCAAATCACATTTAATTCGAACATGGTTCAAATCAAATTTGATTCTAATTTATCATTGTCAAAAAAATTCCATCATGTTTCTATACTTACTCGAACCATAAGTTCGAATCACATTCTTCAGTATAACCAACTAGCTACTTAGATCTTTTAGAATTTAACATAAGCATAAAATGACAAGCATTATATCATTGAGTATAACTAATCAATGATATTACATAAAGAGTGTTATTAAAGCGAAGAACTCAATACATAAATACAATTTTAATGTTGTAACAATGAAAATCAAAATAAAATGAAACTATCATTAAGGTGATGGGCCCTTGGACCTGCAAGTTACTTTGTTATGGAATTTCACTTCACATCAGCTTCACTTATATTGAACCGCATCCTTATCTTTCTTTAAAGACATTCACCATTTTCTTTGGCTGACTACGTACTATTCAACTTTAATAGTGAGGGTAGAATGACAACGATATTTATTTTATCTAGAACCTCTCAGGTGTCCTCATTTACAATTGGATGGATATTCTTAGCATATTCTTCCAAATATGCTTCATGCTTATACACAAGCTATAATATCTGACATCTAGATTCTAAGCTGTAGCCAATGTATATTTTTATGAGAATCCCATCACATCAAAGTTCTATATGTACATGTCCTTTCACTTAGTTAAACATAAGTTAGCTATAAATGACATGCAGTTTAAATTAACTAATAAGATAGACTAATAAAATTGTTAGCATTATTTGATTTCTTTCTCAATGCTTCTTCAAATATTTTGCCAAAATAATTTTTATAGTCATTGTTGTTTTGCATTTATTGAAGAAATATTTCTGCATTGTGTATCTAAAAATCTCTAACAACAAAGCCACTAGATAAGAGTGTGTAGTCTTAGTAAATTTATTGAAGCTCTTTGAAATACCTGTAGTCATTAAGTTGTATTCATTCCTCGGGAAGAAAGCACAAGCCCTGTTCTCAACGCCAACTTCATTCTTAATATATGCAATTATAATTAGCTTCTTGACTTGCATTTTGTCAAAGTTTCAGTAGAACTCAACTCTTCTATAAAATTTAGAAGTCAAGTAATACGCCTCATAAAAACTATAAATTTAAAACTTTATTGTGATATTTATTTTGACATAATAATTGAAAGCCCCTAAGAAAAATATTATAAATAAGGTATTAATTGGAAATAATATCATATATATCAAAGGCAAATATAAAGTTTTCCATTATGACTATTGACTCCATCAATCTAATACATGCATGAATTATTATTTTTTGAGTTAATGACATATGATCAATATGAGTGCTAGCATCTTATATTACTCATAAGAATGAAGTACCTCCATAATATGTGTTTAGAATTATTTCATCCACGCTTAACATTGAATAGCATGCAACTTTAAGTAAACGTAATTGAATTATTATATGATGACATGCTAAGAAATAATTGCCCCTAGATTCTTCATATCTAGCATGATACAAGAGTTATTTAGATAACCTTCATATATATATATATATATATATATATATATATATATGACATCTTGCTCACAACACCAACAAGCCTTCTCATAAGATGAATATATACCGTAGTTAGAATTCACATTAGATAAAATTATTTTTTTCTTCAAATTAGGATAAATTTTGAGAATCTTCTTAATTTCAATTGGGGATCAAGAGTACCATCAAAATTTGGGGTATTGGGGTATTGACCTTAATGTTTTTCATCAAAGGTATAAATGGGTCATTATTAAGGTTGTAATCATATTAGGGAGCTCAATAAAGGGGCATGGGGGTGTCCCTCATCAGGTATGGTGTCATCCCCATACATGGAAGGAGGTCTAGAAGGTATGTAAGGTGTAGGATGATTCCTAACTCAATCTAGTGTATCAAACCATTCATTCATGTTGTGATGGAGTTTAGCTATGTCATTTTGCATTTCCCTAAGTTGTTGGCTGATTGTCTTCATTTGTCCTACCAACAAATCTAAAGTTATGTTAATTTGTTCCGGGTCCATCCTATGTCTATGGGTGACTCATAATTACGAATATTTGAAATAAAATTAATATGATAACATGAAAGTAATTTTAATGAGTGCAAGATGCGATTTAGATGCTAAAATATATAAGAAAGAAATCCTAACATGCACCAAAATGAAACCTTGCTCTAATACCAGATGATGTAGGAATAAATGTGTGTGTTGATGTTTTACCTTTGAAATTATATGCTTTTGAAAGTGCAAGAGCAATTGTTCACTTCCAATGATTTAAACGATGCATGAAAATAATAAAACAATTATTTAGTTCAAGCAATAGATTACATGATAAAGATTTAGAGCACAAAATAACCAATCAAATAAGATTTTGCTTATTGTGGGGCTTTCGAATGAAATTCCTTAATAAACATTTATAATAGTCAGTATTTAAGATCCCTCACTCTCAATTTTAAGAAATGGTTAAGCGGAGAAAGCTTGCATGATCTTTATAATGCCATAATTGAGAGGGACTTGGAAGAAATAAGATTCAGGAGAGAGTTCACCTTTATAAAGATTCAAAAGATTGTTGCTACTGAATGGGAGGTTGTTGTCGATCTATAGCAGTGGCAAGGGAGAAGAGGATTCGTCCCATGTAATCTTCAACGGAGAGGTTCTCTAATTCAATGTCGAAGATAGTAGAATGGGGGATGTCAATGAACCCTTGGTCCTCGAATACGAAGTCGTGATCATATTCAGGATCGGCCATCCATGAGTAAGGCGGCCTAACAAGGTGTTGGGGAGGGAGAGGTTTTGCTTCTTCTTCCTTAGGTGAAGTACCAAGCATAGGAGAGGAGATGTAGAGGAGGAGGGAGGAAGTTGGGTGGTCGGCCAAGACTAAAAGAAGAGTGCTAGTTTTTTATTTCAGAGTCGTGTTATTGGTTATGAGGGAATCAACTCAAATTTGTGAAATTAATTTTAGATTTGATAGTGGAGATAATTAGAGAATTTGATTTTAATTTCCTTATAATAAAGGAGTGAAGGGAAGAGGGGGCGACTACCTTTAATGAGCATTGATTGGGGAGTTAATTAGGAGCATTAATGGAAGTAGAATTTAGAGAGGAGAGAGGGTAGGGCTAGTGGATAAGGGAGGGAGGAGTTTTGGAAAATTTCAAATAGTTTCCAAGCAAAGAAACTTAAATTAGAAGAGATTTAATATCTATATCTCTTTTAATTTGAATTCAAATTCAAATTAATGTGTTTGAGAGACTTTCCAAATATAACGCAGGTCAATTAGGAAAGAATTCAAAATTGAATTAATAATCCTCCCAAATTCATCATAATATAATTTAGGAAAGCAGTAAAGGCTAGGGAAATTTTGGATCCAATGAAAGGGTGGAAGTGGCTGGCAGTTAGGGTTTGGGGCAAGGGAGGTTGGCGGCTATGAAAGGGGGTGGATCTTTGGGCTAGGTGGAGTTAGGGCCAGCTGTTTAGGGCTTAGGGCTGACAGTTTGGATGGAAAGGAGTTGGTGGTCGGTGGTTTTTAGGGGAAGGAGGAGATAGACCGTGAGCCTATATACTTTGTGCGGCTGATGGGTAATACTTTGCCCTCATCTAGGGACTTCAACTCTTACAAGATCTCTCAAGCTCTCCCAAAATACAAGTGCAGAATTTTCTTCTCATAACAATCATCATCCCCTCAAAAAGAAGAGGAGGGGGCTTTAAATAGCTAAAAATACAATAGCAAGATAAAAGACAAAAGTGCCCCTAAGGGTCACAAACAACTACTCCCTCAAGTGAGGGTAATAAATCAAATGCACATATAAAATAATAAACCTAATACAAATGATAGCTCAAAAATAAAGCGTAGATCGTCGGCCCCTTTTTCTCGTAGAGTACTCTCTATGGTAGGATGTCCTCATCATTCTCCTTAGGTGGAAAAGAGCTTGACTCCATTGAGTATGTGTCTTAGGTGCTCTCATAAATCTCTAGTGCATCTGGATCAATCCACTATAACTTCTCATGCTCTAGCCAAGTGTCCTCTGACTCTGGCTTACCTCTCCACCTTATCAAATACCTTCTTCGTTCATCCTCTTTTGTGAAAATTATTTCATCACTCATAATCATATCAACTATTTCTACGATAGGTATTTTGGAAATATTTGGAAGTGATGAAAGGCTTGGGTTCTCACAACGTGGTTTAATGCAAGGCTCAATTTGTAGCGGATTAGGTGGGTTAAACTATGGACCTTCATAGGCTACTAAATCTTCAATGTTAAAAGAGCGATTAATATCGAAGTTTGCAGGCAGACCCAATACAAAGGCATTATCATTAATTTTCTTGATTATTTTGAATGGTCTAGCTCTTTTGAAATGTAATTTCTTAACGACCCCTTTCAGAAACTGTTTGGGACAAATCTGAACAATCACTAAATCACAAACTTTGAATGTTTTGAATCTGCGTTTAAGATTAGTGTGAAGCTTATAATTAACATTGCTCTAGTCAATTTGGTGTATAATTTTTTTATGTAATTCATGCAAATGCGATGCAAATGAAGATGTAGACTAAAAAATTCTATACTTATGACACATTGGTATGAGATCTAAAGGCTGTGTAGGCTTGTACCCATATATAACTTCAGCATGACTCAAACAAGTGGAGCATTTTATAGAATTGTTATAAGCAAATTCAGCCTTGGGAGTTTAGAAACCCAATCTTTAATGTGCTCGTCTACTAAGGATTTCAATAAGTTACCTAAACTCCTATTGACCCCTTAGGTTTGGCCATTAGTTTAAGGATGAAAGGCTACGGAGAATTATAGTTTGGTGCTCATTTTCATCCAGAGAGTTTTTCAGAAGTAACTAGTGAATTTGACATCCCTATCAGATACAATAGTCTTAAGTAAACCATGTAATCTAATTACCTCATTAAAGTATAATTTGGCAATATGGGAGGCATAGGATGTTTTAGAACAGGGTATGAAATGTGACATCTTGGAGAAGCAATAAACTACAACACATATGACATCAATCCTATGAAAAGTCTTGGGAAAACCTAGGGTGAAGTCCATGCTCGCATCTTGCCATGGACAGCTGGGAACTGGTAAAGGGGTGTAAAAACTTATGTTTAGTTTTTGTTATTTATCCAGTTGATAAGTGTGGCACATACTAACCATTTTACCCACATATTTCTTTAGGTTGGGCCAAAAGAAATGGTACTCTACATCCTTAATAGCTTTATCACGAATGAAGTACCCTGCAAGATCTCCGACATGAAGTTCCTAAATAAGGAATTTCCTAAGGGAAGTGCTAGGGACACAAAGCTTCTGGGCTTTGAAAGTTCCAGGAACACAAGGAGAAAATCATCCACAAGGCACATGTCACTTAAGGACAGAAGGAAGTAAATTTCCTTGAAGTCGAGGCATTCCAAGTAGTCCTATTTGACTTATTCAAATCCAATGACTTCTGCCCTCATTTTGGTTGTAGTCAACATGTGATGACTGAGGGCATCAAAAGCTTTGTTTTCAACTCTCAGTTTATGCCTAAGGGTTTAAGTGTACCCCTGTAAGAATTCTACCCAACAGCCACACCGTTTATTCATCTTTTTTTGGGAGTTAATATAACAAAGGGCCTCGTGATCTGAAAAGATGACAAACTCTTGTGGGAGCAAGCAGTGTCACCAATATCAAAGGGTTGGATCACTATGTAGAACACTTTATTATACGTGGAATACCGTTGCCATATGTCATTTAGTTTTTCACTAAAGTAGGAAACATGGTTACCTTTCTAGGACAACAATCCTATAATTCTGACCACTGAAGCATCCCAAGTAACTTTGAAGAACTTGGAGAAGTCAAAAAGTCTCATCACTAGGGCTTCCACCATTCTTTTCTTTATCTCCTAAAAGGCTCTGGTGGCAGCTGGAGTCTAGTGAAAGTCCCCTTTATTTAGGCAATCAATGATAGGAGAAATAATGGTGCTGAAGTTCTTAATGAATCTCCTATAGAAGGTAGCTAGGCTGTGGAAGCTATGGACTTCCCAGATGTTATGGGGAATGGGGAATTCAACTATGTCCCTCACCTTCTCGGGATTTGTAGAGACCCCTTGGGCTGACACAATAAAGCCCAAAAAAATTATGTGGCCAACAAGGAAGGTGCACTTCTTATGATTAGCATAAAACTACTCCTTCCTTAAGACCTCACAGACCTACCTCAAGTGGTCTAAAAGCTGGCTCATAGATTCGCTATAGATATGAATTTCATCGAAGTAGACAATGACAAACTTATCCATAAAAGAGTGCAACACATGGGTCGTGATTCTCATGAACGTACTTAGGGAATTACTCAACCTGAAAGACATGACCATCCTTGGTCTTAAAAGAAGTCTTCCACTCATAACTAGGTTAGATCCGAATCTAATGGTATCCGCTTTTAAGGCCAATCTTGGAGAAAGGGTAGCTCCTGTCACCATGTCAAGCATATCGTCTAACCTCATGATGGGAAAAAAATATTTAACAATGATTTTGTTGATGGCATGGCTATCAACACACATTCACCAAGTGACATACTTATTCGATGTAAGAAGGGAGGGTACAATATAGAGCTGAGGCTTTCTTTTATGTAGCCCCGTTATAGTAACTTGTCCATATATTTCTTTAGTTCAACATATTCCATGGGGTTCATGCGATAGTGTGGCAGGTTGGGAAGAGAGGCTATAGGGACAAGGTCAATAACATGTTGAATGTCTCTTAGAGGAGGTAGTTGATCAGGGAGATCATTAGGGAAGACATTAGTAAAGTCACTCAGTATGGGATGAACCTCTTGAGGAATAGGCTTATCAGACTCAGAGGAAGTCTCTCGGCCCACCAAGGAGTACATGACTGTGCCTTATACTATTTCAGAATCTAGGACCTTGGTTGTCACAAGGTTCAATCCCTTCTTCAGGTTGACTAGATTGGGTTTGGGGTCATTCCTAACCCTAGGCTGCATAGGTCGAAGCTTAATGTTTTTGCCTGCATATTTAAACATGCAGGTGTTCGAATTCCCATAGATATGGACATCATTATCAAAGAGCCAAGGGCACCCTAGGATGATTTATCTAATATATATTACCAGAATATCGCACCACACATTCTTCTTATAATTAGCAAAGGAGATGGGTATGAGGATTTGCTCCTTCATCTCTAAGGCAGTGGAGTTGACCCATGCTACCTTATAGAGATTAGGGTGAGAAATGACATATCAACTAAGTCTAGACACCATGCTGGAGGAGACAACATTGATGCAATTGCCACTATCTACGATGAATTTATAGTTCTTGTCATTTATTTTGGTGTAGGTGTGAAATATTAAGGTCCTACGTTAGTCATCAGTGGTAATAAGGTGTGACAGTGCACATCTCACCACACAGATGGGAGAGGTGTCGACCTTTTATAAATAGTAGACGATAGTAGGTCGTTGTCCTCCTCAAAGAATTCACCTTCAGCATCAAACTAGTGAATTTGTTCAGCCTCATACTCAAGCTTATCCTCAATGATTTCTTCAATAATAATAACTTTATAAAGATTAGAACACTTGGAAGAGATTTGTCCACACCCCTGATATCGGAAGCACTTAATTAGTCCCTTGGTGGGAATGAGGTGTGTTGGGGGTTAGAGACATGCCCCTAAAGTCAGGATGGGGTGGAGGAGGACCAAAGGGTGGTCTACTAGAGTTCCTTTGAGTCGGCAATGTGATATAGTAGTGTGGGGCCAATCCACCGGAGGTCTGTAGGAAGAACTAGCTTACTGGTGTCAGTTAGGAGTTGGGAATGGGTTTCTTCATGGTCTAAGACTAGATTGTAAGCATTCTCTAATGTAGTGATATTATAGGCAAATAGCTCATTGCATAGGTCCTCACACAACTTGATTTGAAACATGGATAAAATTTGAGCGGGGTATTAGAGGTCTCTCCCTTACAGTGAATCAGGTAGTCGTCAAAAGATGCAATGTATTCATTTATTAGTTCACTACCCTGGGTCAACCTATTCCACCTATCAAGGAGCCAAGGGAAGTACAAAAGAGGTAAGTACTTCTGTTTGAGCGCACACATTATAGAAGTCCAATCAATGATGGGTATTCATTACGGGATCCCTAAGGCTTTCTAGGTTGTCCCAATATTAACTAGCCCTACCTGTGAGTTTCAATTCATCAAACCTAATCTTTCTAGCCTCATACATGTTATACCATTTTAAGAAACTATCCATACCTTTGACCCAATCCAAAAAGAGGCCAGGATCAAGAGTATTGCCAAAAGTTGGGGCATTGACCTTAATGTTCTTCATCAAAAGTATATGGGTCATTATTAAGGTTATAACCTTACTGAGGAGCTCGATAAGGGGCACAGGGGTGTCCCTCAGCAGGTACGGTGTCATCCCCATACATGGAAGGAGGCTTAAAAGGTGTGTAAGGTGTAGGGTGATTTCTAACTCGATCTAGTGTATCAAACAGTTTCGTTGTGTGGCGACAGAGTTCAGCTATGTAGATTGTTTTTTCTTACCAAAAGATTGTGTTGATTTGTCCTACCAAAGGATCTAAAGTCCTATGAATTTGTTCCGGGTCCACCCAATGTCTAAGGGTGACTCAGAATTATGCAGATTTGAAAGAAAATTAATATGATAACATGCAAGTAATTTTAATGCATGTAGAATGCGATTTTGATGCTAAAACATGTAAGAAAGAAATCCTAATAGGCACCTAAATGCAACTATGCTCTGATACCAGATGTTGTAGGACTGTATATGTTTGTTGTTGTTTTACCTTTAAATTATACACTTTTAAAAGAGCAAGAGTAATTAGTCACTTTAAATAATTTAAATGATGAATGTAAATAATAAATCAATGATTTAGTTCAAGCAATAGATTATATGATAATGATTTAGAGCACAAATGACCAATCAAATTAGATTTTGCTTAATGTGGGGTATTCGAAAGAAATCCCTTGATCAACATTTAGAATAGTCACTATTTAAAGATTCATGAGAGAGTTCACCTTTGTCAGGATTAGAAAGAAAGTTGCCACTGAACGGGAGATTTTCGTTGATTAATAGCGGTGGCAAGGGAGAAGAGGGTTCTTGTCATATAATTTTTAACAGAGAGACCATTCTCTAGATCAACATCGAAGAAAAGAGATGGGGGGATTTCAAAGAACCCTTGGTCATCGAATATGAAGCTGTGAACACATTCTGGATTGATCATCCATGTTTAAGGAGGCCTAAAAAGGTGTTGAGGAGGAGAGAGGGTTTGCTTCATCTTTCTTAAGTGAAGTATCAAGCATAGAGGGAGGAGCTTGGGGGGTCGGCCAAGGCTAGGAGAATAGGGGTGATTTTTTATTTCAGAGTTGTGTTGTTGGTTAGGAGGGAATCAACTCAAATTTTAAAATTAATTTCATATTTGATGGTGGGGATAATTAGGGAACTTGATTTTAATTTTCCTATAATAAAGGAGAGAAGGAGGGAAGAGGGGGCAGCTAAAATTATGAGATGTGCCAAGAGAGGGAGGATTGGATATTTAAAAATCTTCTTTTAATGAAAAAAAAATATCTTTTTATAACTTGATGTAGAAGCAAAATTCATTCACAATAAAAAGATAGGTAATCAATTTCACCAACGTAATTAATCGCAATAAAAATGAATGCGTAAATAAAGTACAAAAATAATAAAGGAAAGAACACATCGATTTATAGTTGTTCGATCAAACCATGACCTACATCCACTCCCCGTAGGCACCCTCCGAGTATTATACTAAACCTTTAGTGATTCTCATTTAGCCCCCATAGCTAGGCAGAGAAGCCCTTACAAAATCACTTTCACCTTCCCCGGTGCGGCGGAGGAGCCGGGTCCTTTGACACCAAATAGATCTTCTTCTTCCCAAAACTTCCCTTAAGATGAACCTTAAATATGATGGTACTGAGGTGCAAGCTCATCGGAGCAACCGTGTGAAATTTCCTTCACACTCCCTTGAAACCCCCTCCAAGGATCTTCTCCCTATCTCAAACTTCACCCTTTCCTCTCTCCCTTTTAAGTCCTCTCTTCAAGTTTTCTCCAAAAAAAATGAAGACACAATGACTGCCAAAGACTCTTACAAATTCTTATGAGAGTGCTTAAATAGAGGGCTAAAAAAGCCCTAAAAAAACTCAATTTAGCCGTCAAATATTGTACCGTATGATTGCATGATCATTCAGTACCTTGTGCAGAAATTGACATGTTAGTACTGTATGATGTCCAGTTAGTACTGTACGAATAGTTCAATTGCAGTTCATACTGTATGATGTCTGGTACGATCCAGATCATACAATATGATCCAGATCGTACAATACAATTTATAAAAAAATTAAAATATTTAAAAATATTTTTTGCTCCCCCTGTGAGTGTGCATGATCAACAAACTAACATACATCATTACAAGACTTGACTCAAGAAATGAAATTTACAGACTCATTTAATATAACCAATTCTACACAATCTTGAGTCTTGAAACTTCAAAGAACAGTGCATGGTGTACCTAAAATATTAGTAAACACACAAATAAATATGCACTACAAATACTAGGAGAAATAAAGGATTAATCAATATTATTTGTTATCATCAAAATCATAAACTTGTAAGCCTGAGTTGTAACAACGGCTGCCTTTAATAATAATTAATTGGGGACTTAATTAGGAGCATTAATGAATGTAGAATTTAGAGAGGAGAGAGGGTAGGGTCGGCGGCTAAGGAAGGGAGGGAGGAGTTTTGGGGATATTCAAATAGTTTCCAAGAAAAGCAAGTTAAATTAAAAGAGATTTAATGTCTATATCTCTCTTAATTTGAATTCAAATTTAAATTGATTTGATTGAGAGACTTTCCAAATATAACTCATGCCAATTAGGAAAGAATTCAAATTTGAAATTGATTCAAAATTGAACTAATTATCCTCCCAAATTCATCATGATCTAATTTAGGAAAGTAGTAAAGGCTAGGGAAATTTGGATCAAATGAAAGGGTGGAATGGCCGGTAGCTAGAGTTTGGGGCAAGGGAGGTCGACAGCTATTGGAGGGGGGTGGAACTTGGGGCTAAGTGGAGTTAGGGCCGATAGTTTGGTGCTTAGGGCTGGAGGTTTGGATGGAAAGGAGGTGGTGGCCGATAGTTTGGAGGGGAAGGAGGAGTTGGACCGTGAGCCCGGATGCTTCCTGTGGTTGACGGGTAGTACTTTGACATCACCCCAGGACTTCAACTCTCACAAGAACTCTCAAGCTCTCTCCAAACATAAGTGCAGAATTATTTTTCATAATAATCATCATTCCCTCAAAAGGAAGAGGAGGGGGCTTTAAATAGCAAGATAAAAGATAAAAATATCCATAAGGGTCACATAGAACCACTCCCTCAAGTGAGGGTAAAAAAGAAATGTGATAATAAATCAAATACATATATAATAATAATAAACCTAATGCAAATGATCATAACTCAAAAATAAAGTGGTGCGATCTTGGCCGTAGATTGTCGGCCTCTTCTTTAGAAGACTCTCCTTGTTCAGATGTCCTCATCAGTGATACTTCTAATGACATATACACTATACCACCTGCAAGCTTACTGATGATCTATAAAAATTACTTACCAAATGAATTCCTCATCACAGAGCAATATACCACACCTATAGATACTTTATCACAATATTTAGTGTATAATTTGACATGTTTAGATCAATGTCCTCATCCTTAGGATGGCTTAAAAATTTTTACTTTATAGAAGCTGGGTTATTTGAGGTTTGGTAGAGTTAATGCATCATAATAGAATCAGTATGATCATTACATTAATATAAAGGAAGCTTCATGATGATGCATCATCATCAACAACAACAACACAAAACTTAAGAAAAAAAAATAATCATTCCATTCATGCATAACCCTCTTCCTTCTAATGTGGCATAAGGTGCCAATGAAAGAAGAAGTGGATCAGACCAATCACTAGATCTCAAAGTAAGAATATAGCAACTGACAGTGAAACTATTAGGATAAGAAATCAATGAAGACTTTTATTTAGTATTTATATTTCTTATTTGTGTTAATTATTGTAAAATGCTATTTTTTATGATTTAAAGTGGTAGTTACAACTCTAAATTTAAAATGTGAAATTCAATTTTTCAAAAATTGAATTTTGAAAAAACTAAAGTTAGATTTTTAAATTTTGGAGTGAATGTGATATTTCTTTATGTGCACATCACTATTTGAAACAAATAATTAAAACTAACATGGGCTCATGCTTGGTTAGTTGGCATAACAAAAAAGAGGGCTAGTTATTGAGAGTTACCTCACTATCTCTCATATATTGTATGTGACCAAACCCTTTACTTTTTCCACTCTTTGTGCAATTTAAATGTGGTATTGTAAAAATATTTAAACATGATGGTATGAAATATAAAAAAAAAAAATCTTTGGTTGTGTTACAAAATTTGGCATTTCTTCCAAGTAGAGGGGGTTTGGCGACTGGCTTCATCCCTTGAAGGTGTTTGGGGATCTCTTCAAATCTTACTAGTTGGATAAGTGGAAAGTACTATATCTCCTAAAATAAAATTAATCCTTTATTGCATAATTCTTTTAAACTTATTCCCTCATACTTTCACACTCACTTCCCATCGATTTATCCATAAAATTTCACACTAAAATTCCTAAGAAGAGCTATAGGCAAAAACTTGCTTCAATCTAACCTAGTTAGGTTTTAAACCTCTTTTGACCCATGAAAACACCTTGTTAAATCATGAACATTTTTAGAATTGATTTAGACAAACTTTTATTCAAATTGTAGAGAAGATTTTTTAGAGGGCCAAGGGAATTAATTGCATAAACACCTGCTTTAATTTAAAAAGAAGTGGACCAACCACTAGATTCAAAAGCAAGAAAATATTTCTTATGCGTGTTAGTTATTATAAAAGACTATTAATTTGTGATTTTAAGTTGTAATAATAATCATAAATTGATAATATGAAATTCAAAATTGAAAAAAAATTGAATTTAGATTTTTAAATTTTAGAGGGAACATAATATTTCCTTTTATTACATGTTTATTTAAATTAAATAATGCAAACTAATATGGTAGCATGCTTGTTTAGTTGGCCTATACAAAAAAGGAGAAGGAAATTATTGGAAGATACATCACTCTCTCTCATACATTATATGTGGTTGGTCCCCTCTTTCTTTTCCCTCTCTTGTAAAACTACTTAAACCTGATGAAATGAAGAAGAAAGTCTTTGTTTGTATTACAAAATTTGGAGTTTCTTTCAAGAAGAGTGGCTTGGGGGCTAGCCTCAACTTTTGAAGGGATTTGATGATATTTTTAAACCTTTCAAATGTGTTGAATGGTAACTACTCTATCACCTTAAATAGAATTCATTATTTATAGCAGAATTCTTCTACACTTATACCCTCACACAATACACTTAGTTCCCATCCATTTCCCCTCAAAATACCACACAATGCCCTATGAAGGGCTCTCAGTCAAACCTTGTGCACATATAACATAATTTGGTTTTATATTGTTTTGACCAATCAAAAAACATGAAAATAATGAAATTTTTTAGAATTATTTTAGGCACACTCATCCTTCATCTTTAAGAGTTTCCAAGTAATACAATTTTAACATTACCCTAAAGGCCTAAGTGCAAAAAAAAAAAAAAAAAGTATAGATCTTGTGCACCCTTACATGTCCTCCTTCTTTGCATGGAATTTAAACATTCAACCCTTTCCAAGGCTTCTACATCATTCCTATCACATTCTAAAAGCCTCCCAAGACCAACCACAGTGGTCAAAATCCCTAGGTCACACCAACTTTACTCCAAAAGTTAATGAAAAAAATACTCAAAATATCCTCTAAGATGCTTAAGCCAGCCACTCCAAATCAAGGAAGAATGATGAGTGAATATTGTTTGTAAATTAGAACTTCTCTCCTTCTAAATATGACATGGTTGAAATTATCTAATTAGTTTGATTGCTTGCATTATTTGTATTATTTATTTTGTAGTGTAATCCATGTGATGATTAGTAAGTGGCCTAAAATAAATAATATATGAAGCCTTGCCTGACCATCATATAATTTGCTAGGTTATTCTTTGTAAATTTTAAGACAATGCAATCGAGTAAGCACCTTGATTGCCAATAATTTTTTTATTTTAATGTTTTTCAATTTTGTGGAAGGAAACTTAGCTTGCGCCCAAACCTTGATAGGTTTGTGAAGCTTAGTGGTCAATTCATACTATCTTAGTTTGGTAATTGTAAGGACTTTCTCTTCTTTGCTACTTTTCCTTCCCCCTTGACCCTCTAAAATGCTATAAGTTTTCCCTTATAGTTGCAAGGTCTTATAAAATATTATATTATCCACATCATGCTAAATTTATTATATGATCAATTGAATAACAATAAATGTGATTAATTCATCATTATATTTATTTAAAACTACAAATAATTTATAATTTTCTTATGAAAAGAAAATATCAATATGATTTATATCAATTATTTTAACAAGTTTTTTACAATATTTAAATTATGCAGTGCTCCAAAAAATTTAATATGATTTAGAGAAATTATGAAATTTAACTAATTTTTATGAAATTATCTTACTAAGAATTTAAGGTATTTTCCATCATTTTCATTTACTTTTCAAATAAGGACAATTATGACATCTTGCCAAAAGATTTAGATGTCATCCTCCTCCCACTTATTTTATCATGTAAGATATTTGATTTTTTAAATACAATATCCTAGTTCCAAATGAAATTAAAGCCTTTTCCACTTAATGAAGCTAAATTAAGGTAAAATTTTAATTTGTTAAAAGCTAAAAACTATCTTAACTTTTCATTTAAGCCATTTGAAGTCTGTTATTTTGTATTTTGTCGAGCCATAAAGAGCTTAAGGGGTACCAGAGAAATGGAAATTGTTAGGAAGAATAGGGAGAGTTTGTTTTGGAGTTGGTTCATGAAGTAGATTAAATTTACCTAGTTAAACTAAGGTGTGAAATCTCAACTCTCATTTAGGAGCATTAAAATTTTATCTTATATAATTATGTACTTAATTACATCAAATACAATTTCCTTAATATAATTAAGACATGAAATCTCTACCCTATTTTAGGAAGCTTAAATTTTTTTGGTAATCCTACACTTGATTGCATCAAATATATATATATATATATATATATATATATATATATATATATATATTGATAAAAAGTTTCAAAAATGTAAAAATAATTAATAGGATGAAAGAAAAATCATGAACTTCTTAAATGAGTATGTTGATTGTTAATGACAATTGTTTTATCTTTGTTGAGATAAATATTATGCCAATAATATTATAGCAACACCAATATCTTATGAGCTGATTATTTTGATGATGATAATATATATTTATTCATAAAATATCAATAAATTGATCATTCATTTGTTAGTATAATAAAGAATTGAGTGTTTGATGACACAGTGATTTGGTGCTCAAAATGAATAACATCATTTGGAATATGTAACTCAAAATTCCTAATAGCATTATTACCATAGTTGTTATAACATTCTAGGATATAATGGAAGGATTGGGTTTACTTAAAATTATAATTAACTAACTCATTCACCAATAATAATAACCAGAGCTACGTACTAAAATCTTCAAAATATAAAATTAGTATAATCAACTTTCATTTAATCAAAACATAAATACATAATCCAATTAAATTAAAATTCTATACATCGAGAAAAATAAAATTGGTTTACAAAATCAGTACCTTATACTCTAAGCTCAGAGAATCATCTTCTAGACCTGATCTATTTCACCACACTCTTTCCTTTGCTTAAAACATTTAAAAACAATAGAGTGAGCTCAATTAGCTTAGTGAACTCCCTCTCCTACCCCTGAAAGATATCAATATCCAATGCAATTATTTAAAAACTATTAATTATATCTAATCTCAAACTAAAAAGACTTACAAAAAACTTGAAGTATAAATAAACCTGAATTTATTAGAGTTCCAGTATATACCTAATCTTAAAGCTAGCACTTATATTTTCATAACCACATAACCACCTTCACATAAGTTTTCATATGCAGTACATAATACTCAATCTCAAAGGTTCTCTCACACACCACTTTCGCTTTCCCAACAGAATTCATACATAGGTTTGGAGCTTGATAATGCATAATTAAGACATTTCTTACATTTAATTCACTAAAAAATTAACATATAAAATGTAATGATTAAAATGCACATGTCTTAATGTCTGTTTATATCTCTATATCCACTTATGCCTCCCTTTATCTCCCACAACTGTAGATTGCAAGTGGGCCAAAATCCCTATCCCATCTGCATCAGATATATGGGGATATAAGAGTGTTTATAATGTTACTTAATCTCACACACCTCCTTTCAGTAAGTGGGGCTATAATCTCTCCCACATCTGCATCAAGAAGATGAGGCCAAAATAATATATTTAGGCCCCTTGTAACAAATTAAAGAATGCACTTTTTCACATGTCAGAACATAATATCTCCAATACCATGTAATTCAGGATGTAAATGCAATACAACATCACTTAATGCAGTATTTAGGAAGTGCATGAATTCCTAGTTAAAGCCACACTACTTGTAAAATAGAATATTCACTAAACTTTCCCTTTCTAATTTCTAACTTTGGAGTAACATTCCCATGACCTTTCCAAGACTTTTATATGATGATTGAATATGCCAAAAAAACCTTAATTTAATAATATACTTTGGAATTTGCATAAGAAAAACCAACCATTAAAAATTCAATTTCATATAGCTAAAATATTCACAATAAGGAGTAAAATAACATATAAAAAATCACACAGTGAAAACTTCGTAAAATCTAATTAAAATATATTTTTGTTGATATTTTTTTATAAAATTACTAGAATTAAAATTAGAGACATGCGTTTAGGAGCCTATCTCATGCTCTACAATATCCCGAGTTAGCCTACCAGACGAATCCCGAGACTCGGCCTCCAAATCCCTATCTCATCCTTTCTCTTTCCTCTTCTCCTCCCTTCTTCTCTACAAATGGTTGGGTGGGGATGAGAATGGTGAAATGGTTATATATTTTTTAATATTGTATTTTTTTGACCTAGCATTATGGCGCTCGATCACTCTCCCGGTGTCATTGTGCTACCAGAGAATCTTCTAGATCCTCCCAAGATATCCTCACCTGAGACTTGACATTACAGTGATGCTTCCCTGGAATCATAGTGCACCCCTAAATATATTTTCCGTCCAAAAATTTTGAGAGCTCAATGCTGGGGCACCATCTATCCCACCATCATGGCACAAACATAATAAATTCCCAACTTTGAATTTTCACTTCTCAGATCCTAAACTTTGGTTACGCACAATCCCAACAAGCATTATAAGAGTACTCCTAATTACTAATTAGCTTAAAAGTAATAATTCTTAATAGAAAGTTACATAAATTTTAGGACAATGGATATTACAATTGTTACTATATGTTATACTTTCTTTCCTTTACAACATTTTTTATGTTTTCACTTATATCATGAAAATTTGGACACTAGAAATTCACCTCACTTTAGATAAGAGAAATTTGACCAATCCTGATTAAAAAAATGATAGGTAGAACATAGAATATTGAGTCAAGAAGAAATTAAGATTTGAAATAAATTATGAATGGCTAAAGTAATTTGGCTAAAGTAATTTGAAAAATAATAAATGAAAGTAGGACATAAAACATTGAGACAAATGAATTTAAGTGATAAAATTGTATATAATTGCATCTATAAAAGAGAATATGAAAGGAATTATTTAATGTTAAGGAAGAAAAATATTATGAAATTCTCTCTATAATCTTTATTTTGTTTTCCATATAAGAACAAGAATTATTAATGAAGGATTCTTGACATGAATCTCTATGTGGATTAATGATGTTAAATGTTTCTATAATGAATCAATGGTAGATGGTTCCCTTGATAGGTTTTATGTTTACTATTTATATTGATATCATCTTAAGAGATAGATTATTATTAATTGATTATGCTCAAGTAGATTTGTCAATGAGCTGACATTGAACTAAGTTATAATGGCTGTTAATTTATTCATTCCCTCCAATTATTATGGTTGTAATTCATATTGAGTTCATCCATGATTTTAATTAGTAATGTATTTAGCGACTAATGTTATTGCTATTACTTATTGAGATCCTCAAAAAAGGAATTATAATTATTGAGATGTCTTCTGAAAATATGTCATGTTAACAAGAAAATTTCATTTTTGGATACCTTATGTTAAAAAGAAACAAAATATCTCAGTTATGCTACTTTCTTATTTTCTTCTTGATGGCATCATGTTTATGGCTAAGATGACTTTCCATGCATTCAAAAATTTATGGGTTATACAATGTATGAATTTCTAACACCATAAAATAGCTTTGATACATAGTACTTTATTATAACTTATGAGAAGTTTGAACTTATAAGATGATAAACCACATTACAAATTTCTTAGTTCATTTTTTAAACTATTTTTTGATTTAACATAGTATTGACTTATTTTTTTATTTAGGTTGTTGAAATAATTTTCTTTAGTAGAGTAATTTAGTGCCCATTTGAGGTGATTTCCCTTAACAAATAGATCCTAATAGACATTGTCCAGTGTGTTTGGATTCTTCTAGTACAATTAAAACTTGGTCAAGTTATCCAATCCCTAGCACACTTGTCCAATACATTAAACTCAATAGTATGGGCAACAATTATGGGAGTCATGTTCCTAAGTATAAGTTTAAATATTTTTAGTCCCGTAAATGTTGCCAAGTGCATGAAGCCTGACCCTTCATTTCTTCTATTTACAAGTGTAGCATCCCTTGGGTAGAATTTACTACTAAGAGTCTTTTTCTTCTTAATTTGGTTCTAGTCAAAGAATAATTAGAGAGGATAATGATAAGAGGTTGAGGTCATCATTTGTTGATATCTATAATTTTCCTGAGGTTGAATCTCTTTACTCATTAATATAACACTATCCCAATTATAATGATTGTGATTTCCTAGGTCACTTTCATTATTTTAGTATTGCTTTATATAGTAAATATTTCATCATATATCATGTTACATGTTTGTAATTATATTGTTTACTCATAAATGTTGCTTTTGAATATCTTTTTTAAATTTTTTCATAGAGGATTTTAGAAATTTTGCTATTTTTATTGAATAAAAATAATTCGAACTCTAAAAAATAGTATCGTAGTATGATGAAAGTCTTAAAAAGGGTTTTTACACAATCTAGAGTCATCTGGTTATATTTTAAAACTGTGAATTTTTCTTAGAAGTATTTTTGTTACCAGCCATTAAGACATTTTTGCAAATTTTGAATTTAGTCCAATAAAGCTTTAATTAATGAAATGCATCAAAATGTATAAAATGGTGAAAGAAATGTGAGATGATTTGATGTGATGTGATATGGTGTTATTCTGGAGCCAGTGGACTACAAAGGTGAGATTTTATTTTGCTAGAGCCAGTGGGCTATTAAGGTGGGATTTTGTTATGTCGAAGTCAATGAGCTACCGAGGTGGGATTCTATTATGCTGGAGCTAGTGTGCTACTAAGACGAGATTCTATTAATGAAGATGTATATACAAATTTTGGTTTGAGAGCCATTCTGATAATCACTCTATTAATCACTATGAAATATTTACTCATAATTTAGTTATTTTCAATATTTGTTAAAATGCATTCAATTTCAGTACATGTTTCAGTTTCACCTTTCTGTACAACACTTCAATTATTATTTTAGCATTTTCAATTTTGTTATTATGGGTCATAGATTTTTGTTTTAGGCTACGATAACCTACTGAGCCGTGTTAGCTCATTTATGCGTTTGCTTTTATTTTCAGGCCAAGAAAGGGTAAGGAGTGAGTTGAGTAGCTTTGGATATCAGGCTCAAATCTATGTTGTAGGTCTACCCTTTTGGTTAATTTTATTTTGTAGGCTTGAATTTTATTTGATTATATTTTCTGTTGCTAAGGGTTGTTGTAGATACCTCAGATTGTGCATGTATTTTGGATTATATATAGAAGTCATTTTTGAGATTCAATAGTCTTCCGCTTTATAGTGCATTCAATAATAGCTTTGTGTAGTATATAAATTGGAAGTTTCGTTTTAGTATTTCTCCAATTGGTTCTAGCATTCAGTCTTGCCAAAATCGAACTACACGATATGACGTTGTAGTATCGGGCCATATGCCATATCGGGTTAGGTTGTAATATATATGTCCTAAAATTTAGCTCTAAAGTATCAGCGAGAAGCATAAAAAATGGCCGCGGTTGTATCAAATAAATGTGACGAAATGCATGAATAAAATAATCCGAGCATAATAAAAAATAATATAGAAATAAAATTATCTTCTTACAAAGTTTTAAATATAGTGCAACTCTAGGATGAATAATTCTCTTAATGAAGCTATGAATAAGCTATTGGAAAGCACATTGTAGCAATCATCTCTACTTTAGATCATTTAACAAGTGTAAAGGAAATGAGGAGATTGTGTCATATACGCAATTGAATACCCATTATTGAATAACTACTAATCATAAAACATTACAAAATATTCTTTCATTCAGTATCTGGCCTTACTACTATGAAACAATTGTAGGCGGCCTTACAATAAGCTCTTGGTAATGAAATAGTCATAGGTTTCAAGTAGTAGAATAAAAATTGATTTGTAGAGAAGCATATTAGTTACAACACTATCAAAGAAGCAACACTATTGCATAATAAAATCTCATAGCAAATGAAAGAAGATAATAATATTGGACATTAATGCTTTTATACAAGGCAAATGAAGAAGCCACCAAACAAAGAGAGGGACTAATCACCCACTAAAAACCTCTCTAATATATATTTGCAGAGGAGAAAAGGTTAGATCCCAAGAGAGGAGGAGATCAGAGACTAATAGATACAAGCAATATCAAATAAGCTTAATATTAAAAACTGTTGAATTTCCAGAATTTCTTAACCAATAGAGCAATCATTATTATAAATTTGTATGATTTACTAACCAATTTCAGAAAATTAATTAATTTTTTCTTATTTTAAAAATAAGTGCTATAAATTTAAATTCATCTCATTTGCTTAGGAGTTTGGCCCTATACAAAGTTTTTTTTTCCTAGAGCAGCAGTGCTGAAGGAAATATAGCTGTGCGATTCATAGGAGGATATTTCAGTAAAATTTGTTTCATTTCTCCCTATTTATCTCTCTCCTCCTTTCTGGTTCTTCGCCAATTCTGCCCATATGACAACCGTGGCATATGCTGTGATTGTTTGCTTGTTCTGACCTCGAACCCCCGACCTTTACTGCCGATCGTTCTAAGGGAATCCGATAACCCCGAGCCTATAAATTTTAATCTGCATCCGATGCGCCTGTCTTCATCTCCAATTCTTTTCCGATTGCTGCATGTGCATACCCTTCACCGGCTTTCTGCTGTAGAAAACCCTACAGGTCATACACCGTGATCAGGCAACGGATTGGGGTGGCGGGACTCACTTCGTCAGGGCGTCCGGCTTCTTTTTTTCCTTGTCTGGTTCCTGAACTGGCGATAACAAATTGAAAAGATGAAGCACAAGAGACGCAGGGTTTCGGAAGTGGTATGCACGTCATTATCAACACTATAATCAACTCCTGGTTCTTGCTTTCCTAATACTATTAGATTGCTAGTCTTTTGGTGTGTGTTTGTTAATCTACATCTTAGGTTTGTCTTATGCCCACTCTACCATACGTTTTCTATCGCCTTTAAGCTACAAAAATATGAGATTTAAAAATGACGATTTAATGCTGATTGTCTTGCATGAATTTTCTTTTCCTTGATCATGTAATTATCTTCTTGTTAGTATGAGTAATTGTGCTACATCTTTATGTTAGATAATGGCTTATGATTTCTAGTTTCACTTGCTATTTGTTTCAAAGGATGTTCTTTCAGTATATTTAATTCTAGTTCCTTTTCTGTTGATGTTTTAGTCGTTATTCCTTTATAGCAATCCTCTTTCAATGTTTGATGAATCTATGCTTTGTTGTGTTTGGCGTGGATTTTGTTATTTTATCTTTCAGAAGCACAAGAAGAATGCAAAGAGAATTATCTTTCTTGGCACTGCTAGTTTCCAGTGAACAATTTCCCCTTTTTGCAATCTATTCTGGCAAATTATTTGTACATTCTTTAGATAAACAATTTTTTTATAAATTTAAATATCTCATGGACAATAGTTGCCTTTATTTTGATGGATTTTGTTATGAATATTTACGAATAAATATTCTTTACTGTTTTTGTGCTGGATAGATTGATTAGATGACATATACTAATTTGCTTTCTGTTATTGGATACATTTTGGTATTGAATGAAAAAAGGAGTTTAGCTTCTTCAAAATCACAGTAGATTATAAATCTTGCAAATAAGGAAAAGAGTTGATGGTTGATGCAGATATGGCTGGGCCTTCAAATCTAACTTTGGAAGGTTGATTTAAGGAGTTTGATATTTTAGAACAGCTTTATGATTTAGCGGATCTGAGTTAAGGTTTTTTTTCTTACAATTCTAATTAAATTGATTTTTTTTGTTTCTCTTCGAGTTCTTGATTTATGGAGAGTGAGTTGAGAGGTTTTTCTAGTTTTTTATAGGCTGAATTAGTGGTAATTTTTGGTTATAGATTTTTTTTGATATTTCATTGTCAGAATTCATGAGCTTGTTTAGAGGTGGTGGTGATGTGGTATACAAGGACAAATGAACAGATTGTGTGCATCCAGTCAGTTAAGAGAAAGCATACCTTATACTTGTAGAGAGTGAAAGGCTCTCCTTGTTTTCCTTAAAGTAGGAAAGTGAAACTTGCTAGTTGACAGGGGATATATAGTATTTGCATGCCATCTCTCCAAACCCTAATGGTTGCAATGGTTCCCTTTATATTGTTGAGGGGCAATATAAATAACGAAAGATTACACATATCTTATCTATCCTATGGGACATAATATCTAACTTATTCAAGGAATATCACGAGGACATTCTATCTTATCTTGTCAGTTAGTTATGCAAATATAAAATTATTAGAGGATAATGAGATTCCTTTAATTATTCATTCCATCAAGGGGAAAGTAGATCAAGAAAGGAGGATTGATCATAATGCTTGGTTTAGATGACCAGTAGGCTGGTATGGCTCTGGTGTAATTTTGATGTTGTTTTGTCTAATTTTAGGCTTGATGTAGCCAATTTATATAAAAATTCCACATATTGTTGCATAGGATGTAAGTTTTAAGGAAAAAAATAGCTTGCTAACTAACAACAACATCAAGCCTTTATCCCACTACGTGGGGTCGGCTACATGAATCCTTTTTCTCCATTGTGTCCTATTAAAAGTCAAATTCTCGTTTAAATCTAATAAAAAATGGTCATTTCTAATATTTTCTAACCAAGTCTTTTTAGGTCTACCTCTACCTTTCTTAACATAAGTCAAATCTAATACCTCTACTTTCCTAACCGGGTCATCGGAAGGCCGCCGTTTTATGTGACCAAACCATCTAAGGCGACTTTCTCTAATCTTATCTTCTACTGCAGCTACTCCAACCTTTTCACGTATATGCTCATTTCGTATCCTATCTCTAAGGGTAAAGCCACTCATCCACCTGAGCATCCTCATCTCTGCCACACTTAACTTAGTATTATGTTTCTCTTTTAATGGCCAACATTCGGCACCATAAAGCATTGCAGCCTCACCACCATCTTATAGAATTTTCCCTTAAGTTTGAGGGGTACTTTTCTATCACACAACAAGCCCGATGCATTCCTCCACTTCAACCATCTTGCTAACCATTAAAATAAACTTAAACTAAACATAGGTTTTGACATGTTTAAGCCCAACATCGAACCCATTGACATCTATGGTTCCATAGTTTCATTGAAATTTTCCTTCACCTTAAAATTTTAATGCTCATTGCCGTGTTGCTATTCTTAATTTGCTTATATACAACTTCTCTTCATATTCATTGATAATCTTCTCATATTTGATGTCTTCCTTCAACTTCTCTTATATTTTCCAATCTCATCACCTTCTTGTTCTTAATCCTTCTTTTTCTTGGTATTGTGTTGGAATGCTTTTAATGATTAATGTTGGCTTCAACCAATATCAAAGTAAGGTATAGATTGAAGTTCCTCTAGTTTGATTAATTTCTTTTATGTAAGATATTGGTCAACAAACAACATTTTTTAGTATTACCTCATAATTTTGAGCTTTCTTTATTTTTGTATATATTTTACTCATGTTTATCTTGTCAATTTGTCCAAACAAGCAAGAAATGATTGCATTGATGCCTGTTAAATCCTAGCCTTCCCTTGGCATTTTGATCACATGGCTAGGATGGGAATCCATTGGAGACTCATGTGTTAAATCCTAGCCATCCCTTGGCATTTTGATCCCACGGCTAGGATGAGAATCCGTGGGAGGCTCACCTGGATCACGCCGATCTCCTTCCATATTTAGTTGGCTGATTTGGGGATTATATTAGAGCAATTATGCATGATTTTGTAATTATTTGTTGCTTTATTAAGATATCTTGTATATATTTATAAATAGGAATAATTTTATGTAATAAAATTAAAAGTCTTCCCCCCTCCAATTCTTTGAATTTAACATGGTATCAAAGCCTTCATTGCCATTGCCAGAATTTTGAGTTTTTTGTATTGCTGCGCCTTCATTGCCGTCCTTCCTTTGTTGTTATCCTATCTATAACCAACACAACCTTCATTGCTGCCCTGCTTGATATAGCCTTCATCGCAACCTTTTACTGTCACAATGTCTGAAACAAATTCCTCCCAAAGCTTTGACCAAATGGAAGACTCTGTGATGCACCAAGGTAGAGGAGATCTCAAAAATATGCAACATTCTTGTCGCTTTAATGTGAAGAATTATTTGAAGTGGTTTCAATTTGTGAAGATCTACTTGAAAGGGAAAAGAAAGTTGAATCACCTCCTTGGGATAGGACCAAAAGAAGGAGATCCTAATTTTTGGGCATAGGATGAAGCGGACTCCATGATTATGTCATGGTTGTGGAATTCCATGGCTCTAGAAATTAGTGATACTTTTATGTTCCTATGCCACTCTCCTTCATTGTAAACCTTCTCAAAGCTCGGGATATTGCCCAGTTCTTTAAAATTAAGGTCAAGGTGGGAAGCACAAAATAAGGAAGCAAAACTCTAACGGAATATGCCACTCTCTTTCAAAACATATGGCTAGAACATGATAACTATAGATGCATAGAGACCAAGTTTTCAGAAGATGCTGCTATACAACAATAATAACAACCCTTTATCCCATTATATGGGGTCAGCTATATGAATCATTTTTTTTCATTGTGTTATGTTAAGCAACATTTTAAAAGTCGAAATCGGGAATCGAGGCGTTTTGGCTAAGTGAGGCGAGGCGTAAGCCTCGAGGCGGATCGAGGCGTAAGCCTAAAAAATGATAAAAATAAAGTAATTAACAGTGCCGAGCATGTACCGTTCGGTACCGAGTGGTATTGGCTCGGAACTGAGCGGTACTGGCTCGGTACCGAGCATGTACTGAGCAATATCGAGCATGTACCTAGTGGTACTGGCTTGGTACCGAGCATGTACCGCTCAGTACCGAGCATATACTCGCTCAGTACCGAGCAGTACCGCTCAGTATACTTGCTCAGTAAGTACCGAGCGGTACTGGCTCAGTACGAGCGGCGGTACTGAGAGCAAGTACGAGCATGTACTAAGCGGTACAAGCTACTCAATAATTATTATTAATAGTATTAATTATATATTTAATAATATATATTTTAATTTATATTAACAAGGCTAATTATATTTATAGTTAATTAATAATTATATTACTAATTAGTCAATTAATTTATGCACTAGTTATACTATTAAGTATTTAATTAATTTGCTTAATTATTAATATTTAATTTATATTAATTAAGTTAATCAATAATAACTTAGCTGCGTCTAGGGTTTGCCTTTCATCTTCTCTTTTCGTCCCTGTTGTTCGGCTTCGTTGCTTCATAGCTGTAGAGATTACACGCGTCGCTTCTTTGGCTCCTTTGTGGCTGTTCGACTGCGCTCCTTCGACGACTTTCCCTTCATGTCGGATCATAAGTTACGACATTTTGATAAGAAGAAACAACGGTAGCTCGTTGGCTCGTTGGCTTTGAAGGTAACTTTCTCCCTTTCGAGGCGCTGCCTCGATGCGCCTCGGCGCCTCACATATTGAGGCGTACGCCTCCGTGGAAAAAGGCGTAAGCCTCGCCCGGACGTTCGAGGCTTAAGCCTTAGTTCGCCCGACCTCTGCCTCGATTCGAGGTGCGCCTCGAGGCGTCCGCCTCGAACGCCTTTTTAATCGATGATGTTAAGAGTTAAATTCTCATCTAAAGCTAAAAAAGAAAGGTCATTTCCAATATTTTCTAACCAAATCTTTTTATTTCTACCTATACATTTCTTAACATAAGCCATATCTAATACATCTACTTTCCTAACTAGCTTATCGGAAGGCTGCCGTTTTATGTGACCAAACCATCTAAGACTACTCTGTCTAATCTTATCTTCTACTAGAGCTACTTTAACCTTTTCAAGTATATGCTCATTTCGTATCTGTCTCTAAGAATAAAGCCACTCATCCACCTGAGCATCCTCATATCTGCAACACTTAACTTAAAATTATCTATTTTAATGGCCAACATTCTGCACCATAAAACATTGCAGGTCTCACTATCATCTTATAGAATTTTCCCTCAAGTTTGAGAGGGACTTTTCTATCACACGACAAGCCCGATGCATTCCTCCACTTCAACCATCCAACTTGAATTCTACTAATAATATCCCCATCTATTCACCATCACTTTGAATAATATACCCAAGATATCTAAAACGTGTGCTCTTATTAATGACTTGATCGCCCAAAGTCACACTCACCCCACTAGATCTATTGTTACTAAAATTACACTCCATTTATTCAATTTCAGATATACTCAAACGAAAGGCTTTAGACTCTAAGGTTAACCTCCATAATTCAAGTTTACCTTCAACCCCCTCTAGTCTTATCAATAAGAAGAATATCATCACCGAAAAGCATACACCAGGGTACAACCTCTTGCAAATGTCTAGTGAGAACATCGATGACTAAAGCAAAAAGATATGGGCTTAATGCTGATCCTTGATGTAATCCAACTTAAATAGAAAAATACCTAATCAAACCATCTTGTGTTTGAACACAAGTAACAACTCCTATATATATCGTTAAGGACTTGAATATAAGCATTATTAACCCCTTTCCTTTTTAGAACTCTCCATAGTACTTCTCTTGGAACTTTATCATATACTTTCTCTAAATCAATAAATATTATATGTAGATCCTCTTTATTCTCTCTATACTTCTCCATCAAATCTCTCAATAAGTGTATAGCTTCCATAGTAGATCCACCCGGCATGAATCCAATTTGATTTTGAAAAAATGTTAGTATCACGTTGCAACCTATGCTCCATAACTCTCCCATAGTTTTAAAGTATGACACATTAAATTAATTCCTCTATAATTCGTGCAATCTTGTGCATCACATTTATTCTTAAAAATTGGAATAAGCACGCTCATTCTCCACTCATATGACATATTTTTAGTCTTCAAACTAATATTAAAAAGTTTAGTAAGCCAATAAATTCTTTCATATCCTAAGCATTTCCACACTTCTATTAGAATATCATTAGGCCTAACATTCTTTAAAGCCTCTTTAACTTCAATTTTACTAATACGTCGATAAAAACAAAAATCTTTATTTTCGTTTAGGGTGCTAAGATTCTAAAATCAATCACATTCTCATAATCTTCATTGAAAAATTTAGCAAAATATCTCATCCACCTTTATTGAATATCATCTTATAATAAAAACACTTTTTGTTCTTCATCCTTAATACACTTCACTTGAACTAAATCTTTAGTACTCTTATCTCTATGTGTAGCTAACTTTTATATATATATATATTTCGCTCTCTTTAGTATCTAATATATTATATAAATCATTAAAAGCTAATATCTTTGCATTGCATAGTGCTTTCTTAGACTTCTTACCGGTCTCTTTATATCTTTTTCAAATATAAAAAAATTTACAGCAAAACTAATTTTTATAACAAAATTTTTTTAATCTTTTCTTACATATTTTGATTCCACCATAAACTATTTTTATTATTAATATATTTTTTTGATATTCTAAGCACATCTTTTGTAACATTCTTAATAACACTAATGATTTTTTCTTATATAATATTAGTATTCTCTAGCACAAACAAAATCTTAAGATCTAGAATCTTAGTTTTAAAAATATTTTTATTAATATTATTTAAATGCTCCATCTAATCCTAAAACAACGATTTACTTTATTTTTAATATTCTGCCCCTTTATCTTAAAGTCTAAAATTAATAAACGATGTTGGGTACATAAACTTTCACTCGGAATAATTTTACAATCTTTGCAATCTAAACGATCTTTTTTTCTTATAAGAAAATAATCAATTTGAGTTTTCTACATCTATTCCTGTAAGTGATGAGATGATAATCTTTTTTCTTAAATAAGGTATTAGCAATTACCAAATCATAAGCTAAAAAAAAATCTAATAATATCTTATCACATTCATTAGTCCCTCCAAAGCTATTGTCGCTATAAATGCTTTTAAAATCATCAATATCTCTACCAACATGTCCATTTAAATCTCCTTCAATAAAAACTTTTTTTTAGAAAAAATATCTTTTGTATTAATTCTTCTAGGTAATTACAAAATTTAAATTTTGAACCATAGTTTAAAAGTGCGCAATAAGAGGCGTCTCTACTCACCTCTACGCAATTTGGTCATAAATAGCCTCATTGCCTAAGCAATTTTGGGGCTTGATGAGGCTTATACCTCAGGGAGATTGTGGCGCGCCTCAATGGCGCTATTGCGCAATTTGGGATGAGGTACGCCTCATGACAGGGGTCCCACTCACTTAAGTTTATAATAAAAACCCCCCTTCTTCTTCCTTTTATCGGCTTGCTCGAACGAAACGAAGCACTCCCGCAAGAAATTCGTAGACGACGGCTCTCTCGCATGCTTCCGGCCTTTCCGCCGCCTCTCCCGCTGGCGCCGCCTCACGCCAGTGAGGCTCTTGTGTCCGGCAGCTCTCTACGACACTTCTTCAACCGGTCTTAGGGTTTTTTTAATTAAATGTATGATTTTTCAACTTATAGAAAATATAGTGTTTTTGCAAAGTATCCGTACATGCATAACACTTTAATATGTTATGATTATCATTTTTTTTCTTGAAAATAATTGAATGGTGGATCCAATTTGGTGATTTAACCCCTGAGTTACAGAGTTTTGCAGTTAGAGTTTTCGGCCTCACTTGTTCTTCCTTTTGGTGTGAGCGAAACTAGAGCGCATATAGTCAAGTGCAAACGAAGAGAAGAAATCGACTTTCAACAAGCAGAATGAACTCTCTCGTGTATATTATGCACAACAAGAGGTTGAGAGATAGGAGGTTGATGAACAAGGGGTTGAAGGATGATGAGGACCCTTTGGTGTGTGATGATGTAGCTTCTGATAATGAGTGATTCATAGATGATAAGATAGATTTGCCTTTATCAGACCTGCAGCTAGAGGATTTAAGTGTTGATGTCTTGAGGGGCTAAGCAGATCAAGTGAGCACATCCACTAGTACTGTACTACACACATCCACTAGTTCTGTAGCATAATAAGCAAATAAAGGTATCTCACAATTTTTATGTGCAAATAAATATATATATATATATATATATATATATATATATATATATATATATATATATATATATATATATATATATATGCAATTAACATGACGCTAATCATTCTTATTGAATAGGGAAGAGAAAAGTAAGTAATATTGAAAATGATGAAGATTTGATGTTCATAGATACAACTTGAGAAGAAGATTCCTTTGAAGACCCATTTAGTGATGGAACATGATTGGATTTTGTATGTTCTTTCTTAGTTGCATTTTGAGAGTTTTGATAGACTTATATTTGTGGTTTTGTACTTTGAATTATGTTATGAGATGCATATATTGCATCTATTTTGTTGGTTTCCACTAATTTCACTTCTCATTTAGATGTTTTTATTATGTGATAGACTTTTACTGTTATTTAACTGCTAGAATAATTTAATTCTCATTTACGCAATTCTTCATCCGTGAGGCTTACGCCTCATCTCACGGACAAAAAATGCCTCGAGATTTATTTATGCAATTTTAAATCTTGTTTTGAACACATATCCAAACTTATTTGAGGAGCATAAGTGCTTATAATATTAATAATCTTAGCATCAATAACAATCTTTAAAGTTATAATTCTTTCTCCAATTCTATTAATTTTTACAATATTATCCTTCAAAATCTTATTTATAATCATACATATACCACTTCTAGTACGGCTCCTCCATAATATCATAGTTTTATAAATGTAAAGAATATTGTTCCTATGAATCATAATATCTATTAATTTTATTAATTTGCCTATAAGGAAAACTATATTCTAAGTTCTTATCCTAATTTTAGGATTATGGACTAGCTTCTTTGCCCACATTCATCCATGATGTGGGAACTCTTGCCTATTAAGCACTGCACCTGGGTGTCGATGCAGCGGCCCTTGCTTATTTGTCACTATATTCAGGCCATACGTTGTGTTGCTTCCAAGGAACATCCTAGCATTAATACAATGTATTAGATGATTCATGTCATGATTATTCGATAAGTTTTACGCTGGCTGTTGATTACCTAACGCAATCGTCCACTTTTCTTATGCACGACTTGGGACCTGACAACGACAATGTTTTACTGAGAAATATAGAATGTATGACTTTCTTGCAGGATGAAATGTAAAATTTGATCAGGTTAGAGTTCAAACCCTTGGAAAGAGGAGACAACCTCATTAAATGAGACCATTTCTCTCATTTGTGCTGAGGAAAGCCGATGAGGGGTAATGTTAGAGCCAAAGGTAGTTGAAGGTTCAGCAATTGTGTTAACCAAAGAGGTGCCATGGAAGGAAAAATGTAAGGATTCCTCAAAACTTAAAGACAAAGATTTCCTTTGATGTAGTTATTGCAAGAAATCAAGACACACAAAAGAGACATGCTGGAAGATATATGGAAATGCTCCGAATAAGGAGTGTAATCAATTAAGTGGACAAAATGACACAACACAAGCCAACTCTACAACAAATCAGCACAATCCTCCAAATATGGAGTGTAATCAAATAAGTGGACAAAATGACACAGCACAAGCCAACTCTACAACAAATCAGCATAATCCAGAAACGTAGTCCAACTTCAGAGATCTCAATGAAGAAGATATTGATAAACTAAAACAATTTCTAGTATTCCTTGAAAAATCATCTGCAACTTCTTCTCTTGCACTTTCAGGTAAGTTTTCTATATCCATTTTATTAAGTGTATCTAGAAATCATTTGAAAGGATTATGGATCATTGACTCAGGAGTCACAAATCACATGATATACTCTACTACCCACTTCATCAATTATACTCCTTGCCCAAGTGATAAGAAAATCATCACTGCTGATGGTTTCATTATCACATTAGCAGGCCAAGGAGACATACCCTTATGTCCCTCCCTCATTCTAAAAAATGTGCTCCACATATCTCAATTATCCACAAGCCTAATCTCTATACAAAAACTTACTAGTGACCATAATGGTCAAGTCTTATTTAATTGATGTTATCTACATTAAATCAATTTAAACCATGAGTACATATGTGGTTACCGTTCTTTGTGACATGCTACAACTGAAATATGGTAGGAACCGAATCCAAAATAGTCTTTTACCCTCTTGTAAGAATTGAATAATGAATCAAATATTTGCAAACTTCAATTTTAAGTAGATATGATAAAGAGAAGTATGTGCATGTTCTACTTTTCTTGGTGAAACTAATTTTTTTATGAACTACAACTACATCAAACAGCCGAGATGTAAATATTAGGTAAATAATATTTTTTAAATGCTTAATTCATCCAAACAAAGCAAAGAAAAACGGAAGACATTCCTAAAAGTACATATGTGTTCAAGTCTCATTTAATTGATGTTATCTACATTAAATAAATTTAAACCATGAGTACATATGTGGTTACCATCACATTAAATCAAGTTATCTACATTAAATCAATTTAAACCAAGAGTACATATTTCACCACCATCCAAAGAAGACACCAGTTAAGTTGCTGCCTTCACCATAATACCCTACATCACAAATTAATCTAGAAGTAAATGTGATGCATCACTTTGGTGGAACATAGTCCATAATTTCAGTTCTTGAAACAGACTTGTACATTTGATGATAAATTGAAAGACCACAAGAAAAATCATGTATATTTTTACATATAATTACAAAGAAAGCTCATCGAATCTATTCATAATTTGAAGCCAAACATGGTCTATCAAATGTGAAGATAGATTAGGAATTAATTTGATTTAGGAGAAGGCTTGATGATGTCGTGAGCAAGCTATCACTTAGCATCCTTTCAGAAGCTATGATCTTATTTGGCTATGTTGCACATGAAATAAATTAGTGATAATTATTTATCTTCAACTTGATAGTGCGGGATGTCTAAAGTATATAAACTGACTCGCCCAATCTCAGCAAAATTAACATTCTTAGCCTCGGAGATGTTATACTACTTAAAGAAACTATCCATACCTTTGACCCAGTCCAGGAAGAGCTGAGGATCGAGTGTGCCATCAAAGGTAGGAGCGTCAACTTTAATATTTTTCATGAGTGGTAGATCAGGATCATGACGTGTGTCATGTCCGTGGTAAGGTACTCGATGATTGGCACGATGTTGCCTCTCATCCAAATCTAGATCATGATGTGGGTCATATCCGTGATAGGGAGCTCGATGATTGGCACGATGTTGCCTCTTATTTGGGTAGGTCTCATCCTAATACATAGAAGGTGGTCTAGATGGGGTGTAGGGAGTAGGGTGCTCTCTAGCTCGCTCAAGTGTGTCAAATCACTCAGTGGTGTTCCTACGAAGTTCAACTAGGTCGGCTTGATTTTTCTTGAGTTGGTGGCTAATGTTGTTCATTTGACATACCAACAAGTCTAAGGTCCTTCCTAGTTGTTCTGGGTCCATTGGGATCTACTACGAGACACCTAAGGTGACTAGGATGTAACGGGAAGTAGGTTATATGATTTGTTCACACTTATGCTATGCAAAATGATAGAGAAAACAAATAGGGCAGCAACCTAACACTTCTAAATGACACAAATGTAATAACTGAGATGCTGAAATAAAACCTACCAGGGATCCTAACACATGCAAGAGCAAACCATGCTCTGATACCAGATGATGCAGGACATATATGAAAATTTGATTTAGATAAGGAATTTGCACGCTTAATGAGTGGGAGCGAATTAATTAAGGCTTTGTGTTGACTCAAACAAAGAAATAAAACCAAAGAACGGTAAACACAAGTTTTTGTATAGAGATTATTTAATTGATGTTATCTACATTAAAGTCAAGTCTGTGGAAGGTGGGACTTGGGTTTATGTGAACAAGCGAGTATGAGAATAGCTTGATTTGAAAAACAATTGATGAATAACGTGAGTCAAAATAGGCGGTTTTAATGTAATATTGAATTAGACCAATATAAGTAAAGACGATGAATTGAAAAGTGCTTAATATGTCCCTTCTATCTATATCAGGCGAAACTTGGTCCGTATTTGAGTTGGATTTTGTTAAGACATAGCTTGGATGCAAGATTGAGTATGATAGACATGTGTTGGGGCATGTGAGAGGCGTGTGCTTGTTTGAAACATATCCAACATGGATATGAATGTTATTTTAATGTGTTCGTGCTTTACAGTAGTTTGTTCATTCCAAAGTCATCTTGGGTGTAATAAGATAAGTCCTCAGATACGTACTTCCGTGTAATTGTTTCTTTTGAATATTGTGCTGTGTTTCTTTGTCAGCGCAAGGACTAGATCATTGACAAAGGTGCAATAAACCACAGCAAGCCCAGCAATTACTGCAGCTTGGTGTTCATTCTGGGACATGATGTCACTCTTTCTGATACGCAAGGGTTATTGGAGAGTGAAAATTGCATGATTTAATTCACCTTTGTTTGTATGATTTATGGCTTAGAATAGATGAGCAGAATAAAAATCTGGCTTACGTGTTGAATTGGAAGTTTTGATTGCTTTTTTTTTTTGGGAGGGGGAAGGGGCAGGGAGTTTTGAACTAATTAAGACCCACACACATCACATAAGCAACTTTGAATTCAAGACCTCTTGGTTGGTAGTCAAAGCTCCCAACCAACAGATTAAGATAAGCTGCATTAATTGCTTACATCAAACACTAAACAAATACCATGTTACTGTTGCTATACTGCTGGATTGTGTTTTTGAAGATATTTCATCTATTTTTTAACTTCATTTATTTCTGTTTTGAACTTCTTTTCTTAAGCAAATGTTTAGGTGCTACTGTTTTCACTTTCCCAAGTGCATATGGAATGTTCTAATTTCCTATTAAAAAGTTGTTCTTTTCCGAAGTTCTTTTAAAATTAATTATGTAGATTATTTTCTGGCAGCTTTAAATGTTGTTAATGATTATGTTTCCTTATATATATTTTTTTTCAGCCTCCAAAAATAAGATCTTTTATCAGAAGTGTGACATCTTTTACATTAGAGAATATAGAAGAGCCATTGAAAGGCTTCGTATGGGATTTTGAAAAGGTTTGATTCTAAATCTTGTATGTGGACTTCTTATTTACTGATTCTCTGATCAAGTTTTTTTGGCAGGGAGATTTTCATCACTGGGTTGACCTTTTTAATTATTTTGATTCGTTTTTTGAGAAGTACATAAAACCGAGAAAAGATTTACAGCTTGATGACAATCTTCTTGGAGCAGACCCTCCATTCCCAAGAGAAGCAGTACTGCAAATTCTCAGGGTGGTTCAAGTCATCTTGGAGAATTGCTCAAATAAGCACCTCTATAGTTCTTTTGAAGTACGCAGGAGTATCTCGTTGTTATACTTATATTTTTTTCAGCCAAGTTTTTTAATTATGGAGATTGTGTACTGAATGTAAATACTCATTGAAAATTTAACCTAATAATTACTGTACCCCCATATTTATATATATAATCTTATGCAATCCGTGCTTTATCTGTTTTAATGTAAATTTAGTCTGATTCAGTTGACCTTTCTTATTTCAGCAACATCTCTCGTCTCTATTAGCTTCAACTGATGCAGATGTTGTTGAGACAAGTCTTCAAACATTGGCTGCATTTTTGAAGAAACCTGTTCGGAAATGCTCAATTCGTGATAGTTCTTTGACTTCGAAGCTATTTTCTTTTAGTCAAGGTTGGGGGAGCAAAGAAGAAGGTCTTGGATTGATTGCATGCGCTCTCAAGGATGGTTGTGATCCTATTGCATTTGAAGTTGGCGCCACAGTTCATTTTGAATTTTATGTAGTTCCTGAATTATCTCAAAGCTCTGGTGGCACAGAGCATTTATGCCAGGGGTTGCAGGTTATTCATTTGCCTAACATTGATGAATGTAAAAAGAGCGACCTTGAGCTGTTGGATGAATTGGTGAAGGAGAAGAATGTGCCTCATAATCTACGCTTCTCATTATTGACAAGATTGAGATTTGCACGGGCTTTCAATTCTTTGGCCGCCCGACACCAATATATCTGTATACGATTATATGCTTTTATGATTCTTGTTCAAGCAAGCACTGATACTGATGATTTGGTGGCATTTTTTAATAATGAACCAGAATTTGTCAGTGAGCTTGTATCCTTACTTAGCTATGAAAGTGAAGTTCCCGAAATGATTCGGGTTTTGGGAATACTGTCATTGGTTGCTCTTTGCCATGATCGAGCTCGCCAATCTACAGTTTTGACCTCAGTTACGACTGGTGGACATTGTGGAGTTCTTCCTAGTTTGATGCAGAAGACAGTAGATTATATTGCCTGTGGCTCTGGTGAAGTTTCAATGGTTTTTGCTGGTGCTCTTCTATCTCTCGTCTCTGTTTTGGTTTCTTCCACTCCTGGTTCATTAGCTCTGCAGGAGGCTGGATATATTCCCACTATTCTACCCCTCCTTAAAGATACTGAGCCAAAGCATCTCCAACTTGTCAGTACTGCAGTGCACATTATAGAGGGCTTCTTGGATTTCAATAATCCTTCCGCTGCGTTATTCAGAGATTTGGGTGGCTTCGATGATACAATTACACGCCTGAAGATTGAAGTTGCCTGTGTTGAGAATGGTTCAAAAATAAATGCAGAGGGCGTTCTATCTCATAGCAAAGGAAAACAAATAATTGATTCTTCTGAAATTGATACGCAGCCTCATAGCTCTGAAGCCTCAATTTCTTATCAGAGGAAGTTACTAATTAAAGCATTGCTTCGTGCAATATCACTTTCGACTTATGTCCCTGGTAGCTCTGCTCGAATTGATGGTTCTGAAGAGAGCATATTGCCTCATTGCTTATGTATTATCTTTCGAAGGGCAAAAGATTTTGGTGGTGGAGTTTTCTCACTTGCTGCAACTGTTGTGAGTGATCTTATACACAAGGATCCCACATGTTTTCCTATCCTTGATGCAGCAGATTTGCCTCAGGCCTTTCTTGACGCCATCATGAATGGTGTACTTTGCTCTGCTGAAGCTGTAGGGTGTATACTGCAATGCTTGGATGCATTATGCTTGAACAATGCAGGTCTGCAACTTGTGAGGGAACAAAATGCACTGAGGTGTTTTGTGAAAATATTTACTTCACGGTCATATCTAAGGGCTCTCAGAGGAGATATTCCAGGTTCTTTGTCTACTTCTCTTGATGAGCTAATGCGTCATTCATCTTCACTTCGTACTTCTGGGGTTGATATGCTTGTTGAGATCTTGAACACAATAGCAAATGTTGGATCCATGTCAGAATCTAATCATTGTTCTGAATTTTTAGCCTCTTCCACACTCGTTCCTATGGAAACTGATCCTGAAGATAAGTCTGTTTTGTCTAGTGAAGGAGAATTTTGCAGGTTAGCTAGCTCAGAGCAGTTCATAGATGTATCATCAGATGCTATTTCATTGAGTGTAGAGTCTTTTGTTCCTGAGTGCATCAGCAATACTGCTCGGCTTCTTGAGACTGTTCTTCAGAATGCTGAAATTTGTCGCTTGTTTATTGAGAAGAAAGGCATTGAATCTATTCTCAAATTGTTCTTGCTTCCCTCTATACCTATTTCTTTTTCCATTGGGCAGAACATATCTGTTGCGTTCAAGAATTTTTCACCTCAGCATTCTGCTGCATTAGCTAGAGCTGTTTGTTCCTTTGTCAGGGAACATCTTAAGTTGACTAATGAATTGCTTGACTCACTCTCTGGATCTAAGCTCACTGAGGTTGAAAGTGAAAAGCAGATGGCGGTATTAAAATGCATGTGCACTCTAGAAGGACTGTTATCACTTGTCAATTTTCTTTTAAAAGGAACAACAGCTATGATATCTGAATTAGGTTCCTATGATGCTGATATCTTGATAGAGCTGGGGAAAGCTTACCGAGAGGTTCTATGGCAGATTTCGCTATCTAGTGACTCCAAAGTAGATGAAAAGCAAGATGCTGATCATGAGGTTGGCATAGGAGACACATCCATCCTCTACTAATGCCGAAAGAGAGAGTGATGATGATGGAAGCACTGCACCAGTTTTCAGATATAATAATTCATTATCAATTCAGAACAACAATACTTCTCATTGGAATACAGAACATGAGTTTGTCTCTTATATTCCTACATCTACTGCTCGAAACATTCATCGGCATGGTCGGCATAACTTTTCTCGGATGCGTGGCAGCAGATTGAGTCGTAATATGGATATTTCACAATCTGATTCAGATGTTTCTGCAAATAGCTTGAATAATTTACTTTTGGTTGAAAATAAGAAGAAAAGTCCGATTGTTCTTGTTTCGGAAGTTTTGCTTAAACTTAGCTTTGCAATCCATTCTTTCCATGCAACCCTTGTGAAAGGATTGAGTTCTCGTCGCAGAACTGATTCAAGTTCCCTTACTCCGACTTCTAAAAGCCTTGTGACAGCTCTTGCGAAAGTTTTTCATGATGCTCTTACTTTTTCAGGACATTTTTCTGCTGGGCTTGAGACGCCCTTGTCAGTAAAATGCCAATACCTTGGAAAGGTTGTAGAGGCAATGGGAATGCTTGTCTTTGATAGCAGGCGCCGTGCATGCAACGCTACTCTTGTGAATGGTTTTTATGTAAATGGAACTTTTAAGGAGATTTTAACTACATATGTGGCCACCAGACAGTTACTCTGGACTTTGCCTTTTTCTTTTCATACTCCTGCAGGTGAACATGGAACTTCTGCAGATGGGAACATATCATCCGAGAGTTCATGGCTGCTTGATACTTTGCTGAGCTATTGCAGCTTGCTGGAATATCATGTCAACTCTTCATTGCTGTTATCTCCATCATTACCATCCCAATCACAACTTCTTGTTCAACCTGTTGCTACTGGCCTATCAATCGGTCTGTTTCCTATCCCTAGAGACCCTGAGGCATTTGTCCGCATGCTTCAGTCACAGGTTCTTGATGTGATCCTTCCTTTATGGACCCATCCTATGTTTCCTAACTGCAGCCCAGCCTTGATCAGTTCTGTGGTTTCCATTGTCACACATATATACACCGGTGTAGGAAACATAAAACATGGTCATGGCATGGCTGGAAGTACCGCTCAGCGAATTAACACCCGTCCAATTGATGAATCTTCTATTGCTACTATAGTCGAGATGGGATTTTCCAGGGGGCGAGCGGAAGAAGCTTTGAGAAATGTGGGCACAAATAGTGTTGCAATTGCTACAGATTGGCTGTTTAACCATCCTGAAGAATTTGTTCAGGAGGATGTGCAGCTGGCGCAAGCTCTTGCTTTGTCTCTAGGAACATCCTGTGAAACATCTAAGGATGATGGTGGTGATGAGACAAAGAATGTATTCACAGAAGACAAAGGAGCAGATATACCACCTTTTGATGAGATAATGTCTGTTTCAATAAAGTTATTCCAAGTCAGCGATTCAATGGTATTTCCCTTAACGGATCTATTAGTGTCACTGTGCAATCGTAACAATGGAGAAGACCGGCAAAAGGTGGCCTTGTATTTTATTGAGCAAATGAAGCGCTGCTCATCAGATTTTTCTGAAGGCATGGGTACTTTATTTCCAATCTCACATATATTGGCCTTACTTTTGAGTGAAGATAGCAGCATGCGAGAAATAGCTGCAGAAAATGGATTGGTCTCTGTTAGCATAGATATCCTGGAAATCGTCAGAGTGAGGAATAACCTTAACACTGAGGCTGTGATAACCAAATCTGTGAGCGCTTTGCTGCTTATATTGAATTGCATGTTGCAGCATAAAACGAAGGTTCCAGAAGAAAGTTCTGATGGTTTTTCCAAATTACTGCCAGATTCATCAAAAGTAGATGTCTCCTTACCAGTTTCAGCCTCTGTTGAGGATATGAAATCTCCTTCAGAATGCCTGGAGAAAGAACCTGGCGATCTATTTGAAAATATCTTGGGGAAGTCCACTGGATATTGTACCATGGAGGAGAGTCAAAGAGCAATGGCGCTTACTTGTGATTTCATTAAGCAGCACGTAACTGCAATGATTATGCAGGCTGTTTTACAACTATGTGCTCGTTTGACAAAGACATATGTTATAGCAACTCAGTTTCTTGAAAGCGGAACCTTGGCTGGCCTTTTCAACCTTCCAAAAAGTTGTATATTCCCTGGGTTTGATACCTTGGCATCCGCTATTGTTAGGCATCTTCTTGAAGATCCTCAAACTCTGCAGACAGCTATGGAATCGGAGATAAGACAGGCTCTTTCTGGAAGCCATAACAGGCATACTACACGTCTTTCTCCTAGATTATTTTTGACATCAATGGCACCTATGATTTCTAGAAATCCAGCAATTTTTATGAGAGCAGCTGTTGCTGTTTGTCAATTGGAGTCCTCGGGAGGGAGGACAACAATAGCGTTAACAAAGGAAAAGGATAAAGACAAGCCAAAAGCTGTTGCTGAAAATGGAACCCCTATTAATGAACCCTTAAGGTTACCTGAAAATAGATTAAATGATACTAATGCTAAATGCACTAAAAGTCATAAACGTGTCCCTGCCAGTCTCGCACAGGTAATTGACCAGCTTTTAGAAATAGTTCTGAGTTATCCACCAAAGAAAATACATGAAGACATCACTAGTTCTTTTAGCCCAATGGAAGTTGACAAGCTTGTTGTGAAGGACAAAGGAAAATCAAAGGTTGATGATATTAAGATTGACCCTGATAGCTTCTGTGAAGAATCCGCCTTGCTTGCAAAGGTGACTTTCGTCCTCAGGTTGATGAGTGATATACTTCTCATGTATGTGCATGCAGTTGGCGTAGTACTGAAACGGGATTCTGAAATGTGTTCTTTACGGGGACCTGGACAAGGGAGTAGCACTGGCTATGGAGGTGTTATATATCATATATTGCATGAGTTACTCCACATATCTTCAGAAAAAAATAATGAACATGAGTTAAGGGGGAAGTTGTCGGAAAAGGCTTCATGGTTCTTGGTAGTTTTGTGTGGACGTTCTATGGAGGGACGCAGGAGAGTTATTGCTGAAATTGTGAAGACATTTTCTTCTTTCTCAGTGTTGGAAAGGAACTCTAAAAGCATTTTGTTTCCGGACAAGAATGTTCTTGTGTTTGTCGAGTTGGTCTATTCTATATTATCCAAAAATTCTTCTAACAACTTGCCTGGTTCTGGGTGCTCCCCAGACATTGCTAAAACTATGATAGATGGTGGAATGGTACAAGTGCTTTCTAGTATCATTGGGTGTATAGATCTGGACCATCCAGATGCTCCTAAGATTGTCAATGTGATACTCAAGGCATTGGAGTGTCTAACAAGAGCTGCTAATGCTAGTGATCAAGTGTTTAAGGTTGATGGACCGAATAAGAAAAGATCTAGTGGTGCACATGAAAGAAGGGAAGGACACAATAATACTAGTACTGGAACCGCTAACCATGACCAGAATATGAATCCGCATGGTACTGCTGTTGTCCAAATTGAAGAGCAACTGATTGAAGATTTTCATCATAATGGTGGGCATCTGAATAATGCAAATATAAGTCAAAACATTGAGCATGATATGCGAGTAAATAGGGAAGAGCATTCTGCTAACCCCACTACAGATAGGGTACAATTTGTGCATCAGGAAATCAATGAACGTGGTGTAATTCAGAACTCAAATGATGTTGGCTTGGATTTTCGAATTGAACAACGCATAGATGATGAGATGGCTGATGAAGATGATGATATGGGGGATGATGGAGATGATGATGATGAAGATGATGAGGAAGATGATGAGGAAGATGAAGAGGACATGGCAGAAGAAGGACCTGGTTTAATGTCTCTAGCTGGTACTGATGTGGATGACCATGATGACAGTGGGTTGGTTGATGAATACAACAATGATATGATTGATGAAGAAAATGATGATTTCCCTGAGAACCATGTTATTGAAGTAAGGTGGAGGGAGGGATTAACTGGTTTAGATCATTTGCGAGTTTTAAGAGGATCTGGAAATGCTAGTGGTTTCTTTGATATTGCTTCCGAGCCATTTCGTGGGGTAATTACAGATGAAATATTCAGTTTTCAACGTTCATTGGGAATTGATAGGCGGCGCCCAAGTGGTAATAGGACTTTTGTTGATAGGTCAGGTTTTGATGTGAATGCTTTCCAACATCCATTACTTCTGAGGCCTTCTCCATCTGGTGAGACAGGTAACTCAATTTGGCCATCAGCTGGAAGCACTTCCAGAAATTCAGGAACATTGTCATTTGGAAGTGCTGATTTATCCCATTTATACATGTTTGATTCTGGCCTCTCATCTGAGCATGCTGCTGCAACGTTAATTGCTAATAATTTAGTTGGTTCTGCGCCACCTTTCATTGATTTGTCTTTTGGCATGGACTCCCTGCAAATGGGGCTGAGAAGGGGAACTGCTGATAATCGGTGGACAGATGATGGTCAACCTCAAGCAGGTAGCAATGCTGCTGCTATTGCACAAGCTGTTGAAGAACAATTTGTATCTCAGTTACGTGGCATAGTTTCTGTCAGTAATCCTCCCACTCAGAGGCTATCTGAGCATTCTGTAGGACAAATTAACCAGTCAACATTGTTTATTTCCAATAACCAGACACTATCAAGAATAGAAAGTGATCCTTTTGAACCAGGTGAATTTCAGCATCAGGAAACTGGATATGAATCAGCTCAGAGGCTAGAGAACGTAGTTTGTGAAGATCCTTCTATTCCTTCTCAGGGAGAAGCAGATTGCTCTGTTGCTGGAATTATTGAGAATGAGAGTGCATTGGAAGCAAGGCAAATTGTTTTTCATGATCCAAATGTTTCTGCTGTTAATGCCCCTGAGAGGTTTCTTGGCTGGAATGAAGTTGGGCCAACCACCCTGCCTTCAGATATCGTTCCTGAAATGGTCATGTCTTCTGCTGATTTGCACGATGATCAGCGAATGCCATATGATTCCGAAATACTTCCAGGTCCCCAGGGCACAGAATCACATATTGAATCTCGACCAGGAAATAATGTCTTTGATAGTCATTCTAGTAGCCAAGCAGTCATTGATTCAGGTTCATTAATGCCCATCTTAAGTGATGACCGTGCTGGCTCAAGTCATGAGAGTGCTGGTTTAGATATGAATGCTACGGAAAATGTTGGGAATCAAGTTGATAGTGTGGTTCCTACTTCTAATGGAGAACTATCAAACATGCATGATACATCTATTCCTCAGGAAGCCAGTCAAAATCAAGGGATTATTAATAACGAGTCTTCTAGTATGAACGGCATTGACCCCACATTTTTGGAGGCACTTCCTGATGATCTCCGTGCTGAAGTATTAGCTTCACAGCAAGCTCAATCTGCTGGAACTTCTACGTACGCTCCCCCTGCTGCAGAAGAGATAGATCCTGAGTTTTTGGCTGCACTCCCCCCAGATATCCAAGCTGAGGTTTTGGCTCAACAACGGGCACAAAGAGATGGACATGGGCAGCATGCTCAAGGTCAGCCAGTTGACATGGACAATGCTTCTATTATTGCCACCTTCCCTCCAGAACTGCGTGAAGAGGTAACATTTTCAAATTACTGTAGATAGGCAACGCTTGTCTCTCATGGAAAACCCAATAATAGATACTTGGAACTCTTGTGGCCAATGATTAGTTGGGGAATTGGCAGGCTTGCAATTTCTTAACATTATACTTATGGCCTATTTCTCCAATCGGTGGCAGCTCACATGGAAACATCTTGCAAGCTTTCATGGGACCTACGAGGGCCAAATATCATATTTATTTTCCTTCAATTAAGTGAATTCTTCTTTCTTAGTGTTTGTAAGCTAAATCTTTTTTAATGTTTTGCAGGTTCTCCTGACTTCGTCTGATGCTGTCCTTTCAGCATTACCTTCAGCTTTACTGGCCGAGGCTCAAATGCTCAGGGATAGAGCAGCAAGCCATTACAGTGCTCGCAGTAGCCTCTTTGGTGGAAGCCAAAGACTTAGCAGTAGGAGGCCGACTGTTGACAGACAAACAATTATGGATAGAGGAGCAACAATAGGTCCAAGACCAGCTTCGGCAATTGCTAGCAACCTGAAAGTTAAAGAAATCGAAGGGATGTCTCTTGTGGATGTAAATTCATTGAGATCTTTAATTAGACTCCTAAGAGTAGCTCAGGTAATGTGCATGTTTTAACATGTTTATGCAATTAATAAATTATTAACATTAGTATGATCTTTGTATGAAATTTTTGTTAGTTTAAAATTAATTTAGTACCTTGAACTTATCATAATGTAGACAGATTGTTGTTGTTTTTGGCAAATTGAACTAGATCCCACATATTTATGATAATGTGCAACCACGTCCTTCAGGAACTTTTCCATTTGTGGCACATCTAGAATGGTAAGTTTACCTTTCTAAAACAATCAATTATGTTCAGAAATCCAACAAAGTCAGTTGATGTAGTGGATTAATTTGATTTGTTTCTCATGTCTTTTCATGTTGTTTGTTATTATTTATGTTATGAGAAACTTCAAAATAGTACCTGACAATTAGTAAGTGTCCAATTTAGTCTCAAAATTTTGCACTATCCTAATTTAATCCATTGACCATTGAAAATTGATTCAACTTGGTCCCTCCGGTAGAAAATCCATCACCATGAAAAATCATGCAGAACTTCCGTTTTCATAATGTGAGGGGGCATTTTATTATAAACATTTAAATTTTTTATTTTTTTTTTACAATGCCATAGCTCATTACATTCTGGAACCATCTTGTGCGACTGTGAGATCAAGCAATGAATGATTGCAGAGTTCTAATTGAGAGCGGTGAAGCATCTGCGAGCAACCAAGGTTTGTGACCGTGGTGCGAGGGACAAAGTTTGACATGTGAATCAACATCTTGAACGGATGTGAGCAAGATTTTGAGCAGCGAATCAACGTCTCGAGGGGCTGCGAGCCGGATTTTGGAGCACATCATTACTTGATTTTTTTTTTGTAACGGGAGCTTTTGAGTTTTGTAGCGAATAATATCTTTCATCTTACTATGTGTTAGTGGTGATTGTGTTTTAGTCATTTCACTATAGCCTCTCTCAATGTATACAAGGGTTAAATTTTTGAATGAATTGATGATGAATAATATGAGTTTATGATGATTTGGGATCCGTGTAGTAGGTTTTGCATGAACTCTTCTTCACTGTCTTGGCTGGTGCCAAAAGCCTCCTCCCCCCTCCTTCGGTATGTGCCACTGACTTCTTTTTCCCTTGGTTGATTTTAAATCCTCTCCTTACAAATTCAATATATTTGTCCTTACGAAGAAAAGGTGGATTCCTTGTTGTGCATTTTTTTTTCATTCCTCAACTCCCTCTATTATTCTCGTATACATACAAAGACACTTTCACACTCTTTCCTCGATGCATCCCACCCATTGATTGATATTAGTGGGGTGTCAATGTTTGGCATCACATCATTTCATCTTCTTCTTTCTTCTCTCTCTTCCCCCTCAACTTGAATTCATTTCATTTTACCTCCTCTCTCTCTCTCTCTCTCTCTTAAAACTCTCTCTCTTCCTCTTTCTTCTCTAACTCTCTCATATGGTTTGGGGTGGAAAAAGAGGGTTGCCCATCTACTTTCACTTTGATTTTCTCCATCTTCCAATCTTTATATCTAATACTATGATTAATCAAGAGTAAATTATAATTTAGTTAAATTGTGGAAATTATATGCAACTTTTTTTGGATCACGAGGGAGGTTGCCTATTTTCTATAAATTATAAAATGCTCTTGAAGCAACGATTAATATTTTGTTATTTATTTAATAATTTACAAATTTTCAGGATGGATTCTCTCTGTTTTATACTTCACAATAGATGCTAATTTATTTAAGCGACCAACAAAAATTATTAAAGCTTGAAGCACTAATTAAAGTTAATTGACATAAAACTTGAAGTCCATGATACAATCAATAAGACCAAAACTAAGCCTACTTTAAAAGCATTTAATTTGCAAACTTTAAAATCTTCATGTATTAGAAAACGTTGATCATCATCATCATTAGTTAACATCTTTTCAACTGCTTGGGAGTAGCTTTATGAATTCTTATTTTGCATTCATTCCTGTGTAGTGGAAGTACTTTTAAATAAATTCTATTGATGTTACATTATATTTCTATTCCTTCCTAATCTTTAACACAAATTTTATTAGCATGCTAAATAGGTATATATTGAACCATTCATTGTACATGTCCAACAACAACAACAACAACATCAAGCCTTTATCCCACTACGTGGGGTCGGCTACATGAATCCTTTTTCTCCATTGTGTCATATTAAAAGTCAAATTCTCATTTAAATCTAATAAAGAAAGGTCATTCCTAATATTTTCTAACCAAGTCTTTTTAGGTATACCCCTACCTTTCTTAACACAAGTCAAATCTAATACCTCTACTCTCCTAACCGGGTCATCGGAAGGCCGCCTTTTTATGTGACCAAACCATCTAAGGCGACTCTCTCTAATCTTATCTTCTACTGGAGCTACTCCAACCTTTTCACGTATATGCTCATTTCGTATCCTATCATTAAGGGTAAAGCCACTCATCCACCTGAGCATCCTCATCTCTGCCACACTTAACTTTGTATTATGCTTCTCTTTTAATGGTCAACATTCGGCACTATAAAGCATTGTAGGCCTCACTACCATCTTATAGAATTTTCCCTTAAGTTGCAGGACATCTCATTGTACATGTCCAAGGCACTTAATTCTATTATCAACTACCTTATTTTCAATAGATACTACTTAAGCCCTCTCTTTAATATAATAATTTATTGGCTTATCTTTCATCGTTTTTTTTTTCTCCTTTATGTATACATCTTAATATTTTCATTTTCCTTGCACTCAATTGAGCATTCAATGACTTCTTTATTGCTAATATTTAAGTTCATATAATGTATTTAGTTTGATTATAGTTTTATAAAATGTACCTTAAAGTCTCGACAACATCCTTTGATCACATAACAATCCTAAGGTTCTTCATTTTAACCATGCACTCTCAACTCTAAAAGTTATATGCTCATCCAATCTTCATTCTTTTATATATGTGATCCAAGATAATTAAGCCTATCACATCTATATATCACTTTATCTTCCAATTCTATTGGCTAACATAAAAAATTGATGAAATTATTTAAACTGAAATTTAAAATTCAAATGCTAACCCCAATAGAAATTAGAAAAGATTTTATTTATTTATTTATATATTGCTTTTATAGGGACTTGACAAGAATTGTTGGCCTATTGTTTGAAGACTAATTTCAATATTATTTCTTAGGCATTTTGTACCATCAAGTTTATTGACTTTAAGTGAAAAACAAAAATTGAGTCAATAGGAAAGATTACTTCATATTTAGAGCATAAGTTCTTTACTTTGATGAAATAACATTAAGCTGTTTGGGAAAATTCATAATTTACGGTCCTATTAGCATATGTATGATTAAAATCCTTGGTTTCGTCCTTCAATAAACCATAGCATGATCTGTGTTTTGTGATTTGGTAATGTGTAGTCATGTAAAAAAAATGTTATGAAATAGTGTATACAATCAATCATTTTCTTTTATGACTATCTTTAATTATTTACCCTACCACTAGTTCATGAATTGACAATTTGCATTTTCTGTGATGAATTTGTAAAATATTTAATATCATGGCTCTAAATAGTTGGAGTTTCATTGATACAAATTACTGCTTTTCGCTTTCTTAAGATTCGGTCCATTCTAATTTGTTAAGCTTATGAAGGATAAAAAAAAAAAATTCTGGTGCATGAGCATCCGCTAATATAGGGCCTGGGAAGGGATTTATGCATTCAGCTTTAACCCTACATTTGTAGAGAGGCTATTTTCATGAATTAAATTTGGGGCGTCCATATTACAATATAAATAACTTTAACAAGTGCTCGAGGCTTGCCCTCTGAACCATTCTAACTTGTATGACACATTTTTTTTGTTAGTTAAGGGAAAATCCTCTTGGGTTTGTTTACTTTACTTGTTATGTTGTCTAAAAAGGTTTGTGATAGGAAATACTTGAGTTCGCAAGTAATCATATCGGATCTACTTGAGTTCGCAAGCAAACCTAACAATAATCGGTAAAAACAGCGAGAAAATGTAGTAATCGTTGTGGAAGAACAATCAAACGATAGCAAATTCTTATAGAAAATAAAGGGAAACAAGAACAAAGCAAGATATAAGAGATCCTCAATTCGAGAGGAGGATCGTCTCTCCCAAATCTCTAGACAAGAGAGTCTAGAGCCCAAATGCCAATAAACCCTAATTTCAATCAATCAAAACATCCTCTCTCCTAATCTCTCTCATCCCCTTTAATACAAGATCTTTCATAATTTAATTTCCCTACCAAGCCCTAGCCGCCCACTTGAATTTCGCTTTGTTTGGAATAGTGGGGGCCCGCCCCTTTGGGTGGAAACAGAAGAGGAGGCGGAAGGAGTCCACCTCCTGTAAACAATTTGAGCCGGCCCCCCATGGTCTAGCTGGACCGGTTCACTGTGAACCGGTCTAACAGTTTGCTTGGACAACATAATTTTTAGCAACATGAAACAATAGGCGGATTAAGTCAGTGACTTCTTTTGTTTGTTCAAATGAAACATTCTATTTTATTGCTTAAAGTAGATGAAGGGGAGCCTAATTGCCCTAGTTTGATATATCATTTTTTGAATTCTTCTGGCAGCCATTAGGGAAAGGCCTTCTCCAGAGACTTATGTTAAACCTATGTGCACATAGCATCACACGCGCTACTCTGATTATCCTTTTAGTTGATATGATACAACCAGAAGCTGATGTGTTAACTGGATCTATAAGTTGCTCTCAGCGTCTCTATGGATGCCAGTCGAATGTTATTTATGGACGGCCACAACCTTCAGATGGTACTTGTTCATTGGATAGCTCTACTTGTTTTTTTTTTTTCTTTTTTTACATTATCTTCTGTTATATTAACTTCTTTTTAAATTTTCTTTCTTTACCAAAAAGGTCTTCCACCATTGCTGTCACGTCGTGTTCTTGAGATGTTAACTTACTTGGCAACAAACCTTTCTTCTGTAGCGAGCATTCTTTTCAATTTTGATCCTTTGTTGCCTTCTGAATCTTCAACATTCAACACCAGTTTGGACATCAAGAAAGACAAAACTAAAGAAAGAACATGTTTACTGAAAGATTCTTTATCCTTAGAGTCTTCTCAAAAGGGTGATGCTCCTCTAGTATTATTTTTGAAGCTTTTGAATAAACCTTTATTTTTGCGTAGTAATGCGCATCTTGAGCAGGTAATCTCAACTTTTCAGTTTATATTCAATTTTATCATTGAATGTAGTTTCGCATTGTGTTACATTTACGTTTATTGTGCAGGTCATGGCTTTGATACAAGTTATAGTTGATAGTGCTGTGGCAAAAATTAATTGTCATCCTCCATCTGTGATAGCAGCAGGTAGGTCTGAGACTCAGGCAGATAGCACTCCATCAAACAGTCTGAGAGATTCCACCATCTTGGAGCAGAATCATGATCAAGATGATAATCCAAGCTCCAGCAATCAACAGCCCAACGGTGATGGGGAAGAGTTATTTAGTGCACATAATACATTTTTGCAACTCCCTAAGCCTGTTTTATGCAATCTGTGCAGTATTCTTGCTCATGCAGGGTAAATTCTTGAACCTTTCTAAGGACAATCTTGATTCTGGGTTTTCAACGTGTTTATGAACTCAATTTATGTTTTGATAGATATTCCTTCTAGAATGATGTTTGTGCATATCACTTATGAGTTATTGATCTACAGATATAATTTCCTCAAACAGACTTCTTCATAATTTGTTGCTAAATTTTATGTTATACCCCTTATAAATGTCAAAGTTAAGCCATCTTAATGTAGTTTGCGCCCTTGATTCTCTCTCACATCTTTTTTAGCTTATATTTGGAGAAGATTTCTGTAAGTGTAACCTTTATTAATATGATGTTTTTGGGTTTCATGGTGGTTATGGGGTCAGAGGACAATTGTGCTATTAATATGAAGCTCCCTACAAAACAAATATTATCAATTTTAAGATTATTCAAACAAGCCACCAAGATATAAATAGAATATCTACCCTTTATGCCATACAAATTTAATCTGATTAAGGTATGAAATAAAATTATTTTCTCTAAGTTAAATGATTTTGAAAAGCAGAAAAGTCCTAATAAATAGTATTCCATTATTCTATGATCATTTTATTTGAGGTTGTGCAAGTTACGTTTAGGCTTCTTTGAGATAGCTTTCTTACTATTTTGATTTTTAGATTACAACCACAATTTCTATTTGGTTATTGCTTTTTCGATGCTTTCAAAAAAAATTTGTGCTAAGAAGTTGCTTTCTACAATAGCTTTTAAAAAGTTCCTCTTGTTTGAGCTCTCGGCGTTTGTTAGCGCGTACACTCTTTCTCTTTCTTTGTTGATCTGCTCTATGTTATCTCTCTCTCTCTCTCTCTTACACACACACACACGTGAATTGGAGGTTGTATGAATCATGAAAATAATCAATTTCTTACATCAACTCTTCCTCGGACCTTGCAGTAGTAGGAAACTAGTCTAGTCATACCATTTTTTTATAGTTATCATTAATATATATATAATCCTAGCTGTACTTTGGCATTTTGAACCCATGACTAGGATCAGAATTTGTAGGAGGCTCACTTGTTAAATCCCGGCCATCTCTTGGCATTTTGATCCCACGGCTAGGATGGAAATCTGTGGGAGGCTCGCTTGGATCACTCCGATTTCCTTCCATATTTAATTGGCTGATTTAGGAAGGATTATATTAGAGCAATTATGCATGGTTTTGTATTTATTTGTTTCTTTATTAAGATATCTTGTATAGATTTATAAATAGGGATAGCTTTGTGCAATAAAATTAAGCATTTTCTTCTCCAATTCTCTAAATTTAACATGGTATCAGAGACAACATTATCATTGCTGGAATTTTGAGTTTTTTGTATTGTCGTGCCTTCATTGCCGGCCTTCCCTTGTTGTTATCCTATCTATAAGCAACACAATCTTCATTGTTGTTCTGTTTGATATAGCCTTCATCTCTACCATTTGTCGTTGCAATGTCTGAAGCAAATTCCTCCAAAGCTTTAACTAAATGGAGGACTTTATGATGTACCAAGGAAGTGGAGATCTCTAAATATGCAACATTTTTATCGCTTAAATGACAAGAATTACTTAAAGTGATCTCAATTTGTGAAGATCTACTTGAAAGGGAAAAGAAAGTTGAATCACCTCCTTGTGGTAGGACCAAAAGAAGGAGATCCTAATTTTTGGGCACGGGATGAAGCGTGCTTCATGATTATGTCATGATTGTGGAATTCCATATCTCCAGAAATTAGCGATCCTTTTATGTCCCTATCTATTTCAAAGGACATATGGGATGCCGTCAGGTCAAAGCTGTTGACGTATATTTTCATGTCAACATGACCATGATCGAGTCGATTTGAGCCTGACTGGGCTTGATTGAACTTGACCAACTCACTATATCATTGTTGAGCATCAATTATGATACAGGCAAACTAGAAAGAAAAGTCAAATAGGAGAACACTTGGACAATAGAAACCAAACTCAATTCAATCTAGACTGCGGACATCCAAACAAACACCAAGACAAACAAAAAGTCGAACAAATGAAACAAAATTATAAAATAAAATACTATCCTCAGAACAATCGGTAAGCAGTTTCCTCACATGCAATGAAAAGTAGGTAAAATATGATAAGTGTAAGGGCTTGTAAACCAACGGTCCACAACAACAAGGTCCAATGTCCAACCAAACTCCTTCGGCAAATGTTTCCAAATCAGCCAACAAACACCTCCCAATAGCTCAAGAAGAAGGATACAAGTGGAGTGGAACTTGCGAAGAGAAGAAGAGATTATAAGCCAAGACGAAATATAGAGGAGGAAGAGATAATTGGAACAAGCTCTCAAGCTTTTCCAAGAAAGGAGAAGAAACCTCCAGGTTTTTAGAAATTTTTTTCAAGTTAATCAACAACCTCCTCATGACAAAATCATCTCATATTTATAGGAGAAAAAGGGGAGCCAAACATCCAATTTCCACCTTTAACCGAACCAATCAGGTAAGGGGAAGAGGAAGGCCAGCAGACAACACAAAACAACACCCAAAAAAGACAGCACAGGAACTGTAGAACTTCTGTATCAGGTGTTACCTGCAGAAGAGAAAACCAAAGTGACGGAGAAAAGGGAAATAAGAGAAGAAGAACAGTATAGTTTAATCTCTTCACTGTAACCCTTTCATTTCACTGTAGCTCTTCATATATACATATATTTCATGATTACAATGTCAGATAATCAGCCACGTGGACGGTGAGAGTAAAACCGTTAGAAGCCAACGGTGATAAGCGAAAGCACTAACATAAGCAGAGATTGCACATGGAGTAATGGGAGCACTAGCATTGGTCGCTAGGCTCAATACCTCCCCGTAAGCTAACAGGAGGAGGAGAGATGGTTAGCTTAGTTTCGAGCTGAGTAAATCTAGGAATAGAAAGTGATTTTGTAAACACATCAGCTAGCTGGTCTTGAGTGTAGGCATGATCAATATGCAGAACCCGGTTTTTAATGCAATCTCTAACAAACTGAAAATCAATTTCAATATGCTTGGTTCTAGCATGAAAAATTAGGTTGTGAGCTAAAGTGATTGCTGAAATATTATCACATAGAAGAACTGTCGGATGAGAAGTAGAAATCTTGAACTCATTTATTAGCCTCCGAAGCCAAATGAGATCCGTAGCAGTTGTGGAAAGAGCACGATATTCGGCCTCCGTAGAAGACCGAGCAACAGTTTTCTGTTTCTTAACACACCAAGAAACAAGTGTGTCTCCAAGAAAAGCACAATAGCCAGATGTAGACTTACGATCTGTTGGATCACCGGCCCAATCAGAATCAGAATAAGCAATTAAGTCAAGAGAACCAGATGAAATCGGAAGTCCAAATGATAGCGTGCCCTTAATATACCGAAGGAGTCGTTTAAGCAATTTGAAATCATCTTCAAGCGGGGCATGCATATGTTGACATAACTTGTTGACTGTGAATGAAATATCAGGACGAGTAATCGTTAAGTACTGTAACGACCCAACCACATGCCGGAAATGCTCAGCTTCAGCGGACGATACAGGGCTGGAAGTCTCAGAGAAAAATTTTGAAGGACTAGGTGAGCTGATCGGTTTATAGTCCTTCATACCAGCACGATTCAAAATTTTCGAAGCATAGATAGATTGAGACAAGTGTAATCCGTGAACAGTAGAAATTATCTGCATACCAAGGAAATAAGTAATTGGACCCAAGTTCTTCATATGAAATTCAGCAGACAGACCACGCAAAAGATGCTGAATTGTTGGATCATGATTTCCGGTTAATAGAATGTCATCTACATATACAAGAATGTAGAGAGTGACTGAATTTTTGCTGTATAGCAAAAGTGACGGATCAGCCATACTATGTGTAAAACCGAAGCTGAGAAGATAAGTAGAGAAAGTTTCAAACCACTTTCGAGGAGATTGCTTCAATCCATATATAGATTTTTGCAATAAACACACATGATCAGGGTATAATGGGTCTACAAAACCCTGAGGATGAGCCATAAAAAACTGTTTCATTTAGTTTACCATGAAGAAAAGCGTTGGATACATCCAACTGTAGAATCTGCCATTTTGAGGTCATCGCCACTTTTAATAAAATCCGGATTGTAGAAAGCTTAGCCACCGGACTAAAGGTGTCTTCATAGTCAATACCATATTGCTGATGACAACCTTGTGCAACAAGTCTAGCTTTATGTCGAGCAATCGACCCATCGGAGTTGAGTTTAGTTCTGTATATCCATTTGCAGCCCAAAACATGTTGATCCGGACGGGACGGAACTAATTTCCAAGTACCTTGATGTTGAAGAGCAGCAAACTCCTGAGACATGACATTTCTCCAAGCAACAGATTTAACTGCCTGAGAATAACATGTAGGATCTGCAACCAAGCCAATATGGCTTAAACTAACAATATGCTTTGGTTTTAAATTACCAGTCCTGGATCTCGTAAGCATCGGATGAGTGGGAAGAGAAGAGGACAGTTGAGATGGTTCTGTAGAGAATGGTTCAATATGCTGAACTGGTGGCATAACATTATTTGTGGAAGCAGGAGAAGTGACCGGAATTGAAGAAGGGAAAACACGGTCTGGAGATGGTGAACGGTCAGTGGATGTCACGGAAGCAGGGACTTGAACCATATTAGGAACTAAGGTCAAGGGAGGAACATATTGAGTTGATTTTTGTGGAACAGAAGAGGAAGGAATAGTTTGGAATGGAAAATGATGTTCGAAAAATCTAACGTGCCGAGAAACAAAGAATTTGCCAGAAGAAATGTGATAACAAATGTACCCTTTAGTGACAGAAGAATAACCAGCAAACACACAGGGAAGAGACTTAGGATGAAATTTGGTAAAAGAGTTTTATGGAAGATAAGGATAACAGAGACAACCGAAAGTTCGAAGCGAGCTATAATCCGGTTGTTTACGATAAAGCAGATGAAAAGGAGAAGATAACTTGTTGGAGATAGAGGGCAAGAGATTAATAAGATGCACGGCAGTTTGCACAGCATGTAGCCAGAAATTTTGAGGGAGATGAGCATGAATTAATAGAGCTCGGGTAGTCTCTATAATGTGGCGATGCTTACGCTCAGATACCCCATTTTGTTCTGGAGTATAAGGACATGTACGTTGATGAATAATGCCTTCGTTAGCAAGCAACAATTGAAATTGTTTAGACATATACTCACCACCATTGTTAGAGCGAAAAAAATTGATTTTGGCATCAAACTGGCGTTCAACAGATTTTTGAAAATTAGCAAAAATTAACTGCACATCAGATTTAGCAATTAAAGGAAATAACCAGCAGAAGCGAGAGAAATCATCAATGAAGATAATATAATATTTATATCCTTGTAAAGATAAAGTAGGGGATGGACCCCATACATCAGTGTGGATTAACTGTAGAACATATGTAGTACGAAACATAGAAGGACTAAAAGAAAGCTTATGACTCTTTGCAAGGTCACAAGCATTACATTGAAAAGATGAAGAAAAAGAAGATGACAAGGGAGAAATAAACTTCTATAATTTTCGTAAAACAGGGATTGAAGGATGTCCGAGACGCGAATGCCAAATAGATGCTGTGGATGAAGCAGCAACCATAGCAACTTCGGGAGAGGCGGATTTAGTGGAGATTGGGTAAAGTCCTCGACGAGCTGGGCCGTGAAGAAGAATTTGATTGGTCTTCGGATCCTTGATAGTGTAGCCGAAGGAATCAAATAAAATAGAACAATCATTGTCAGTGACCAATTTATGAAGAGAAAGCAGATTATGATGAAGCGTGGGAACGAAGTGAAGGGAGTTGAGACGAAGCTTACGAGAAGGAGTTGGTAGAAGACCTTTACCAGTTTGTGTAATCGGCAGAAGATCCCCATTGCCAATCATAACCTGTTGTTGGCCAGTATAAGGTTGAGATTCATACAGTTGATTTATATCAGGCGTTAAATGAGATGTAGCACCAGTGTCGAGAAGCCACTCAGTTGGCTGAGTGGAAACGGCAGCAGAGTTCGCCTGAACCGGAGGTGGAATAGAAAAATCTTCTATATACCAACATTTGTAAGCTGAATGTCTAGGTTTACCACAAATCTGACATACAATTGATGGAAGCGGATTGGAGCCAGCTCGATATGAACCTCTGCCTCGAGACGAACGTGCACCAAATCGTCCGCGAGAACCGCGACCACGAGCACGACCTCGGGAAGCATACAGAGCAGAGACATTCTCTGATGAAGATGATAAAGTCATTTCTCGAACATATTCAGAAGCCATATTGAGCTCTTCACTACACAAGAGTGAGTAGAAGTCATCTAAACTTATAGGATTTAAATTCGTCCGGACAGCAATTTTAAATCCTTGATATTGTGGCGGCAATCCATTCAGGGTATAGTAAATAATATCCTCCGGTGGTAGAGATGAACCGGATGCGCCAATTGCATCTACTTTGCTTTTAATCTCAGACAAATATTGCATCATACTCTTGTCCTTCATGGTGATATGATGTAGTTCATTTTTAAGTTGAAGATACGTGACCTATTTGTAGACTGCAATCTCCGCTCGATTGTCTCCCAGATTTCCGAACAGGAGTCCAGATTCAACACATACGGAAGAAAAGTTTGGGAAATAGTAGAATAAAGCACTGCAGCCAGATTTTGATCCACAAGGAGCCAAGTGCTGTAATCAGGGTTCAAATGCAGTTCATCGGAAGCTGATTTCACCATTTTAGGGGGGTTTAGAGGTAGAACCATCTAAAAAACCATTAAACCCGTTTGCAGTAAAGAGTTTGAGAATCTGTGATTTCCACAATGGATAGTTTTCAGTGGTGAGCTGAATGTTCAGCACCGATTTGATATTATTCATAAGGAACTTCAGCTGAGAAGGGATCGGTGTGTCCGCCATTTTAACAATGTTTGTAGCTGTAGCACCGGTGGAAGTAGACGAACTGGTCGGCGAAGCCATTTTTGCGAATCAGAGCTCTGATACCATGTAGAACTTCTGTATCAGGTGTTACCTGCAGAAGAGAAAACCAAAGTGACGGAGAAAAGGGAAATAAGAGAAGAAGAACAGTATAGTTTAATCTCTTCACCGTAACCCTTTCATTTCACTGTAGCTCTTCATATATACATATATTTCATGATTACAATGTCAGATAATCAGCCACGTGGACGGTGAGAGTAAAACCGTTAGAAGCCAACGGTGATAAGCGAAAGCACTAACATAAGCAGAGACTGCACATGGAGTAATGGGAGCACTAGCATTGGTCGCTAGGCTCAATAGGAACCGGGCAGAGGCAGCCACATGAAAGCAGCTAAGGAAGAAACCGAAAAGCCAACACAGGGGACCAGAACCAGCACCCAGCAAAGGGAGGAGAGCCAGCCACGGGATCAACACCAGGGAAAAAAACTAAGGGGACACAAAGAAGGGGAAGAGGCAAGCTCCAACTCCACATAATGAGCTAAAAAGAAGAATACCCTTTCAAATTTATGAGCTAAATAGTGCAATTACTCCTCCAAATAATGAACTAACCATCAGCTCAAGCATTAATGAGCTAGCACTAAGAAGATCCCATATTTTCAGCTCAAAACCAAAGCAGCCAAGGCCCAACCGAGAGCAGCCAAGACCCAATCCGAGAGGCAACAAGCAGCCCAAAAACCAAAAGGACCTAAGAAGTTAGCATACCCAAGGCTTGACATGCCCAAGCATTACCTACCATGATCAGTGGATGTTCTCCATCATTGTATAACATAAAAAAAAACATAAAACACAACTATAATATTCAAATTACAATAAAACGAAAATTAGCCAAAATATGCATGCATCAAATTAACTCTAATTGGACTCCAATGTAATCAAATTAGATAAAATTTAATCAAATTAAAATCAAATCGAACAGATCAACCCAAATCAGTCCAAATCAAACTCAACTGAGCCTCGTCGAGCCTAGTTGAACCAAATTCAATGCAATTCGACGCCGATTCGAGTCCAATTATGCAAAATTGGCTCGATCAAACCCAACAGATCTAAATCGGCTCAAATCGGTTCGTGATGAGTCCAATTTGGGCTTAATTTTTGCCCTAATTGATCAAATATGAGATAATTTGACTTTCTAAATCAAATTTCTCAATATGGGACTTAGATTTCATCTGAAATCCTACCAATTTGGCATTAAATTCTTCGTTTCGTGCAAAGAGGGAGCGGATTGGAGCATTTGGGCGGCGAGCTTGCTAGCTTCGTGCATCTCCAAGCAGACAAGAGGTCGGCTCTCTCGTGTGTGTCTATCCATCCGTCCCAAATAGTGTGGAACATGGTTTAAAATTGCGCAATATGAGGCTCGCCTTTGCGCAATTCCAGTAAAAAAACGCCTCAATGCTTACGCCTCGAGTTTTTGTTATGAGGCTTGCGCCTCAACTTGGTTGAGACCCGCCTTAAGGCCCGCCTCGCCTCACTGGCATGAGGCTTACGCGTCACGCTATATATATTAAAACTTACATAAATCTTGAAGTAAATGCCCGACATTCGACATTGAAGGGGAGAGAGCAGTTCATCATAATGATGATTCAAATGAAGAACCCCTTAGTGATGACAGTGCTGATGATTTATGAGTTCTTATGTGATATGTCATTCCTATTTATTTTTTAAAATTGGAATTATATGTTAATGAAAAGAATACTGGGATTTGGGAAAAATAGAATTTTTAGTTGAACTATATTTCATGTTGTCTTATTATTGAGATGTTTTGATTTCACTTCATATCTTATGTTTTTTTATATTTTATATTATTCACTCATTAGTATATAAAATTTTTTGTCATTTTATGTTTACGCAATCTTTTGATTTTGAGGCTTACGCCTCAAAACGCCTTGAGGCTTACGCCTCGCCTCACGAATGAAAAACGCCTCAATATCCGAATACGCAATTTTAAACATTGGTGTGGAAGAAACAAAAGAGAGAGCTCGACTTCCTCTCTTTTCTTACGGTTCGTGCGCTCGACCCTATTCAGGACTTCTGACACCTCCAAGGCGTCTGTCTCCCTTGTCGCCGACTCCTGCGGCCATTGACTTATTCGTGTTGTTCGTCTGTCTGACCCGAGCAAACATAGGGAGTTTGGTCATTTTTGAAGGCCTCCAGCTCTTAACTTTTGCCTAAGGAAGAGTCTGGTGCTTTTTTCTCTTCATATGCGCTCTCCAAAATCCAAGAATCCACTGTCCTCTCAGTAAACTTGGGAAAATTCGGTGATTTTCACCAAGGTGCTCTCATGTGAGAGTCAGAAGAAGATAGCGATGCCCGTAGGATGTTGGATTTGTGTCTAATACCTTCAAATGCATGTATTTGCACTCATTTTGAGCTCAATACCTTCACCAACCATCAAGCCCTAGGCTAGGAATCGCCATTCGATTACAAATCAAACGATGGAGTGTAGGTTTCTAATGCTATAAATCTCATCAACTTTCATCCTACTCATGAATCATGCAAAATTAATACATGCGCGTTGTAGGTTTCTTGCCAGGATTGTTGCTTGTCCAATAAATTGTAGAGTTCATGAATGTACTCATTCATTTTTCAAGTGCTTGCAAAGCTAGATTTGGGGATGTTCTATGGATCTTCAAAGATTCATAGGCTATTCCCAATTTCCCTACTTAGAATTTCTTGAGTTCATTCATGCAACTTTCTGATGGAAATGGCTAGGTGAAATGATAAGCAAACTATGTATTTAAAGGGCACTTAAATTTACAATTCAATTAATGCATGTTAAAACCCCAAAGTCTCCTAATCATGCCAAAATTGATTTAGGAATCCTTTTCAAAGCCCTGGTGAATGTTTTCCTTCTTCAAATGAATCCAAAACACTCATAGAAGATTAGGGAACTCTCTTTCACATGCATATTTCTTTCATGCATGGCATTTGGAGCCCCCTCAAGGCTCCAAAGGCTTCATTGCTTGAATCTTTAGCATCCTCTAGGAGCTATCATTGATAGGTTTGTGTGTGGTGTTATGAATTTTCTCAAAATACTCAACATGTCATCTCGCAAGCTTCCAAATTTAGAGCTATCATTGGAGTGCAAAACCAATAAATGATACCTTTGCTTGTTGCTCTCAAAGCCCTTTTAGAGATTCCGAAATGATCTCTAAAGAGCTTAAAAGAGCATTAGCTAATCTTAGGGTCAAATCTTAGGTTCATTTGATTTGTTTGTTGAAACACAAAGTTAGCAAACAAATAATCCATATCTTTTTCATGCATGATAATTTGAAATCCTCTAAGAATTCAAACATATCATTGTATGATTTCCTTGAAGTTAAGACCTAATTTTGAGTTCTTCCACCTCATTTGTTAAGTATAAAAAATAACAAATGACCCCTTAACCTAAGGACCAAATCCTGGGTTCATTCCCCTTTTCGTTTGTTGAGACACAAAATCAATAAACATTCATCCATCCTTCTCATGCATGTTGATTTGGAGCATCCCAATGCTTGCGTGATCAATCCTAATTTCCCCTCGTGTATAATGATTTGGGGCCTCCAAAGGCTCCAAATAAAATTCATTCCATGAGTTGAAACAAATTCTAAGCTCTACATCCCTTGTTCGTTAAGACACAAAATCAATAAACATTTATCCATCCCTCTCATGCATGATGATTGGAATCTCCTCAAGGCTCCAAATTTATCATTGCGTGACTCCTAGCATTCGTTAGGAGTTACCACCAATCTTCATGTATGGTATTATGGATTTTTTCTAAAATCCTAAATACATAGTATAGGTTCTTGAACTTGAAACTAAATTCCAAGTTCTTCCATCCCTTGTTTGTTGGAAACATAAAATCAACATACAACCATCATTTTCCCCCTTCATACATGATGGTACGAAGTCTCCTAAAGCTTCAAGAATACCAGTGCATGGAGATTTTGGAGCTTAGAGTTAAATTCTAAGCTTCCTCCTTCATTTGTTGAGACACAAAATCAACAAATGGATATCCCTCCTCTTTGCATGACAACTTGAAGTCCTCCAAGACTTCAAGCACATCACTACATGAGGACTTTAAGCACATCATTGCATAAAACTTGTGATCAATTTCAAGCTCTCCTACTTTGTTTGTTGATGCAAAAATCAACAAATACACACACCCGTCCCTCTTATGCATGATATTTTGAGCTTCCTCAAAATTCGAAACACATCATTGCATGGATCATTGTAGTTAGAACCAAATTCTAAGTTATTCCACATCATTTGTTGAAGCACAAAACCAACAAATATTCTCCTCATGCATGTTTTGAACATCCAAATGCTTCAAATACACCACTGCATGAATCATTTGAACTTGGAATCAAATTCTTGTTTCTTCTATCTTATTCGCTGGAACACAAAACCAATGAGTAATTGATGTAGGACTACAATGCTTGTAATTAATTTATTAAGAGGTTGCACAACTTATTGATTAGAGAAATAAAAAATAGACCTATTAGCAAATAAAACGAAGAATTAAAACGTAAGAGTTGTCACTATCGTTTAGGCTAAGTTGTACATCAAAAGATTTGGATCATCAAAATAACGTAGGAAAATAACATCATGCCAAAGTAGTAGCTTTCAACGAAAATTTTTAGTCTAATGATAAGATTAGAAAACAAATGAATACACTCAGATCCCTACGTTTACTAAGCTTAGCAGGATCAGACAAACACGACCTTCATGACTGCAATCAAATGACAAGGGAGGATTAGACTTAAGAAATATGAGAAGAGGAAAAGTAGAAAACCTTCGTCAAGGATCGGTTGCAATCCTCCACTCGACGATCTCAAGTTGTTCTTCAATAGCTTCAACCAATATGTCCAAGATGGTGTAAGTCGGGCAACGACGATGTTGACCTGCTACACAAAAAAAAAGAGAAAAAAATGCTTACCTACTCTCTCCCTACCGCACACCTGTTTGGCCAAATCCCGTAAATCCTTAAAACCGAAGCAAAAAAAATATTATTTATATTAATTTTAATTAATTGTAATTAATGTTAATTAATTAAGTTAATTATAATTTAATCAATTTTTAATTATAATTAATTAAAAATGATTTCTAGTTAATTATGATTAATTAAATTTAATCATAATTAATTATGTTATTTTTAATTAATTATTGTTAATTGTGATTAATTATAATTAATTAAATTTAATTATTATTAATTATAATTAACTAAGATTAATAAAAAATTGCAAAAGCCCTTCCTCTGCCTCGACATCCGAGCCTCCACCGCCGGTTCGCCGATTCCCGAAGGTATAAAAATTCTAAACTCAGATTTTCGTTCTCGACGTTCGCGACAAACTAGCAAACTCCCTACGCGCTCACGTAGCGTTGTGGGGAGGGACACTAGTCCGACGCCTACGACGAGGCGGAAAATCGCCTAAGATTCTTTACTCAATGCTTGCAATGGGTCGGTAAAACCCCCTACGTGCTCACGTAGCGTTGTAGGGCGGGAAACCGGTGCGATGCTTGTGTTGACCTTCGTGTTACACCCAAAGAAGAAACACGAGGACTCAAAATCATACTAGGAACCTATTGGATCCAAGAATCCCGCTGGCAGAGTCGCTCCCGCAAAATTCGCAAGAAATCCTGCTGATCTACTGTACCATTCGGCACCGTTCCGGGAGTTCTGCTCAAATCCTGCGACAGAGCCTCGATCCGAACCCTTCTCCGTGTCTATAAAACGAAAGGGAGGCCTTCGCACTTCAACACTACCACACGACTCTTCTCCCCTAGCTCTCTCGCTGCTCTGCTTCTTCTCCCGTTCGCAAGTCCCTCACAGCCTCCGACTCTCACACACGACCCCAACTCCCGACCTCCAGCGTCTGTAGCCCGAGCTCCGATCTCCTCAGCCCGTCGCTGCCTTCCAATCCAGTGAGGAGGACACAGAGAGAGAGAGAGAGAGAAAGAGAGAAAGAGAGAGCTTACTTATCTTCTTCCTCCTCTCACCAAAGCCGCTCCCCATCCTCTTCTGTCCGATCTCCCCTTCTCGACGCCTCCAAGCCCTAGCCGCCTCTGTCCGATTTCGCTCAGCCCGACGACTTTCCCTCTCCAGTCGGATCGGAAGTCACGTAGTTTTGATCGGAAGCATTAACAGGAGCTCGCTTAGTCGTGAAGGTAACTTCCTCCCTCACATGCACTTCTTCGGCCAAATCCTGTGTCTGCCGAGCCCGAGAGTGAGAGGGAGAGTTTTTTTTTTTTTGCTATTTTATTATTATTATTATTATTATTATTATTATTATTATTATTTAATTAATTATATTTGCTATAATTAATTAGATTTAATTTTAATTAAAATGGTTATAATTAATTATAATTAATTTAATTAGAATTAAATTTAAATAATCATTTTTAATTATTATTATTAATTTTATGATTAATTAATTATCATTTAGTAAAGTTAATTAATATGAATTAATTATAATTAATTAAATTTAATTATAATTAATCATTTCTAATTAATTTTATTAAATATTATTAATTATTTTCTTAATTAATTTTAAGTAAATTTAATTAATTAAGAATAATTATAATTAATTAAATGTGCTCATCCCCTTCACTCTCTTACCTCGACATTCGTGTCGGACCGGTAGACCGCCTATACACGCCTTTATTGCGCGTGGTGGGAGGGGAACCCGGTGCGACATCTACGACGAGGTAGACGAGTGACCCATCGATCCACGTGCCAACCACGACAACCCCGCGAAGGTACGGACTTTCTAAACTCAGATTCTCGCTTCCATTGTGTGCGGCGGACCGGAAAACCGTCTATACACGCCTTTATTGCGCGTGGTGGGATGGGACCCCGGTCCGACGCCTACGACGAGGCAGGAATCACCTAAACTCTACTTCGGCATTCGTAGTGCGTCGGAAAACCGCCTATACACGCCTTTATTGCGTGTGGAGGGAAGGGATCCCGGTGCGGCACCTACGGCGAGGCGGGGTCACTCATAAGTACCCTCGAGCGGGGGGAAAGCAAATTGTGTCATTTATAAGTACCCCCGAGCGGGGGGAAAGCAAACTGTGCATTTTTAAACAGGTACCGTCAAAGACCCCATACACGCCTTTATTGCGCGTGGTGGGAGGAATAAAAATCATGGTCGCGGTGTCCTCGTCAGAGGACACCTACCATACACGCCTTTATTGCGCGTGGTGGGAAAAGCCCAGTTTTCTCGTAGTTTTCCCCTAAACAGGGGAGACGTCGGGAGGTTGCTGAAATTTCGGGTGAAATGTACGATCACACTCGGACCTGTTTGAACTCAAAAGAACAAGAACCTGCACTCAAATGAACAAGAAAACAGAGGACTTGTGGACCGTCGAACTTGATTGAACATGAGCAGAGGACCTGAACAAAACATAAATGATTCCTAAAGCTCAAACCTAAATCAGAATGAAAATCAAAATGAAATAAAAAAGAATCAAATCCAAATGAAAATGAGCATTGAACTTGAATAAGATTCAGACTGCAGGGGACTCGGACGGATATAAGAGACTCATTTTGAGTCTGAACATTACTTTGACTAATACTTTAACGAATGCAAATAAAAGACTCTAACTAAAGTGATAAAAGACTGGACTTTCAAGACTACTAGAATTTGAAACTCAACCATGTCTTGAATATGAAATCATACTCAAATCAAACTCAAACAAATGACATCAAGTCGAACCAAAGACTTGAACTCTGAGTTTGTACTTGAACTCGTGCTATACAACATTAAGTGGGACTTGTAGACTTGATGAATTCAAGTATGAATCATGTGCAAGGAAACTCAAACTACAAGAGCATTCGTACGATCAACAGTGACTCAAAATGCGCTACAAGACCTTGATGCACACTCCTACGGCAACCCTTGCAGACACCTGTTGATTGAGTTGGCAATACGGGAGACCAATAAAGAAGGATTTTCCCCCACAAACAAGTGCAAATACATCAATACCACCCGAGATTGGTGAAAGGGTGGATTCGATGCAGAAACAATGGAGCTTCTACAAAATACTTCTAGGAGGTCGTCGTAGAAGACATGCATCCCCTGCAAATAAAGAGGTCAATGAATGAATGAAGGTCATTCATTAAAATCCCAAATAGAAGTGAAATGTCGGTTCACTCACAAGCAACAATACGAACTCCTACAAGTCACTATAGAAGATCTGCAATCCATACAAATCATCTATGAATACAAATGTATATACAACATCCACTTATGGGTAGATGCAGAAAGACTACAGTAAATGCAGTATCCTGTAGTCAACTTCAGTCTAAAGATGAATACATCTACCTCCGGCAGTAATGGATGTATTGTAAAGACCAAAATCATAGCAGAATGCATAAAGAATATAAGTTCCTACGAGCTTCTACAACTCGAAAGCAGGAGATTCGTTAGTGCATATCAATCCGCCTGCAGAAAGCAACCATAGTGCACGACAGTCTACCTGTACGAAGCAGCGAACAACTCTATTCAGAAGCTTCTACGCCACGCCACCGGATCTGCAATCTCCGTACAAGCAGACAGAAGGCGTCTATTCCAAGAATACCCCCGCACGTGCACTGTAATTTGTATACACATAGGTACACTAAGGGGAAAAATACAATCCAAACCCGCATGGGCCCCGGCGAGCGTGTTATTGGTACACACGTGACGTCTAGGGATGCTGCGCGGGTTGACAAGTGAATTCAGGTTCGAAACCGATCCTTCTATACGGGTCAATAGAAGTCGATAGGGTTTCGAACAAACAAACAAATATACGATTATGGCGACCGTCATATTTGTTTTAAAACATTCATATTAGGCCTTCAAGGCCTACAACAATATGAATTCACTAATAAAGGCACGAAGCCTACAAAAACTCGATCCTCAGTCAATAGCTCGGCTAAGTTGACAAGGTTCAAGCTACAAATAGAAATGACCCCCTAACACTCCGATGATGGCCGTGTTGAATGCAGATCTCAACCGGAGGGGTTCACAAATACTTTCAAATTCCATCCAAATGCTCAAAACCCAAAACTCCACAAAGTCCAAATCCAAAAACCCAAAATCCTAGAAAACTTTACAAAAAATCTCAAAATCCCAAAAATCCTAAAAATATTTAAAAATGAAATCAAACCATCAATCGCTTCCATCCACCCTTTGTAACAGTTTGCCGGGGTGGACAAATTCAAATAAACTCTAGCTCACAAAGAGCCAAATGCCTAGTCGAAAATATCACTATGATCCATTCTCAAACAATCTCCTGCCAGTAAGGACGTGGTACGTGTCCTCTGACCGGCAGTTTCGCCGCCAAATGGCTTTGCAGGTAAACGGTTATGACCCGGAGCCCTCTAAACCGAGTGGTTTTGCCGCCAAATGGCACCACAGATAGCGGTTATGGCCAGAGCCAATACGCTCCTTAGTGGCGTTAAATCCTTGAGATATGAATCAATAGTATATGATCGATAGGGCACAAAGCCCTCTGTTAGCTAAGGTGGATTCAAATTTGTCCTCTTAGACAAACATTCAACCCAGGTCTATAAGGTCCCCTTGGACGAAGCAACCCATGGCTGCCGACAAGGATCCTTCTGTCAGGTAGGGTCGACTACCTCCTCTGACTAAGTAGACCAGGGACTACGATGGCCCGGGACGACGGAACCATGAGATCTTGATCGAGTCTATCATCCATTCCCCCACCATCCGCTTTAAGTGCTAGGTGATGAAATTTCATATTTTAAATATCAAACTTTTCAATACTTTCCAAATTCTCAAATCCAAACCCAATTTTCAATTTCCAAATCCAAACCCAATTTCCAATACCTAAACCTATGCTGCTACTATATGCCGGATACACGTATTCTCTACGTATCGGATTGACGACTAGCCTTAATCGAAAGTTCTCTCTCATGATTGGGAGGGGTAATTAACTATAGGGGCTAGCGCCTATAGGAAACCAGAACTCAGATCATAAAGTCCTCGCAAATTGAGGGCGAAATCTCTAAGTAGTTTCTTATCTATAAACCCATCTGCCTTCCAAAATTTACCCCGAAAATTATTCAGTTAAAACTCCCTCGCCGGAATAAAAGGAAACGCGCAGTGAGCGGAGGCCGTGGCCGAATTTTCGGAGCCCACAGCTTGCAACGACTTAAGGATCTCTCTTCAATGCTAGCAACGAGCCGACAAATCCCCTATACGCTCAAGTAGCATTATAGGGCGAAAAACGGTGCGACGCTTGCGGTGCGAATAATATATATATATATATATATATATATATATATATATATATATATATATATATTTGTATACAAGTACCCCCAAACGCTCACGTAGTGCAGAGCGGAGAAATCTGTGTTTTTCTGACTCGTGCTCCGCACCCTTAAACGCTCACGTAGCGGGCGGGGATTTTTAATAAAATATGCGACCGTGGTCACTTTTTACACCTACCTGAAGCGCTCACGTAGTGTCGATGGGAAGGTTGCCTCTTGGTTTTTCCCCTAAATGGGGGAGACACGCCTGGAGGCCCATGAAATTTTCACTGAAACAGGGGACTTGGCAGAATTTGAACAAGCTGAACTCGAACTAGAACCATACCTGCAAGAATGAAATGCATCGTTGTCCCTCCTACATGCACCTGAAACCACTATCCATAAGACAAATGCCGAAGTGCTACAATAAATACTAGCTCTTTTGAGTTATTCGGGAAACTCAAACTATAAGACCTTGATGCATGAATTCCTACAACAATCTCTACAAATGCCTGTTGATTGAGATGACAATACTGGAGACCAACAATCAAAGGACCGCCCTTACAAGAAAATACAATCACCAAACCACTTAAGATTGGTGAAAGGTGGATATGATATTGATGTGAAGGACTCTCCTACGAATACTTCTAGGAGGTCGTAGCAGATGCAACGGGTCCCCGCAAATATATACAAGTCGCTTGTGGATAATGATGCATGCAAAGGGGGGGTCAAAACAAAATGAATATTTTGGTTTTGACTTATTTTGGGCTTGCTAGCTCATTAATATTTTGAGCTAAAAGTTAGCTCATTATGAGCTATTTTTTAGTTCATTTATGGAACTAAGAATTAGCTCATTGATTCTTGAATTTGTCTTTTCTCCTTCCCCTTTTTCTCTTGTCCTTTCATCTTCCTTTTGTCTCTTGGGCAGCTGCAGTTTTTTGCTAGTTTTCTCTCCCACGGTTTACTGCTGCCTGTTTGGTTGCTGTTGACCCCTTGGTTCTCTGCCCCCTTTACTGCCGTGACTTCCCCCCTTTTTACCGAGAAATGATCTCCTGCTGGACCCGAGAATTGTCTCCTGGTTTTCTGTGCTTGGCTGCTGGAACCGTGGCTTTCCCTTGTGGTTTGCTGTGCTGTTTGAAATTTCTGTACAAAGACCTGATGGCTTTTCAATTCCCCATTTATGTGTGGAATTGAAGAGGTTTTGGGGCTGTTTTGGGACAGATTTTTGGATAGAATTTGGACAGTTTTTGGGATTGATTTGGTGGCTGTTTGGGGAGAATTTCAAGAATTTTTTTACTGTTTTCTGTGCTGTTTTCTATTGTAGTTTTTGGGTGTCTTTTAGCCTTCTTCTTGGTGCCTTTTAACCTTCCATATTCCCTAATATTTGGGTTGTTTGGCTGCCCTTTTTGTGCCTATAAATAGTGTTGTTTGTAGTTGTTTTAGAAAGAGTTTATGTGAGTTATTTTTGGAATAGAAACCTGCGGGTTTGTTGTTTGGAAAAGCTTGCGAGCTTTGTCCAACTATCCTCCTTCCTTCCTTCTTTGAGAAAGCTTGCGAGCTTGTCTCCACTTCGTCTTGGCTTCTAATTAACCTCTTCTTCTATCCGCAAGTGTCACCTCACCTGTATCATTCTTCTCTTGGAAAGCAAGTTTAGGATGTTTTGTTTTGAAGTCAAAGTTTGTAAGAGTCCTTGTTTGTAAGTCATTTTATAATATTAAAGTTATGTTTTGTTTTGTTAGTTATATTTTGTCAAGTTTTGAGTATTTATGTCTCTTTATTGTTTCTAGAAAGGTTTTCTTTTTAAATGTATTTGATTAGACTTAGGTTGTATTTTAATTTGTGGGATTTTTTAAAAGGAGATAGATTAAGAGGATGTACCTGATAAATGTGAAGCTCAGATCTATCTAGAAGTCAAAAATTTGAAGATCCCCCCACAAGTAGAGTCCATAATAAATATTTAATTGAGTTATATAATAACAAGCAACTCATTTGCCAAATCTAGTTGTAATAACTTTTGACTCTATAATTTACTTCCATTTTGTTTGATTTGTTTATTCAAGCATGTTTTAATCTGTTTACCTGATAGCGCATTAGAAAATTCATATTTTTCTTAGGTTTATTCTCTTATTTTGCTTGGGTATGGTCTGGACATGTGAATGCGGTAGCTTCATAGAACAAAATTAAGATATATACTTGTTAAAATACTAAGCAATTAAAATCAATGTAGGCTTCATGATTTTCAAATAAAAAGAAAATTACATAGTTCCCTTCAAGTCGTCAAGTTTTAAAAATTTAAATTGATCATGCATAACACAGTGTGTCATATATAGAAAGCCATCACTTAAAGTTTATGTAGCAAAAATTTATTTTCTTTGTGAGTCAGCATTGTGCATACCCTTCATGGTTAGATATTTTTATCTCAAAGCCAAGTTATTAGTCCTTTCTTCTAAATAAAAAGTAGCATCTCTACTTTTCATATGCATTGAGAACAAACTTCATGTATTAAAAGTGATTAGGTGGGTTTAGCTGGTAGCCCTTTTCAGGCAGGACAATAAATTCAAAGGTTGGGCTGACTATATCTTATGTGAGATATATGTTGTAAGTCCCTTGCATTTCGTTAGATTTAGATTCGAGGCACTACACCTTAGTAGTCCTCATATTAATTCTAGGGTCTGACGCAATTGTTGATTTCAATTACTATATAAGTTCTCACATTTCAGATATTTCCTCCATCTTGTGTTATTGAAATGTAAGCCCGACCTTCTAATCAAAATTGTCAACTTAAACAAAATTGGATTCTAAAATATAAAGCCCAACATAGAATAATTCGAGCACCTTTGAGATTTCTCAGAATCAAGTGATGCTAGTTCACTCTTTTAACTCTCTCATTCCATGAAATTTAATTTCTAGTTGATCCCTTTATCATTTGAAATTCCTAAAGATCAAAACTCTTTAAACAAGAATTTTATGTGTTTTAAAATCAAAACTTTAGCCAATATTTGAATGATCTTTAAAAGAAAGAATCACTAGTTTAATCAAAACTATTCTCAAGTATCAAAACTTGAGATATAATTAACTATAGGGGCTTGTTCCAATGGGCTTTTGTACCCCAGAATAAATTAAATCCCATTCAACCAAATATTGAATGGAGGAATCTCTGTTAAAATTATAAATTTTGTTATCGAGTCTATTAGGAAATGATATTTTTTATCCTCCAAGGCTATATATCATTTTTTTATTCGTACTCGATCACACAATATGTAGTCCGTTGAGAATGATAAAAATTATCCAACAAAGCCTTCTCAAAGGCTCTGGATGCCTAAATCTTTAAAATTAAGGTCAAGGTGGAAAGCTAAAAACAAACAAAACTTTAACAAAATATGCCACTCTCCTTAAAAAACTTGTGGCAAGAACTTGATCACTAATGCATATGCATAGAGTCGAAGTGTCCAAAAAATGCTGCTATCCTGAAAATTTATTTTGAGAAAAGATAAAGTATATGACTTTCTTGTAAGGATTAAATGTGGAGTTTGATCAGGTTTGAGTTCAGATCCTTGGAAACGAGGAGATCCCCTCATTAAACGAGACCATTTCTCTCATTTGTGCTCAGGAAAGCCGATGAGGGGTAATGCTAGAGTCAAAGGTAGTTGAGGTTCAGCAATGGTGTCAACCAAAGAGCGTCATGGAAGGAAATGCTAAATGTTACTTTAACCAAACTCTATCCTCATTTCAAAAAGAAAGTATCATTTACGAGTCTTCTTGCATTCACACCCGACAACAAAACAGGGTTGTAAAAAAGAAAAATGGTCACCTTCTAGCCTCCATCCGTGCACATTTATTCCACCATAATGTGTCCAAATCCTACTGGGGGGAAGCCCTTCTGACTGTCACATATCTCATAAATTGACTACCTTCAAAAACCATGGGATTAAAAACACCAATAGATATTCTATCATCTTTTTATCCTGAATTTTGAACCCATAATAACCTTAATCCCAAAATCTTTGGGTGCACTACCTATATGTTCACATTCATAGCCAAAATAGAGAAAAATAAGATCCAAGAGCACTCAAATGTATCTTTGTTGAATATTCATCCACTCAAAAAGATTATAAGTTTTATCATCCCTCACCAAGAAAAAGAAATTTTTTGTATATATTGATGTTATCTTTGATGAACAAAAAACTCTACTTCATCAAACCTCATCTTCAGGGGAAGACTAAAATTGAGGAAGATGAGGAAAGTGAGCTTGCCCCCTCTTGACCCTTCTAGTTCCAACTCAAATCAATCCACAAAAATCTAAAATCAAAGCTAGGAATGCTGAGGACAAAGTTATTATGAATAACAGGAGGTTTGGGCAAGTGTATTCCAAGCGTACAAATTCAAATTATGCTCCCAAAAAGATCCAAAAATCTTAACTATCTCCTTAAATTGAGGCAAACACAAGTTCACAAAAAAAAAAAAAATACTCGTACCGTATAACCAACTTTGTATTCTTCCATAACATCTCACATTCACACAAAAATTTTATGGTTAGACTAAATGATATTCATATTCATAATAATATTTATGAGGTCTTTTCTAATGAAAATTGAAAAAGTGTCATGAAAGATGAAAGTAAACCCTGGAAAAGAACAATATATGGGAGATCACCGACCTACCAATAGGAAAAAATCAGTTAGCTGCAAATGGGTGTTCTTTGTGAAATACAAAGTTGATGGTATATTGGAAAGGTATAAGGCAATACTCGGTGTGAAAGGATAACACTCAGACATACGACATTGACTACTAGAAAACTTTTGCACCGGTTGCCAAGATGAGCACCGTAAGGATCCTGCTCTCTCACTAGCAGCTAATTAAAAACTGGCTTCTGGTAACATCTAGATGTCAAAAATGCATTCCTACTCGAAGACTTAGAGGGGAAGAAATATTTATGGATATTCTACTAGGATTCAAGGAGAAATTTATGGGTAACAAAGTGTGTAGGATAAAAAGGCTCTATATGCGGCTAAGTAGTCACCTCGACCTTGGTTTGGAAGATTATCAAAAGTTATGCTACTTATTGGTTATCGGCAGAGCCAGGGAGGCTATACATACTCTTCAAGCACTTCAGGGAAAGTCACAATTCTTTTAGTTTATCAATCTGGATGATATGATCTTGATTGAGAATGATGAAGATTAAGAAAAGTGATTTTAAAGAAATATCTTGCCAATAAATTTGAGAACAAACATCTTGGTAGATTAAAAATATTTTTCTTGGAAATTCAAGAGTCTCACTCCTGCAAAGCAATCCTCATTTCACAACAAAAATACATTAACGATCTTCTTAAAGAAATAGGAAAAAATAAATTGTAAACCCGTATCAACACCCGTAGAACCAAATTTCAAATTGTGGGGAAGCTAAAGAAGATCCAATTGTAGATAAAAGGTCTTTACAAAGGCTTGTGGGGAAAATTAATCCACCTTTCTCACACCAGACCATATATAGCAGGTTGCAGTAAGCATGGTTAGCCAGTTCATGCCAAATCCAAAGCAGACTCACAATGCAAGCTGTAGATTCAGAGAATACGAAGACACACTACCTTAAGGGGAACTCAGGTAAAAGGAATATTTCTTGTAGAGAGGAGTGGAATAATCCAGAAGCATATACTGATGCAATTATGTAGTATTATCGGTAGATTAGGCGATTTACATAGGATAATACACATTCATTGGAGGAAACATTGGTACATTGGAGGAGCAATATATTCGAATGTGTTGTGCTGAAGGTCTAGTGCATAGAAGTAGAATACAGAGCTATGACATTGAGGAATATGTGAGCTACCTATGGATTAGAGAATTTAGAGACGTGCGGTTGGATTTAAGTTGTGGTGATGACCTATGAAGCTACCACTTTTTGTTGTGAAATAACATTTCAACAATCAGTATAGCTCATTAATCCGATTCAAACATGAAGGACCAAGCAACGTAGAAGTGGACAGACATTTCTTTAAAGGAGAAATTTTTCTTTAGTTTTATATGTATGATCATAAATCAACATCAAAAGTTCAGCTTGTGAAGATTTTCTTACCAAGGGGGACTTCTCTCTAATATCTTTTGTAATGATTACGAAGTGGGAATGACATCATAGTTATTTTTAGCTTTCAGGGGGACGTGGAGTAGTATTCAATCCTAGAAGTCACTTGCCATTTGATCATACGGCTCTAGGTTGG